>CM039732.1:3843022-4341954 GCA_022539455.1 Dendrobium nobile | reverse complement strand
AATAAAATAAATAACTATTTATATGACATTATTAACTTATATATAGGAAAAACTAAAATATTTTAAAATTATATATTAATAAATTTAATTAACAATTATTCAATAAACTTTATGGAAATTATATAAAATCAAAATAAATAATATAAAATGTTAAATAATTAAAATAAAGAAAAAAATTACGAAAAATTATTTCCCAATTTTGCTCCTTTTACAAATTTTAAGTTATGGGAACTCCGTTTACTAAATTAAATAATGATTAGTCTTCTTCTAAAAACTTTTGAAGAATAAACACTTTTGAATAAATTAATAACAATTTATAAATCTTATTTCAAAGTAGCAAAGTCAAAGTAGCCCTCGTTGACAGCTTCACTCCCCAAAATCAATACATTCCTTACAAATAACGCCTTAATCCGCATTCATATTTGCCCAAACTCTCTCTCTCTCTCTCTCTCCTTTTCAAAAGCTTTTTCCCATAACCATGCGAAAGTATCCCCAAATTGAGCAGAGAGAATGGGAGAGAAAAAGGAAGAAGAAGAACAGAACAACAATGGCCAAATCCCTTCTCAAGCTCCGCAGCTCGACGCCGGAGCGCTCTTTGTACTGCAATCCAAAGGTGATAAATTTAAAAAAAAAATTCACTTGACGAAAAAACTTCCTTTATTCATCTTTCTCTCTGCAGGATCATGGCTCACTGTGGATACCATCTGACGACGTCAATTGTGGCACCGGCGTTACTAAGCTTGCCGCTGGCTCTGTCGGCGTTGGTGGGTCGCCGGAGTTATTTTTCTTCTCACGGCGGCTGCCGTTACTTTCTACTCTTATAATCTTATCTCTTTGGATTAGAGAACAAGCTCAGCTTGGCCGCCGGCAGCTCCGGTTCAGAGATATGGCTCACCAGATTCTAGGTTCGTAAATACCCTTATTCTCATGGATTAGATTTTGTTTTAGAATAAAAATAAATTAACGATTATTTTTTCATAAATATGGAATTATAATACCGAATATATTTGTGTTATATTCCCATTCATATATTTTTTGGTAATTACATATATAAAATTGAATAAAAATTATATCAAAATATCTTATTGGAATGAGCTTAAAATTTTTTGACATTTTTTTTAGATTAGTGGGCATATTAAAAAAAATATATAACATTAATTTTAAAAAAAAAAATCCAACAATTTTTAAGCTCATTCTATACAATTTATTTCAATATTTTTTTTATTATATTTTTTCCATAAGACTAAATTTTAATAATTTACAAAATTTATAACCTCTTACTTTCATTTTTTATATTGTCATCAAAAATATAAAGTTGATATAAATCCTTGTATTTTTTATTTTTATTTTGTAGAAGTCACGACAGTTTTTTCATTAAGAATTCGGTGGATTTTTTTGTTTCAAAAAATAGTAAGAATGTCCTATCAAAATTCTAATCTAGTTTGGAATAGCTTTTTTTTCTATTTTTAAAAAATTAAATAAAAAAGTAAGAAATTTGTATTAAAACTATTTTAAAAAGTAAAAAAATTCTCAATTGAATTATAAACATTCAAATATATGAATTTAACAGTTAAAAAAAATTAACATATCAGTTAGTTTGATGAATAGAATATTTTAATATTATGATACTAACAATTTTTTCAAATTAAAAAAAAAAAATTATTCAGAGCCCCACATTTATATGGCCCACTTTCTACCGATTATTTGACAGCTGTGGCGCATTACAAAGTTGATATAGAATTTTCTATTATGAAAGAAGTAATTGATATAATGTCTAATTCATCTGCATTTCTCCAACTAACACATTTAATGGGAAAATTCTGTTTTTTTTTTTTTTAAATGAATCAGGAACTAGTCGGTAGGAGACTGGGGTTGGAGGTCGGAAGGACCGTAGTTGCGATGAAGGCCTAAAAGACCATAGTTGGTAGGAGACGGGTCTAAAAGACCGTTGTAGTAGGCGGTACTCTGGTAGAACTCTAGGCGTTGCAGTGGCCCATCAGAAGTCCGGCGAAGCTTCGGCGGTGGTCCGGCAAGCTTCTGCGGTGGTCCGGCGAGGCTCCGGTGGTGGTCCGGCGAGGCCCCGGCGGTGGTCCGGCGAGGTTCCGGCGGTGGTCGAGGAGGAGCTTCTCCTTCTCTTCCTTCTCCTCTTCTTCCTTTTTTTTGCTTGACCTTCTCTGTGAAGAATGAGGGCTCTATTTATAGATTTTTTAGAGTGGCATGGCCCGTAAATAGGCGTGAGATCATGGCCAATAGGGAGTGGTCAAATGGACCGCCGATATTGAATCCTACGACCGTGCACCGTTCATTGCCATTTGGAGACCTTAATGATGTCTGAATTTAATGATCTTGGGCTCGTTGGATTCGTCTCGTCGAGCCATTCGATTCGAGTATAAGCTCATCAAAATCGGAGACGTTGGTAACTCAAATTGCGGTTTGAACCTTCAACAGCGCTTTGAACCCTTGATTCGGACTCATTTGGGATCGGATTGGGTCGATTCTTGGTGTCGTGGGTTCGTATTTCCGAGACGCTCAGTTTGACTGTAAGCCCGCTGAAATCGGAGTTCGGATGCTCCCAAATTAAATTTTGAAGTTTCCAACTAGCTTTTGTCTCGAGATTCGTGTCCGATCAAGATAATTTTTACATACGTATCAATATTAATTAATTATTTAAAATATTGTAATTTTAATTATATTATTTTTATTTATATAATATTTAAATTTAAAATTATGTTATTAATTTTTTTAAATGAATGTATCTTTTATTTTAAATAATAAATAAATAAAAATAAATGTATTTTTTTAAAATTTAAATTGATTCTCATTGAATAAATAACTTATTGGTAAAAAAAGAAGTTTTTTTTTTAATGTTGTTATTTTTATTTTCATGACCCTTAGTTGTGCAAAAAAAAAAAAAAAAACTAAAATATTGGTCAGAAAGGAATTTCTGGCCGCTCATAAATAATATAACATCCATAGTACAATGACTATCAATTTAAAAATTTAACAAGCTAACAATAACAAGAAACATAATATATAAATATATAACACGATCAATAATATTCTGTAGAGAATTATAATATAAATCAAAACTAAGATTATACATAACATAATTAATCCAATATTTACATGAGAAAAAAATAAAAAAATTAATTTACATTTATAAATGTAAGAAAATAACATAAGATTTATTTTCTTAGCCCAAAAATAAAATGATATAGTTAATAGTCAAACTGTGTGATAATTTTGAAGGCCAAGATAGAGTTAGATTAGATAATTATGTGTTGATTGTAGGTTCTACTTGGGCGCGCTATTACTGGACCAATTCAGTTCTTAGTTTGCTTCGGTGCCGTTGTGGGCAATGTTCTGCTTGGTGGACAAAGCATGAAGGTATTTATGGTTCATTTAATCGCAACGAGTTTTATAGCTCTTGAGTTTTATTTTGAGATAAAACTAAGATGGTTTGGAATTGCTTTTTTATTATTTTTAAAAAGTTTTTAGTACAAGAAATTTAAGGCTCTTAAATGCTAAAAAAATTAGCATAGGTCGTCTTATGTAGTGTTTAGTGATTTAGGTTGAAATTATCAAGTTTCGCTCAAGAAGACTAAAAATAGACTTCTATTATCTACATAATGGAGAACTCAAATCTAGAGGGAGCTTGGAAGTTTGAAGAACTCAATAACTTCACCTGAAAACCAACGTTGACAAACATCAATAGTGATCAATGTCGACGACTATCATTGCTCGACCCTCGTTGTTTGTTTATCATCATCTAACTATCATCGTCCAACTATCTCTTGCTGATTTCATGGCTAACAACATCAACACACATCATTATTGACTAATTTCTCTTGCCGGCTTCATCGCAAACATATCACGCACATCATCGGCTATACCGCATATGACGTATGCATGCTACTGACACTAATGTCGATGCTCACCGATTTATAGCTCATCACGCTAATAAAGTTTGACACTCACGATCCACTTATAAAACTATGCATGCTACATGATTACCTATAAGGCCTATATATGTTGTCAATGCATACTATCACCTATAAAGTTGATGCATGTCATCAACACTAAGGCCAATAGCCACCGACTTTGTCCCCTGCAATTGCACACAATGTTGAAGCATGAAATCACCAATAAAATTGATGCTCTACGTTGACACTAGCTTTGACTCCTAACATTAAAACCCAAATTTATAATGGATTTAATAATTTCTAGTCTCCTCTTTTCAAAGAAGAAAGATGAGCAAAACACAAGTGATCTCCGACAACTTTCACCATAAAATCCATCATTTCTAATTTATGTTTACTATATTGTATCAACATCTTTCATAATTTTAAGAAATCATCATTTGTAATGAGAAGAATTATACGGTGAAATCATTTAATTAGCTATGCCCCAATATTTTTATCATTCTCAATTTTCCACATAAAAATTATATCTCTTGCAATTTTCTTTTTTATCTTTGTGCTTTTTGTATCTTTATATAAAGCTTAGACATTAAACTCTCCCTCCCTCTCTATGATTATGAATATTCTAGCAAACAACAATTTGGCGTCGCTTGCAGAAATATTGTTAACATAATATAAATACTTATCAATGGATGGCAACCAAATCCTCAATTAAGAATAACAAAATTCAACCATGAGAGTTTCAGACCTAAGTTTTGAAGATCTTATTTTCAAAAGATAGAAAAGAATCGAGCTTAAATTCTTCAACTCTTAGAGGAGGCTATACATTTAAGAGCAATACCATACCATGATTGAGTTCTCCTACCACAACATTATAGTAGGCTAGAGCCAACCAATTTGGTACACCCATAAAATGCCCCGGCATCATTATGCTAAAATTTCTCCTCCACAACAACCTTATTAGAATCTCTTGGATACTACCAGTTCAACCAATCTTTCTATATTATTTTACCTACTTTTAATTTTTTAATACATTACTGGAAAAACACACATTACCGACGGCCCAGATTTGTCGAAAAATGAGTAATTCAGTCAAAAAAAATTCATTTCCAGGGAAAATTTAGTCGACGGTAAAATGAATGTCAGAAACTTTATTCTAGCGGAATATTTTTGCAAGAAACATTTTCGATGAATCGATGAAATTTCGTGGAATTGTTCAATAATATTCGTCGTTTTGTGAAGCACTTATTTCGATGATTTTTTCTGACGAAAAGACGATACATTTTCATCATATATCTATTTTTCAGCAGAAAATTGTCATAAATATGTACCAAAAAAAAAAAAGCACACCTTGACATATTTTCTACAACACAACAAACCTGAATAAAAAATATATACATAGCATATTCACATTCAAACATTGAATATAAAGACATGCTGCATACATGTAATAACAGATTTATTCATAACATTTTATTGAACATTCATAAAACAATTTTAAATTTAAACATAAAGTCTAGTAATAAATCCAACAACTGAAATGTCCATAAATAAAATGTCCAACATAGAAAGAAATGTCCAGTAATAAAATAAATTAATCAGAATCTGTCTCCTCTGTTGATATGCATGCTTTCCACTGAACTGCTCCCTCAATTTCTATAGCTCATCCAACAACTGATTTTTAGAGATTCACCAAAAAAGGATTGGTCCGAGCTGCCACTTTTAAACCTTGTAAACATCCAGTCCAATCCCTGAATCTAGGAATTTTGAAACCCCATCCTCCCAAGGTGTTGAACAAACCAGTAAGAAAACAGCAATTCACTGCTACATGTTTTTCATTTTCAACAGCGAAACAACCCCTTGGGCAACCACTAATATTAGAAATCCTCCTGAAATTTAAGAATTCCAAAGTGGGAATACCTCTATTCAGTAACCTCCACCAAAAGCAATGGACTCTAGGTATTATCTGATTTCTTCCAGATGAAATCTCTACAAATCCTTTCCAATTTCTTCAGGATATCAATGGGAATTAAAGCATGAGAGACATAAAAAATTGGGATAGCTAATAAGATGGCCTTCACCAACACAATTCTACCCGCAAGAGAAAAGTATTTATTACCCCAACTATTGATTCTAGAAGAGACTCTTTCGAGCAGAAAGAGAAAATCAGATGATACCACTCTCCTCAAACAAAGATTTATTCCCAAATATTTCATTTCCTACACCACTTTAAAATTTAGAATTTTGACTTTGGATAAAGACTTTCTCTTTGCTCTATTCACTGAATTGCTAAAAAGAATGGCAGATTTTTTAGCATTAACAGCCAGTCCAGTCCAGTTGCAGTACTCCATAATGCAGTCCTTAACAATTCTTGTTTGCTTCGAGTTGGCTTCAAAGAAAAGAAGTATATCATCTACAAAAAGAAGATGGGATATGCAGGGAGCCGATGCAGCCACTTTAATACCAAGATTAGTCCCAATATGGTTCAAATTATTAGACAACAATTGGGAACATAAAATAAACAGATAAGGAGATAGAGAACATCCCTGTCTAAATCCATTCCTAGCTTCAATCCATTTAGATTGCTTCCCATTAAATAAAATAGAGAATCTAGCATTAGTAACACATTCCATAATCAATTTAGAAAAACCTTTTGGAAACCCAAAGTAGCTAAGAGTATTTTCCAAAGCTTTCCAAGAAATACAATCATAAGCTTGTTCCATATCGATCTTCACAGCCATCAATCCTTTTTTTGATTTAGAAAACCTGAATTTATGAATAATTTCTTGCACCAAAAGGACATGTTCAGATAAGGATCTACCTTTAAGAAAAGCTGCTTGGTTTTCCGAAATTAATTCATGAATAACCAAATTCAGTCTATTTAAAAGAAGCTTAGCTATGATTTTGTATATAGACATACATAAGCTGATAGGCCGAAAATGAGAGGGATCAACCGGATTTTGTACCTTGGGAATAAGGACAATTAGAGTATCTTTCCATTCCTTGTTCATTATACCAATCGAGATGAACATAAAGATAGCCTCCCAAATATCCTGAGCAATAATATTCCAGTACCCCTTGATTAATGAGTATGTGATTCCATCAATTCCCGGAGATATGTTGCTACCCAAGTTAGAAATGACTTTCTCAACTTCATCCCTAGTGAAATTAGCCTTAAGTAATTCAATGCTATCATAGCTAAGGCCATTGATTCTGCTAGGCTAGCCCTTAATACTACAGTCACGTTCCTTCCACTTTTGAGAGAAAAAACTCAAAAGAACTTGTTCAATTTCATCTTGATCATTCACCATGTTTCCCGTGTTATCTTTGATATGTCTGATAGAGTTACCGTTCTTCCTACCATTAGCGAAGGAGTGGAAGAACTGAGAATTAATGTCACCCTCCTTGATCCATTTTACTTTGATTCTTTGTCTCCACCATATGTTTAATCTTGCCAAAGTAATATTTAATTCATGGACTTTGGCCTTGAGAAGTAAAATAGACTGATCAGATAAACCACTTCCATCGGCTTCTTTATTTTGTAATTCATCCACTTCTGTTTTTAGTTTGTCTTTGAGCTCCAACAAGCTATTATGCTTTGACCGGTTCCGAAAAAACAAAGTCCTCAGCACAAACCGAAATTTTTTGTTTAAAACCTCCATAGGATCACCAACAAACTTCTTCCTCCAAGCTTTCTTGACAACATGGTAAGCAACAGGATACGAAAGCCACACATCTTCAAATCTCATGATCTTTGGATGTTTGAAATTCTGAAATTCGACCTGCAGAACCACCGGACAATGGTCCGAGGCAACCCGTGCAACATGTCTGTTGACAGCCATTGGAATAGCCTCCAATGCTTTGGAATTGAGTAGACATCTATCAAGTCTTTCCCAAATACGAGCTCCTCCACTTTTGTTATTACACCAAGTGAATTTAGGCCCAATTACTCCCACATCATGGAGATCACATCTACTCATAAAGGAACTCATATCTTGAGAAGCAAGAGAGAATTTGAATTTTTTACCTCCCCTTTTTTCTTCTTGTGAAAGTATACAATTAAAACCACCTCCAATAACATACGGATCATCCAAAGACAAGTGATTTCCAAGGCACTCCCACAACTCCCTTCTACTATACATATCTCTACTCCCATATACCGTAGAGATAATCCAAGAACCTTTATTAGCTATACAAAGCTTCCCAATTACACATTGATCATTAGCTGAAATTAATGAAAAATTAGCCAAATCAGATCTCCACATAACTACAATACCTCCCGATGCTCCAGTAGAAGGATGAAGAAAGAAATCCCACTTATTGCCCAAGTACTTATTTAACTCCCATTTCTCCATTTTATCAATTTTAGTTTCCACCACCCCCACGTAGATAGCTTTCCAATCACTAATAACTTACTTCAAATAAAGAGGGGCTTCCTTCTTATTTGCCCCCCTACAATTCCAAAAAACAAATGAACTCATTTAGACACCAAGGGGGAAGGTCCCCCGCCCTTCTTCCTGCCAACTCCTTCCTGTTTTTTCAGTCTTGAAGAAATATTGAGTGGTCCCAACGACCTCAGTTCTTTTTGAAGTTTTGGTTTTGCTTTCCCAGCAAAGCCCTCTCCTATGGTTCCACTGTCAAGAGCAATTCCAGCTAAACCTTTTTGAACCTCCATTTCCCCAGTACACCCCAATTCTTCATTCCCAACCAATTCTCCTTCTTCAATATCAAGATTATCTGGAGAAAAAACATCCGAATTGATCTTGCCAACATTCTCCTCTTCAACTTCACTAAGAATATCAAATTTGTTGCTACTTGGTATTATAAAAGAATTGGCAGGAGGAATTATCGAATGATCTTCGGATAAACTAGATCCATCTAGCACCTCACGGACAGGACCATCCGGAACTTCAATCACTGGTTCCACCAATACCTCCTTAACAGCAGCACCCTGATCAATTTTTTGATTAACTTTTTCTTTAAAAACTTGTTTACCTTTAGCTTGGAAAGAATTGGACGCCACCTGTTTCCCTCTCCTCTGATCATTCATGTAATTCTTCCTGTTAAGAACTTGTATCAAAGGCCCATAGTCCGAGCCTCCTTGTGCCGAATTAACCTTACCATCTTCTTGAGAACAAGACTTCCTCTCCGGAATAGAGCTAGCCAACACACCATTGCCTCCACAACCAGATTCTAAATGCCCCACTTTCCCACACTTGTAATAGAGAGAAGAAAATCTTTCATACTCAACATTTTGGAAGAATCTCCCATTGGGCCCATCCACCCAAACTCCAATAGGAATTGGTTTATCAAGCTCCAACCTTACACAAACTCGTCCAAATTCCCTTTTACTCCATTGAAACATGTTCCCATCAAGAAGTAGAGGAGTACCAATAAGTGAAGCAATTCGTGTCACATTTATTTCATCCCAACAAAAAAGGGGAAGGTTAGGAAGCCTAACCCAAACCGGAGAGCTTAAACCTTTTAATGAAGATGGTGAGAATTCCGGGCTCCACATATCCAAACCAATTATATGACCCTTGACAAACCAAGGTCCACCCATCAACACATTATCCATAGTCTCTAACTTCTCAAACGAGCATAACATCCATCCAAATCCCAAAGAAGTTAGGTGGAATTTACCAAAACTGCTCCATTGCTGTCTAAGCTCCCATGCCATCAATGGTATTGAAATATCTGCACCAAAGGCTTTCACCACTATGGATAGCTTTAACCGTTCAGAGTTGTTTTTAACATTTAGTTCATATAACTTCACAGCACACCCATCTTCAGATAAGCAATTCGATAAAGCCGACAGATCAATTTTGAGATGATTAGGTTTTGCCCACGGGTTATTTCCCTCCATAAGCCCTTCTTTAACAATTCCGTGGATCTCATTAGCCAGAATAGATTCATTGTTGACAATTTCACAACCATTTGACGAACAGCCATTTTTATTTGGAATTGAAGGGAGATCTGAAGATCCATTGGTCGTTCTTGCTGTGTTACCAAAACGGCTAACAAAGATTTTAAATTCAGAGTGAGAAGAATTATCCCCTACTAAAGGATTGAAATTAACATCAGCTACGGGCGATCCAGCCTCCATTCTTGATTCAACAATTTCTTTTCCTTTCCCCGAAACAGGAACAGGGGAAGTAGACAGCGGAAAAACAGGTTCGAGAATTACCAAGTTCCTGTTCTTGACAGGACGACCAGACATCATTTGATTAACAAAATCGAAGCCATCAGTAGCTTCGCCGTCGGCGATCGCGGCCGAGCCACCCACTGGCATCTCAGACTTGCCCGCCAAAAAACGAAAACAGACGGATTCAAAAGCTTTCTCTCTCTGACTCCTAATTTGGATGTTGAAGTAAGGAAAGTCAAGAAGTTTTTTTCCTTATAGCACCTGATTTTGCTAGGCTCTTTAGGGATAAATTTTTTTTACTCTTAATTAAAACATAAAATTTTAGGAATTAAATAATATAGAAAGATAAATATTTAGGGAATAAGTTAGAGGTCATATGAGGTAACATGATTAATGCATCCTTCTCTTTCCTTATTCAGACACTTCTCTTCCTGTGGGTAGAATTAAGATAATTCGACCTATGAGGATGTGGTGCTAAACCTGGGAAAGCCTAGTCTTTTAAAAAATTATTTTTATAAGTCTTTTTTTAATTTCATGCATTTATGATTTAGAGATTTAATTAGCATGCATTGTATTAGAAACTAATTAAAATCAATATTTACTTGTATTAGTTTTAGAAAGTATACCACCCTTCATAAGTACATAACCACTTAGGAACCTCTCTAGATGTCGATCTTAATTTCCAAAAACTCAACCACCCACTCATCTTTCATAAAGACAGGACATTATGAATTTTATACAACTAGGCGGTTAGCTGGCTTTCCTTTTCAGGCAGGATATAAGTCCATAATGCATTAGCTAGGACACGAGAGTTAGTATTGTATGTAGAATACTAAATCTATTATATATTTAGGATTCAAGGCTACTACTATCGATGTCCCGTAGTATGCCTCATCGGTAGGTAAGTCATCTATCCTTCAGAAGTTATAAATCCCACCTATCTGTGTCACATAGATGACGCCACCTCCATCTTTCTCTCTTATAAGCTCAGAGTGCAGTATTGTCTTTTCTCTAGTTTATTTTCACCACCTTAGTGTTTTCAGATGATGATATGAGCCGTGCATATTGACTAAGCGAAGTTGAACCTTTATTTCCATTTAAATATGAAGTTCCTAGGCTCTTCCCTATGTGTCAATCCCATATGAGAAAATAATTTAAAATTCTTAATCAAGAGTCTTCTTAAGCCCAGCTTAAGATGTAATTAACCATGAGGGTTTGCACTCATGGGAAACTGAATCCCACATCAAATAAACCTTACTCACTTGAGTTTATGTATCAGGTGGGAAAAATCTTGTGACTTTGATTAGGTTATACATATTATTACCCATCGAGATGTGTAGGCGAAAGTTGATATCCTCAATAGTTAATTGTATGTATGATCTCGTATGCCCTCCCAATGATCGGCTTGTGAAGAGTGCAAAGGTCTACGACTGTTGTATCTTAATATGATCGTACCCTCTACATTCTGTCCCTCACAGAGTGGTGTCCTTTTGGTGGCCCACAACCCGCACTTATACTATACACCGAAGGAAACATCTAGTGTGGAGGCCAAAATCATATGCTCCACAACATATCATGCATGCAGGTCATTTATCAAGGCATAAGTGAAACACAAACTCACTTGGGTTCCCGAATTTAATATATGACTAATTTTGTTGGAGTGCTCTCACAAAAGACTTAATAAGAACATGCGATACCTGGACATCGGATGCTCAAGGCACATGACTAGAGATTTGAAGCAATTTATCATGTTGGAAGCTAGGTTAGGAGGAAATATCACATTGGAAGATAACACCACTAAGAAAGTGGTGGTCTTAGGTATAATTGAATAATAAAAAAATTTCATAATTGAGAATGTTTTACTTGTATATGGTTTAAAGTATAATCTACTTAGTATTACTCAGTTGTGTAATAAAGAGTTAGATATTAACATTTTACCCATAAATTGCATGATTAATTTGAATAGTAAGGTTGTTTTAGAAGGGAAAAGAGTAAACAATGTTTACATGATTGAATTAAATAACATTGAATTCCTTAATTCTTTGTGTTTGAAAGCCACCATTGATGAATCATGACTACTAAATTGGAGACTATGTCATGAAAGCATGAAGACCTTTAGAAAGATTACCCAAAAAAACTTAGTTAGAGGAATACCCAAGTTAGATTTCACTAAGGACCATTTATGTGATGTCTGTCAAATTGGAAAATAAATTAAGTCTTCATTTGATTCAATCAAGGACATCATTAACTCTAGGCCATTAGAAATTCTTCATATGGATATGTTTGGACCCGTTAGTACAACCAACCTATGAGAGAAATCATATGGTTTTGCAATTGTTAATGATTATTCCAGATTTACCTACATTAGATTCATAGCACAAAAGAAAGAATCATTTAAAAAATTCATAACTTTCTCCACATGGTATAAAGAAAATTAGGATGTGCGATATTGACCAATCAAAGTGATCATGGTGAAGAGTTTGAAAATGATAAGTTCGAATCCATTTATCAGAAAATAAGATAGAGCATAACATTTTTGAAAGGAAAAATAAAATTATAGTAAAAGCTACTAGGGCCATATTAACTAAATATTCTCTCCCTATATACTTTTGGATAGAAGCAGGAAATACTACTAGTTATGTGTTGAGTAGGATAAATGTTAGATCTAAGTTAAAGAAGGGTAGGACACCGAATCTGTCTCACTTTCTTGTCTTTTGTTATAGATGTTTTATCCTAATTAATAGAAAACCACATTTAAGGAAGTTTAATCCCAAATTTGATGAATGAGTCTTCTTAGGATATTCATCTGTAGATAAAGCCTATAGGATTTTCAGTTAGTCTACCCATGTCACGTTTGATGAATCAAATAAAACTTGTAAGCCTAGATTAGAGGAAAAAAAAGTAGAGATTACCCAGGAGATAGAATCCATTGACTTAGGAGATATAGTTAAACCTCAAGAGCCTTTTCCTAGAGAATGGAGATACTCATATAGTCACCCTAGGGAGCTTATCCTAGGAGACCCGTCTGAGGGTGTTAAAATTAGGCATGGACTTAGAAATGGGTTAGTAATTCAACATTCATTTCAATGATAGAACCCACAAACATAGATCAAGCCCTAGCTGATGAATTCTGGATCCAAATAATGCAAGAAATATTAAATCAATTTGTTAGGAATGATGTATGGAAATTGGTTTGAAGACCTAAAGACAAGAGTGTTTTAAAAACTAAGTGGGTTTTCAAGAATAAAATGAATGATTTTAGTATTATGATTAGGAATAAGGATAGATTAGTGGCTAATGGGTACAATCAAATTAAAAGAATTTATTTGGAGGAGACATTTGCTCCAATAACTAGACTGGAGGCCATTAGAGTGCAACTATCCTTTTCTTACTTTAGTGGATTCAAGATGTATCAGATGGATGTTAAGAATGCCCTTCTAAATAGTGTACTTAAAGAAGATGTGTATGTTAAGCAACCCCAGGTTTTGAGAATTCTAAATTTGTTAATTACGTATTTAAATTTAAGAAGGTACTATATGGATTAAAGCAATCACCTAAAGCTTTATGTGAGAGACTAAGCACATCTATCATAAGTAAAGCTTTTATTAAGGGTAGTGTAGACACCACTCTATTTCTTAAGAAAGTAGGAGAAGATATACTTATTATTAAGATTTATATTGATGATATACTATTTGAATTCAGAAATAAAAATTTATGTGATAAATTCTTAAACACAATGAGTGAAGAGTTTGAAATGAGTATGATGGGAGAGCTCAGTTATTTTCTTGGATTTAGTGTGAAGCAAAGGGCTGGTAGAACCTTCCTTAGAAAATAAAAACATATCAAGGATATCCTTAAGAAATATGAGATGGATAATGCTGAGGCAATAAATACTCCCATGAGCTCTACTATTCAGTTAGATAAGTATCTCAATGAAAAATCAGTTGATGAGAAGAAATGTAGAGGTATAATTGGATCACTCATTTACTTGGTTACCAGTGAACTTGATATAATGTTTAGTGTATGTCTCTATGCTAGGTTTCAGGCTGATCCCAAAGAATCTCATATGATTTTCGCTAAGATAATTCTTATATACCTATTAGGCATCCAAAACCTACGTATCTGGTACCTTAGACATAACTCATCCTTTAAAATCATAAGATATTCATACTCTGACTATATAGGATATAGAGTATATAGGAAAAGAACTTCAGAAACTTATTAGTTCATAAACCAATCATTAGGTTTTTGGTATAGTATAAAGCATAATTCAGTAACCCTATCCACTGCTGAGGTGGAATACATTGCCATAAGAAGTTGTGTTTCTCAAGTCTTATGGCTAAAGTAATAAATCTTATATCTTGGATTACCTGTAGGTACCATTCCCATTATGTGTGAAAACACTAATGCCATTTGCATTTTTGAAAATCAAATTCAACACTCTTGACTTATGCATATAGATATTAGGCATCATTTCATTAGAGATCTTGTTGTAAAGGGAGATACAAAACTACATCATATAGTCACTAGAGATTAATGGACATACATCTTTACCAAACCCCTTTCCTATGACACATTTAACACATTGAGAACTAGACTATGTGCTATAGACATTCATACTTGATTCAAGATGAGCTTGAATTTATCTATCATTTGAAATTAACCATTCATTTTGTATACTTTACAAATGTGTCAATTTTTTTTAAAAATTTTGTGACTACTTATTTGTTGAGTTGTGTTCTTATTTTTCATGATTCTTTGTTGCTTGTTCCTATTTAGTAAATATTCCCTGATAATCACACACCCTTCAATTTAAAATTAATTTTTTTTTGAAAATTAAAATTATTCACATCATACTATATAATCGACACAGCCTTGCAAACAATCTCCACCATTTGGTAGATCAATGATCTAGATAAGTTCAACTGTTGGTGATTGTACCATACAAACACACCTTTGTACTATATGATACACATGACAAAAGGAATTGAACAAATTCAAGTCGACCATGTTGACCTCGATTTTCATTCGAGTGCCCTCGAGAGCCTTTGATTGATTTAATCAAGCCCCATCGAGTCCAATTCGAGCTTGGATCAACTCGAATTGAGTTGAATTTGACCAAATTGTTTTTTTATTAGGCTATTTAATTTGTTTGAGCCTCGTCAGGCCCGATTCAACTTGAATCGGTCTCAATTTGGGTTTGATCTCGATAAGTAAATCAAGTCGGGTTTAATCAAACTCAAATAGGCTCGAGTCAAGTCAAATTAAGCCCAACTTAGGTTCAATTTTAAATCTAATGGCTAATTGATGCTAGATGGGCTATGCTTGACTTTTTTTATTAATTCAAAATCAATTTCTAGATCTAGAAGTTTAATCGATCGAGGAGCTTGTATAAAAGGATTTCAAAAAAAAAAAAAAAAAGGCGAGTGGCGGGCTTGATTTTTGGCATTAACGAGCATTTAACACATATCTTTCACGGCTCTAGGGTGTCAATTTTCCCCTTTTTCACACAAGCACAAAAAAAGAAGGGCGGGCTCTTGGTTTCCCCCACTCAAAAGAAATACCTAAATCGAAAATCTCCTGGCTCTTGGTTTCCCCCACTCAAAAGAAACACCTAAATCGAAAATCTCCTGGCTAAGCGGTCATTCTTCGCAATTCTTCGAGAGCTGAGTTTTGCGCTCTGCTAGGGCATCCTTTTTCTCGCGCGCTTTCTTCTCCGCCGCCTTGAGGAGGACACCGTCGCCGGATGTCCTCCTCCGCCGTCTTCCCCCCGCTGCCATCCGCCTCCACCACCATGGCCCCCATCCCCGATGAGCTTCTTCACTGGAAGCTCCTTCTCTCTTCCCAGACTCCAGTTTCCCACGATTTCTCTAGCTCTCTTGCCCACCATCCCACAAAAAATTTCACGGCCCATTTCTCCCAATCGCAGTTTGTTGCTGGAGCTCCTGAATGGTCGCTCTCCTTAGTCGGTTACTCCATAGGAAGAAGGCCATTTTATGAAGCCCTTTTGGCTGTGATCAAGCGTACCTGGAAGCTGAAGGGGGAACTCTCCCTCCTCACCTTAGACGACGGTTTTTTTCTGCTGAAGTTCTCATCCCCTGAAGATTACGACATGGCCTGGTCGGGAGGACCATGGTTTTTCTTCGGAAAACCATTTATCCTACAAAAATGGTCGCCTGATTTCATCCCGAAGCGTGAAGATTTTGCATCTATCCCTCTCTGGATAAAGATAAAAAACCTTCCTCTCTCTTGCTGGACGCCGGAAGGGATATCCAAAATTGCGAGCTGCGTCGGAGTTCCGCTTGCTGTTGATGCCCTCACAGCGGCAAAAACCAGACTGACCTTTGCTAGGGTCTGTGTCCAGGTTTCGTGCTCTAACCCATTGCCAGATGAAATTTTTATTTCTGTAGATGGTAAGATCACTCCTCTCACAGTTCTCTACGACTGGAAACCTTCCCCTTGCACCTTTTGTTGCTCTATCTATCACGCCCCTGCTCAATGCCCAAAAAATCCTAACCCCCAACCTCCCCCTACCCAGCCTCATTTTACTAGGGGAAGAAGCTCCAGCTGTAATTCTCGAAAGAGTCAACCTCCACCGACTGCTACCTTCAAAAAGCCTCCACCTCATCCGGTCACACTCCCATCAGACCCTCCTGCGCTTCCTAACTCAGGCCCGCCTAATGCAACCGCAATCCCAAACCTTAACTCACCTCCCAGCGATGTCGCTCTTGCGGATATCCCCTCCTCTTCTATGAAACCCACAATTCCGACCCTTCCTCCCCCAGCCTCTCTTCAGGTGAACAACAAGTTCGATCTACTGTCTGACCAAATGGAGCCTGATAATACTTCCACCAACCCACCTTTACATCCTCCTCCCACCTCACCCCCCTCAAAAATCCCTTCCAAGGAACAGCCCCCTTTGTTGAACCAGAACAACTCTAATTCCCAATCCTCTCCTATGTCTTCTACTGATAATAGCCCTTCCCAGAGCTCCAACTTCAGTTCTGACTCTGCCAAAAATATCCCTAGCCCGAAAAACACCAGAAGCAAGCAAGCCAAAAAGGCGGGTAACTCCAAAAATAAACATAAATGACCCTACCTCGTATGGCGTCTTGGAATATTAGAGGGTTCAACAATGCCTCCAAGGTTATGTCCTGCAAGTCTTTGGTTTCTAAATTTAATTTAGATATGTTGTTTATTCTGGAAGCTAAGGTTTTAGCCGCTTCAGTCACTGATGACTGGTTTAAGTTTGCTCATTCAATCTTTCCGGTTGAAGGTTCTTATGACAATTTTTCTTTCTCCTCTCCTGGTCGTATTTGGATTAAGTGGAATGCTCAAAAGGTTTCCTTCATTCCTCTGTTTACTTCTAGCCAGGTTATTCTTGGGATTATTAAACAGGGGTCTCAGGAGGTTTGCTGTGTCTCTGTTATCTATGCTTCGAATTCTATTGCTGAAAGACAAATCCTTTGGAATGATGTTATTAATCTTCCTAGCTCGGCTCCTCTGCCTTGGGCCATTTTAGGGGACTTTAACTGCTGCAGGGCCCCTAATGAGAAAGCTGGGGGTCTGCCTCTCACTCAAAGTAAGCTGGGCGAACTTAACAACTTTGTCTTCAATATGGAAGTTTCTGAACTAGCTTCGGTTGGACACTACTATACTTGGTATAATCAGAGACCTGATTATCCAATTCATATTAAGCTGGATCGTGTATTGGTGAATAATAACTGGCTGTCTACCTTTACCAATTCTTACTACATTGTTAGTGATCCTGATATCTCTGACCACTGCCCAATAATCCTTCATTTGGATCTGCTTCCTAACAAAAATCACCGGTTCATGTTCAAGAATTATTGGTGTACTATTCCTGCTTTCTGGGAAGGAGTTTTGGATGTGTTCTCTGCCCCTCCTTCCGGAAGTCCCATATGCGATCTTTATCATAAGCTCAGAGAGTTTAAAAACTTTCTAAAACATCAGAACTGGTATTCTTCCAACTCTCTGCGGGCTGATCTGGAAAATATGTCTCTTGCCCAAACCGAAGCTGTTTCCAGACTTCAACAAGACCCTTTAAATCACAATTTGAATTCTAACCTCAACTTTATTTCTTCTGAGTTGTTTGCACTGAAAGATAGAATGGTTGATTGGGTTACTCAGAGATGTAAGGCTAATTGGCTTAAGGCCGGAGAAGATGATTTGAAGTTTTTGTACTCCACTATCAACGTCAGGCATAACTCTAACCAAATTAGAGGGATTTCTGTGAATGGCACTCTTTATAATTCCCAAGCTGAGATTTCCTCTGCCTTCACAAGTCATTTTCAAAACCTTTTTAATGGGCCTACTCCTCTCAGCTCTGCTCCCCTTCCGACTGGAAATTCTCTCCCTTCTGATCTTATTGCTGCTCTGACTGCTCCTTTTTCGGTAGAGGAGATTAAGAATGTGATTTTCTCTGCGCCACCTCATGCAGCCCCGGGGCCGGATGGCTACACCTTTGAATTTTATAAGGCCTCCTGGAACACCTTAGGTACAAAAATTTGTAATGCTGTGCTTTCCTTTTTCTCTACTTCCTTTTTACCTAAACAAGCTAAGAACACTGCCATTGCGCTTATTCCTAAGCACCCCCATGCCTCCTCTGTGAATGACTACAGACCCATTTCCTTATGTAACTCTTTTTACAAAATTATTGCTAAACTGCTTGCTAACAGATTGAAATCTGTCATGCCTTTTATTATACATTCCTCCCAAGCTGGTTTCATTAAGCACAGGATTATCACTGACAACATCATTCTTGCCAAGGAAATCCTTGGTACTTTCAACTCCAAGCCTAAAGAGAAGTTCTTCTGTGCAAAATTTGACATTCGCAAAGCGTTTGATTCAGTTTCCAGACATTTTCTGCTGAACCGTATGAAGGCTAAAGGGTTCCCCACTATCTTCATCTCCTGGATTAAATCTTGTATCTCTGATATTCATTTTTCTGTGGCCATTAATGGATCTCTTGAAGGGTATTTCAACTCTACCAATGGTCTTAGACAGGGTTGTCCCTTATCCCCCTATCTTTTCACTATTGTCATGGATGGTCTCTCTGAGTGCTTTGAGGAAGCTAAGATCAATCAATTATTCTCTGGGATTTCTATGGGTAATTCTGCTATTACCCATCTTCTTTATGCAGATGATTTGCTTGTGTTCTCTAAGGCTAACCTTGAAGAGGCCTCCTGCCTTAAGGATATCCTTGGGCGCTTTGCTGCTTCCTCTGGTCTGAATATTAACCCCTCCAAAAGTTCGATTCTGTTCTCAAAAAACAGCCATTTAAGTGAAGATATCTGTGAATTCCTTAATATCCAACAGACCTTAAGGCCTTTAAAATATCTGGGTATTCCTATCTTTGTGAAGAAGCTCTCTCAGGTTGATTTTCAACCTCTCATTATGAAAATTACTAAAGCTTTGGAGGGTTGGAAGGCAAAAATGCTTTCCTTTGGTGGTAGAATCCAATATCTGAGATACACTATTTTTAACTCTATAGCCTACTGGATTAGAGGTTCTATTCTACCCAAATACTGTTTAAAAACTTTAAACAAACTGTGCTCTAGATTTTTGTATGGGCGTGACATCACTGTTAAAAAAATCCAGCTGATTGCCTGGAAAGACTCTTGCCTCCCAAAAGCTAAGGGAGGGCTGGGCTTGCCCTCCCTTGATGCTCTTTCCTTTAATTTCAGCTGCTCCTTGATTTGGAGATTTCTCACTACAAATTGCCCTCTGTTTAGCTGGTGGCGCTGGAAATACATCTCTCTTTGGTCTCCGATTTCTAAACTCTGTTCCCCTTTCTGGAAACACCTTAGCCTCATTGCCCAGAAACAAAAACACTGTCTGCAGCTCAGGATTAGTCCAAACTGCAATTTCTCCCTCCTCTGGGATCATTGGTGTTTTGGGAAATCTATTATGGATATTGTGGATCTAAATGCGGACTGTAGCTGGATGGTTTCTATTAATCAGGAATTCATTTCTTTTATTATGCACAATGGCAGTTGGCAAGTGCCGGAAGATTGGCCCTTTAACCTTAAGAGGTTGATTGATTCTGTTCCTATTTGGAATGATGTGGGTTGCTGTTTGTGGCGCAACACTGAAATTGTTTCTAACAAACTTTTTAGCAAAGAATTTTATGCTCATCTTCCGTTTGTTAGTTGGCATCGTTTTGTGTGGCATAAGCACTCCTCTATCAGGTTTTCCTCCTATGGTTGGTTGGCTATTAAGAACGGTTTAAAAACTGCGAACAATTTGCTTAAACGTGGTATCTTGGTGAATCCTTACTGCACCTTTTGTTAGGATGGTAGAGATTCTCATTCTCATCTCTTCTTTGAGTGTGATTTCTCTTTTGGGATTCTGAATTTTCTGTTTCCTCAGTCTCAAATGCTTCTTTTACGCCCTAACCTTTTCCAGATTTTTGATTTCATTGAGGAAATTTCTGATACTAAGGAGATGTTAAATTTCTTCTGTCTGCTGATTAACACTTCTATTTACTACATTTGGAGGGCTCGTAATGATAGAATCTTTGGCAACAACATCGAATGCTTTACTACCGTGGGTAGAAAAATTAAAAAGGCTGTCGGTGCAAAGCTACTGAACTGGAAAAATGGGTCGAATCTCAAACATCTTCTGTGCTGAACTTAATTTTTTTTTCTCTGTTTTTCTGTTGCCTGGTTCCTTTTCTGGTTCCTTGGCTGTTGTGCTTGGAGAATTTGGATTGGTTTTGTTCTGCTGTCAATTTTTGTGCTGGAAGGACTTGCTGGGAGCGGTTACTCGTTCTGGTGTTATCCTGGAGGGTCTATGGGCAACCAGGGTAACTGGTTTTATTTTCATTTCAGACAAATTTTGCAGGACAATGATGACCGCTGTAGCTCTGCTCCTTGGATGGTCAAATCTGGCAACCAGGGGCGACTGATGGCCTATTTTCATTTACACGTCCCGTTCGTCTGCCGCTACAGCCTATTTCTGAGTCCTGATCAAGTTTGTATACCACATTTTGATACCTTTTGGGTTGTTTTTGGGTGGTATAGTATCTTTTTACAATTATTTTTTGTAATTTTCTCCCCCCGCTTTTGTTCTTAGGGAGGGTTTTTTATTTCTATTACTTGTAATTTCTTTTTTCATTCAATAGATGGGCCTTTGGCCCCAAAATTTCCCAAAAAAAAAAAAAATCTCCTGGCTCTTGTGATTATCTCTCCCGATTCCCTCTCTCGATCTCTCTCTCTTTTATACGCCTCCAGGACAAAGACCCCACTCCCCCATTTCCATTATTAGCGTACAGCAGGAGGCAGAAACCCAGCCTAGGCTGACGACTTCCCTCCTCCGTCTGACTTAACCTCTAGGTCTGAACTCTACAACCGACACCTCCTCCTCTCCCTTAAGGTAGGTGATTTTCTCTTCCTCTCCTCCTCCTCCTCCTCCTCATCCTCCTCCTCCTTCTTCTTCTTCTTCTTCTTCTTCTTCTTCTTCTAATATTCTTCTTCTTCTCAAAAGTTTTCTTCTCCTCCAATTGTTATCTCTATTTTCTTTATGTGATTGTTGATTTGTCTTTTTTTAGAATGGACAATTGTTTTGTGAAAATAGGGAAGACAAGTATTTCTCTTATGTTGAGAATGTGTCTATTTTGAGTTTGAGTGGCTCCTTACTTTGAGTTTTCTTAGAGAGGCTAGGTGTGAAATGATAATATATTTGAAGGAGATTGTTTTATGTCATCTCATAGATCTCGCATGCTAAATGTTTGATAAAATGCCACTAAAGAGAAATGGGGTTGCTTTCATTTGTATTGGAATTTCATAGGATGATCTTGCTTATATTGGTAAGCTCATGCTATATGAAGGAATTCTTCTTTAGTTACATGAATGTATTTGATGCGAGGAGTTGGTATGACCCATCTCGTCATTTTTATCGTGGTATTGGATATGATTGTTTAGGTGAAATCTACATGTTTTGACATTCGAGTGTATGCTCTTGACTATTCTTTCAAGTGATCAAGTTTAGGTCTATACACATGAGTGAGTCTCAATGCTATATGCGTACTTAACAATAATCGTTCATATACTTTTATCGAAATTTATGTCATGATATCGCAAGTTGAATTCTTTTGAGAAATAGGTGGTATTGATTCCAAGTCTTTGGTTCTATAATATTCTTTGCCTAAGCGTTGTGGACTAGCCAATTGATGGAATGCCTCAATGTGATAATTTGATACATATTTATGATAGATCTTGTTTGGAATGAAGGAATTCAAATATAGATTTGTACTTTTAGGATAAGTGTGGACATTCCTTTCCATACGCTTGTACTTCTCTTGTATATGAATGATTTGGAAGAATCTTACTTCTCATAGTGTTTGCATGATAATTTTGGAATAATCTAATATTTTCTTTTGATACTTCTCATGGTGTTGTGATAATGTTAAACAAGTATACATGTGAAGATTGCTCTTAATTCATGTTACATGATCTAAAGTTATAGGTGTAAATCATGAAGGATTATATGAGTGCCATGCCATTTTTCGTTGAAACATGTATGCAAGGTGTTTGAAGTAATTCCCGATTAGAAGAAGATGCATACTTGGGAAAAAATTTTAATGTTTGGTATGAAAGAAAGTTTATGAATTTGGATTACAAACTCTCTCAGAATGTTTGATGGTTTATGGTATGGAAGTTGGAGGCTTGTTGGAAGGTAATCATGTGTTTTGTGTTTGAATCAGTGTTGCAACATGATGTTGGCATGTCTCATTTAAGCTTTGGGAGGAGTACTAATGCATGATAACTTCTTTCTTTTTCTAAATCATATTTGATACAAATATTATGTTTGGAAGGTTTCATGAAATTATGTTGATTATAACACTTTCTTGAGAGGTGAGAAGAACCAATTGATATTAAGTCCATTTTTCTTATGAGAATTGTGTTGCAAGATTTATTGAGTTCTTTTGAGATGAAACTTGTAGGTTGGGTTTAAATCAACATAGGGTTATGTGATTCTCTTGTTGGATAGTTTTCCTTAAGTTTTGGAAAAGAATTGGTAGACTTTGAGACACCTTCATTCTTGTTTTAAATCTAGGCTCTTCTTTCTCTCTTGGAGCTTTAATTGAAAGTTATTGGAATTTGATACATATGGTGGTTGGAATATTGTTTTTTTTTTCAGCATTTTGGAGAACGAGTCAACATCTAACTCTTTCCTTATTATTGTTTTTAGTCAAGCTTTAAAATCAAATAGGTTGGTTGCTTGTTCAAGCATGCATTGTTTCATCAAGATAGCGTTAGTGGGAATGTGGGGGAGTGTTGGAAATAATAATTCTGTCTTTCTCTTTACTTCGATCTTTTCCTCTTCTACTACTATACCTTTTACGCCTTGATGTTAAATTGAAAAAAGTATATGATATGTAAAGTTTCAAAATGTAAGTGGCTCAAGAGGTATACAAGCCCAAAAAAAGGTATGTCACTATTTAATTGCATTTAATTTGATTAGTCACATATTAAGTAAATAACATGCTCTAATAAAACTTTCTACCTTTTCTGTGATTTTTGCGAGGCACCTTTTGGGAGAGAAAAAGTTTGGAGTAATTGGATCATTAGATGAAGGAGCATGAAAAATCGGATCCGAGCATCAGTCACCCCCATTCATCATGGTGGGGTGCTACGGGCGAAACTACCGGATCGTAGCCCCTGGTGATGTAAGTCTCTTAAAACTTTGATGCCTTTAGGAGCCCTTTGTGTGTGGGCTTCCCTACCCATAGGACCTTATAGAAACTTAAATTCTTAGGTTATTTTCTTTTCTTATTTCATTATAGATCCCTAAATCCATTTACCCACACGAATATGACCAAAGGGTTAGAATCACCATCTTTTTTTCCTTACAAAACTAGTGATACTAAAGGACAAAAAACTAAGAATCGAGTCTTAGATAATTTAGACTTAAGATGCATGCTCCGTTTAGATAGAAACATAAAACATAGAAAACTTAGTGACACATTTTCCTAGGATTAATGTGCCATAATTCATTAATAATTAATCAATAAAAAACGCTAAGAATCAAAATAAAAAAATGCACTAAAACACTTAACTTTTAATTAAATCATAATCAACACATATAACCACTAAAATGCAAAACTTGAATATAAACTTGAATTAAACTTATCAACTCGTTAACCACCCTCTAACAGATCCACATCTAAAAGATGTGAACAAATCTAACTCAAATCTAAAAGACTCTTATTACCCAAACTTTTAAAATTCATAACTAATTTTAGAAAACTGCAAATCTAGCAAATTCAAATCCTAACTACTTCCCTTAAGGCCTCATACTTAATTAAAATTCTAAAACTCCCAAACATAGCATGTTTTTAATAGTGATATTTTAGACCCCCTTAAATTAGCGTAAAAGAGGACACCAGACCTTCTAAAACTCATTAATTCAACTTAGACTTTAAATATTTCTACCCTAAAAATTAAAATGGATCCACTAACTAAATTAACTAAAATGGATACCAAATAAACTAATATTTAAACCTTAATTAAACTTTCCCCTTTTGGCCTTCAATAAATTTGAGCATGAAATAACTCGAATTAGCTACCCGATATAGCACATATCTAAAGCCACATAAGCCTACCACACACGCATAGAATTATTTCATAGGGCACCACTTTTAGCTCTAGGATAGGTCGATGCTTTCTTTTTCTGTGATGCTTTCTGTGTTATGATCACTCTTACACGTGACACTTGTGCTGTTTGTTTTGACTTGATTTGAGTATTTATTTTATTACAATAATATACTTTATATGTGATGTAATTGATTGTGCGTTAGGTTTACCTCTAGGCCAGAGATGATTTATACTAATTAAATCTTATGCAGGTGGTCACGTTCAAATAGGGCATTGATTAAAGGGGGAAAAATTATTAATTTTTAAAACTAATGATATTTTCTTCAAATACTTTAGAAATTTCTAAGCTCCCTTTAAATTAAGATAGCATGGCCAAGTGTGTTTATTTTTTTTTTTTTGCATATATTACCTGCTTGGGATGTGACATATAAAATGCTTGGGATACTTTTATTACGATAATCATGTGGAAGAGTCTATATTTGTTTTTTCAAATGATGTAATTTGTAATAATATTGAGTTTTGAAAGTCTTCAAAAGTGAGGCATTTCGAATACTAGGTACCCAAAGAGAAAAAGAAAGGCCTTTCATAGAAAATGTTTTATTCATTTGTGTACCCTTCTGGAGGATGAACTTTATGAAGATCAAAGTAGATGACCCAAAGGAAGACGATGTATATAAAGACCTAAAGTTGGAGACTTGAAGATGAAATTTCTTAATTTTAAGACTTGTATCATTTAATAGGATTAGAATCCAAGATATTATCGGTGGGGCCTGACCACTATTACTTTTCTGCATACTCTAGGTTATATTATATATGGCCTTTGTCATGGACTTTACTTTTTTTTTACTCTGCCTAGTTTTATTTATATTTATGTATTTATTATTGTTTTCACAGTAGAACTTATATCTTTTTCGTAGTTTTTTTTCTTGCATGTGCTTGGGCTGATCTCGCTAGGCTCTTTAAGAATAAAAATCTTTTTTACTCATAATTAAATTTTAAAATTTTAAGAATTAAATAACATAGAAATATAATGACCTAGAGAATATTCAAAATAATTTAAGGCCGCATGCATATTAATGCATTTTCTCCCTCCTTTAAGACCCTTTCTTGCCTATGGGCAGAGTCCCGATAATCTGACCTATAAGGATGAGATGCTGGATCTGGGAAAGTTTAAGTCTTTTTTAAAAATCTATTTTATATTCCTTTTTATAATTTTATACATACCTGATTTAGAAGCTTTAACTAACATGCATTATATTATGAACCAACTAAATAAAAGATTTAATTGCATTGGCTTTAGGAGCATTCACCTTACATAAGTCGAAGATCAATTAGAAAACTCTCTAGATGTCAGCCTTACGTCTGAAAACTTCACCACCCACCTATCTTTCATAAAGACTAGATATAATGGATTTTACTTGCTAAGGGGGGGTTAGCTAGCTTTCCTTCCAGGTAGGATATAAGCCCAGGTTGCATTAGCTAGGACACGGGTATTAGTATTGTGTAGAACACTAAACACATTTTAGATATAAGGTTTATGGCTACTACATTCAGTATCTCATAGTACGCCTCATTGATGGGTAAGCTCCCTTTTCTTCAGGGTTTATAAATTTTACATATCCACATCACATGGATGACGCCACCTCCATCTTTCTCTCTTGCATGCTTTGAGTGCATTATTTTTTTTTATTTTATCCAATTCCTTCTCACTACCCTAGTCCCTCCAGGTGTTAGTATAAGCCGTGCATGTTGATTTAAGATATTTTGAACCCTTTTTTTCCTTTGAGTATGACTTCCTAATCTTCCTTCTATGTGTTAATCCCAATTTTTTAAAAGGATAATGTAAGATTCTTAATCGAGAGAATTCTCAAACCCCAGTTTGAGATGTAAGTAATCGTGGGGGCTTGGGCTTGCTGGAAACTAAATTCCACCATAAAATAAACCCCATTCAAGATGATGTATCAGGTGGGGGAAACCCCTTGTTACGATCAGGTCATATAAATTATTACCCATCGAAGTGCACTTGCAAGGGCTGCTATTCTCAATGGTTAATCGTATGTGTGATCTAATCTGCCCTCCCATTGGCCCTCTTGTGTCAAGTGAAAAGGTTTAGGATCATTTTTTCCTACAGGATAGTGCGGTCATACCCTTTGTATTTCGTTCCCCCACACAGCAGATCCCTTTCTGAGGTTCATAGGTTTATGGTGACCACGGTGGAACATGTTTCTCTCTACATATTTGGATCATATATTATTCTTTCTTATGTGTACTCTGGGATTGATACTCCTTATATTAGGTCCACCCCACTCTTATTTAGGATCTTCATTAGTTAGATTTTCTTCTTCTTAGCTAAGATTCCCCCTTAGTTGTGTTTCTTTCTTTTCGTCCTACTGGGTCATTTTTTCCCTTATCCACTCTATCCTTTTCCTTTTCTCATGGTATCATATCTTACTAATTATTTTAAATGAAAGTCCATATTCTATTTAAATTCTAGTCTCTATCGTCTCACTTATTTGAGCTCTTTTAGATTAGATCTTGATTCATATCAGTCCAAATAGAAATCTAAATGCTATTTTCAATGGTATGGTCCATACAATTGACATATACAAATTTTTCAAAAGAAAACTTAATTTGAGAAAAATTTGAGAGTTTAATATATAAGGCAAACTTTTGAGGGAATTTTTCTTAATAAAAATTTATCTCTATTTTATTTAAAATATGAATTAAGTATTGGTTGACTCCTTTAAACACTTAAAGAAGAAAATTCATGATGATACATAGAAGAGTATGTCTTCTCCCTCTCATCCTTGTGCGGGGTGATTTCATTATTGAATTAAAATCTATATCAAATTGAAATTAGACTTGGAAATAAAAATTTTCTCATTTATCTTGTAATTTTCAATCTCATAGGTATATTTTGCATGCTTATCAATCAACTTCTTAATCTTCTCAATTAGGTTGTTCATTCTTATCATAGGATCGAGTTTGTTTTGTGGATTTTTCTTCCTTACATAAAAGAGTGAGTTTTCTTATTTTATGTTTGGAAGATAATTTTAAACTGAGAATTTTTTTTAAAGGTTTAGAAAGGAAGCCAATTACAAAAATGAAAAGATGCGCAAAATGCGCCAAAAATTAAAAGATGCACAAAGTGTGCCAAAAGTGAAAGATACATAATTAAAAGATGTGCAAAGTGCGCCAAAATTAAGAAAGAGGCATAAAATGAGCCCAAAATAAATAAGTAAATGGCTTCCCTTTCTTGTAAATCTCTAAATCTAAGAAAATCCATGTATCCTTTTGATATTTTGGATACTTGAGTTTGAAAATTATGACTTTGGATTCATCATTATGCAATGATATTATATTAGGTATAAAAATATTTTTCATGAAAGTAGATTGAGAAGATTCAATTTATTTTTCTAATTTAAATCTTTTTGAATTAGATTTTAATTAAAAAAAATACATATTTAAGGGAGAGAGTCTAGTCTAGCTTATAGAGAGCTTGACTTGGGTCACCAAATTTTAAATCCCCAATCTATTTGGATTTAGATGGAGTCAACCTACTTCTTACTAAACTTTCAAATTTATCCCCATTTGTTATTTTGACTGGTCAAAATAATCAAGAGGTAAATCTTTCATTCTAAAAAAATAATCCTCTTACTCTTTGATAAAATTTCCACACTTAAAAAAAATATATGAATCAAAATTTTCTCAATTAATTGGTGAGTTTTTAATATCTCTTAGTGTCACCACACTGAGTATGTTTAAATATTCACCTTGTTCTTTTAAAAAATCATGCATGAAAATTTTTGGGACAACAACATTTAATTATAAATCATTCTTAAGGACTGATGTGATATTCCCTTGATTGCATATTTTCTTTTGAATACAGATTGTTCTAAACTCTAATTGATTGAAGATATGATCCCATTGTCATTTTGATATGATCCCTTAAAAAAAGTTATTAGTTGTGAACTAGTTATCTTGATGTCCTACATGTTATCATTTCCTTATTTGAGGTTCTTTTTCTCATTCGAGCAATGATCAATTTTCTTGTTTGTGAGTCATCCCATTCAAATTATTGAGTTTGTCCACTTAATTAGGAGCCACTATCATATTCAAGTTGTTGATTTTGTCCACTTGTTTGGTAGCCACTATCCCATTCAAATTGTTGATTTTGCTCACTTATTTTGGGAGCCACTAAACCATTAAAGTTATTGATTTTTCTTTCTTGTTTTGGAAGTCACTATCCCATATAAGTCCTTATTTTATTTCTCAATTGGGTTCATTCCCTTGGAGTTTTTCCACTTACCTTTTATTTCTACCTTACATCTCTGCACAGATATATGTCAGGTTGGTATTGAGGTGAATTTCACCTTATGTCCTACTATTTTGATATGGTCAAATAGGTAGTTGGTTTACTTACTTATCCGATGGGGTGCTTGATAGAGTCTCTAGGAGGCATTCCTCATAATATTTTTTTCCTGATTGTCCTGTTGTGATCTGGCAGACATCAGACCCTGACTCTTTACTCTCTATTCTATACGAAAAAATAAGTATTGAGCCCTTTTTCAATTTTTAGGCCGATCTGGTAAGGAAGATGTTAAAGCTTACCTAGTTGAGAAAGCTCGATAGAGTCCCTAGAAGGAATTCCTCACCACCTCTTTATCCTAATGTCCATTTGTGATTATGAAGACATCATACACTGTCTCTTTACGAACTATTTCAAAATGAGCAAGTGAGTATTGAGCCCTTTTTCATTTTCTAGGCCGATCTGGTCAAATAGATATTGAAGCTTACCTAATTCAGAGAGCTCGATAGAATTCTTAGGAGGCATTCCTCACCACCCCTTTACCCTGATTATCCTATTGTGATTAGGTAGGCATTAGACCCTGACTCCTTACTCACTATTTTGATATGATCAAGTGGGTATTGAGCCGTTCCTCATTTACTATATTGTACTGGTTAGCAGATGTTGAATATTACTCTATTGAGAGAGTCTGATAGAGTTTTTGGGAGGCATTCCTTATCACCCTGTTACCCTGATTGTCCTGTTGTGATCAGACAGGCATTAGACACTAAATCCTTCTGACTTTTTCAATACGATCTAGTGGGTATTGAGCCAATCGTCATTTGTTGTACCAAACTGATCGGTAGATGTTGAACTTTACCTAATTGAGAGAGCCCGATAGAGTCCCTGTGAGGCATTCCTCACCACCATTTTACCTGTTGTGATCAGGCAGACATCAGACCCAAAGTCCTTACTCATTATTTTAATACAATCTAGTAGCTATTGATTCATTTCTCATTTGATGCACCGTGCTATTCAGTAGATGTTGAATATTACCTACTTGAGAGAGCCCGATAGAGTCCCTAGGAGGCATTCCTCACTACCCCTTTTATCGTGATATCCTATTGTGATCAACCAGGCATCAAATCCTGAGTCTTTACTCATTGTTTTGAAAGAAGTAAGTGAGTATTAAGCCCTCCTTCATTTGCTAGGCAAATCTGGTCAGATAGATATTGAAGCTTACCTAGTTGAGAGAGCTTGATAGAGTTCTTGAAAGGAATTCCTCACCACCCTTTTACCCTGATGTCCTGTTCTGATCAGGCATACATTAGACCCTGACTCTTTACTATCTATTTTGAAAGGAGTAAGTGAGTATTGAGCCCTTTTTCATTTGCTAGGCTAATCTAGTCAGGTTGATATTGAAGCTTACCCGATTGAGAGAGTCTGATAGAGTCCCTGGGAGGTATTCCTCACCACCCCTTTACCCTGATTATCCTTTTGTGATCAGATAGACATTAGAATCTAACTCCTTACTCATTATTTTGATATGATCTAGTGGGTATTAAGCCATTCCATATTTGCTGCACCACCCTGGTCGGCAGATATTGAACCTTACCTGGTTGAGAGAGCTCGATAGAGTCCTTATGAGATATTCCTCACCATCCTTTTACCCTAATTATCCTATTATGATCAGGTAAGCATCAGACCATGAATCCTTACTCACTATTTTGATACAATCTAGTGGGTATTGAGTCGTTTCTTATTTGGTGCAGCATACTGGTCCACAGATGTTGAGCCTTACCTACTTGAGAGAACCCGATACTGTCCCTAGGAGGCATTTCTCACCACCCCTTTTACCCTGACGTCCTATTGTAATTAGGCATGCATCAAACCCTAACTCTTTACTCAATATTTTGAAAGGAGTAAGCGAGTATTGAGCCCTTCTTTATTTGCTAGGCTGATCTGGTCAGGTAGATGTTAAAGCTTACCTGGTTGAGAGAGCCTGATAGAGTTCTTATGAGGCATTCCTCACCACTCTTTTACCATGATATCTTGTTGTGATCGGGAAGATATCAGACCATGACTCTTTACTCACTATTTCAAAAGGAATAAGTGGGTATTGAGTCCTTCATTTGCAAGGCTGATCTGGTCAGGTAGATGTGTAAGCTTACTCGGTTGAGAGAGCCCGATAGAGTCCTTAGGAGGCATTTCTCCCCACCCCTTTAGCCTGATTATCTTGTTATGATTAGGCATATATCAAACCCTTACTCCTTACTCACTATTTCAATATGATCTAGTGGGTATTTAGCCATTCCTCATTTGATGAACCAGATTGGTCAATAGATGTTGAACCTTACCAAGTTGAGAGAGCCTGACAGAGTCCCTAGAAGGCATTCCTCACTACCCCTTTACCCTGATTGCCCTATTATGATCAAGCAGGCATCATACCCTGACTCTTTACTTATAGTTTTAATACGATCAAGTGAGTATTGAGCCATTCCTCATTTGTTTCGCCAATCTAGTTAAACAGATGTTGAACCTTACTCGATTGAGAGAGTCTGACAGTTCCTGGGAGGTATTCCTCACCACCCCTTTTCCCTGTTTTTTTTTTACTATTTTGATATGGTCAGGCATACATCAGCTTTTATGGCTTCTTATTTGATGTTTTGATATGGTCATAAAAATATTGGATCACCCCATCCACTATTCTGATAGGATCAGGAGGATGCGAGATCCTTTTACCTTCTATTATATTATTTCGATATAATCAGGCAAATAGTTAGTTTACCTTTTCACCTGGGCTTCCCATTCACTATTTCGATATGGTCAAGTGAATTCAGGATTCTTCCACCTTCTATCCTTCTATTTCAATTTTATCAAGTAGGTAGTTGGTTTACTTTACCTTTTACTCTTTGTTTCATTATTTTGATATGGTCAGGTGAACATTGAGTTGTCTACATTCATTATTTTGATATGATCGAGTAAATGTGAGACACCTTTACCTTTATTTTCTCCTATATTTTGCCCTTCTTGTAGGGTAAGATAGGTAGAGGATCCCCTACTTCCTTTCTGTTGATTCTCTATGTGCTCCTTATCCTCCTTGTATCACCGCCGGACTTTTGGTCGGGTGATCATTGACTGTCTTTTCCCTCAGCTTTAGACCCGTGGTTTTGGTTATTGTTCAGTCTCCTTTAGTTCTCTATGACATTATTTCTATTTTGCTTATGTGAGCATAAAATCCCTTCCTTCTCCTATTCTATCGTTGCGACCTAATTAGGTAGATAGTTGATTTTATTTCATTGGCTCTCCCTTGCTATTCCAATTTGGTCAAGTGGGCATTGAGCCTCCTTAATTCACTATTTTTCAGGTTTTCAGGTGAATGTTGGGTTTCACTTTTTTTTTTGTCCCACCATGCTTGCATGATTGTGTGATTATTACATGACTGTGTGGTTTATTGATTGAGTGTATGATTGAATGATCATTGTATGATTGTGTGATCATTATATACTTATATGATTTATGTATAGTTTAATGATCATTGTATGATTTTGTGATTATTGTATGTCTGATTGATTATTGTCTGAGTGTATGATCATTGCATGCTTATGTGATTCTGGTGTGATCATTGCATGATTAAATCATTATGGTGTGATCAATGCATGATTGATTGGTTGTTATATACTTGTGTGATTATGTCATTATTATATGATCATTGCATGATTGATTGATTATTGTATGCATATGTGATTGTGGTATGATCACTGTATGATTGTTTGGTTGTTGTATGCTTATATAATTGTAGTGTGACCATTATATGATTGCTTGGATGTTCCATGCTTATGTGGTCGTGTGCGTGGTCATTACATGATCATGTGATTATATTATGAATTGACCATTGCATGTTGGATTACTCATTATATAATTGAGCGATTACTATATTTGTTGTATGATTGTATGATCATTATATGGTTGAATGATTATTGCATCATTATGTGTGCATTATTGGGTGATCACAATATGATTGGTCGAATATTGCATGTTTTAGATTATCATTACATGATCTATGAGTAATGTTTTGATTATATGATTTTGTACGGATTGTTAGTTATGTCATGAGTATGCAAACATTATGTAATTATACAATTATTGGGTGATTTGATGATTATTATACAATTGCATGATTGCATGCTTGTGCGATAATTGTGTGATTGTGTGTGCATATCTTGGTGGGACACTTATTACATGATTGTTGTACGATTGGATATTTATTGAACTTCTTGATTGGTTTTTGGGTTGTACATTCTTAGAGATAAGGAGGACAACGCCAACCCGTGTAGCTCACCAATTGTTCACCACATTTGTTGAGGTTGTCTTTATTGACCTCGATTTTCATTCGGGTGCCCTCGAGAGCCTTTGATTGATTTAATCAAGCTCCATTGAGCCCAATTCGAGCTTGGATCAACTCGAATTGAGTCGAATTTGACCCAGTTATTTTTTGTTAGGTTAGAGTAATTTATTTGAGCCTCATCGGGCCTGATTCAACTTGAATCAGTGTCAATTTGGGTTTGACCTCGATAAGTAAATCATGTTGGGTTTAGTAAAACTTAAATTGGCTCGAGTCAAGTCAAATAATTAAGCCCAAAATAGGTTCAATTTTAAATCTAATCAGGCTAATTAATGCGAGATGGGATCCGCTTGACTTTTCTATTTATTCAAAATTTGTTTCTAGATCTAAAAGTTTAATCGAGCGGGGAGCATGTATATAAGGATTTCAAAAAAAGCTAAGGTGAGTGGTGGGCTTTATTTTTACTCATACCTTTCACGACTTTAGGGCATTGATTTTCTTTAGTTTGCACAATCACAAAAAAAGAGAAGGGTGGGCTCTCGGTGTCCCCCACTAAAAATAAACACCTAATCTGAAACTCTCTTGGCTCTTGCGATTCTCTATACCGATTCCCTCTCTTGGTCTCTCTCTATTTTGCATGGCTCCTGGTAAAATCCCCCACTCTCTCCCATCTCTATCATTCAAGTACTGTAGGAGGTGAAAACCCCAGCTAGGTCAACGACTTCCCTCCTCTGTCTGACTCCGCCTCTAGGTCCAAACTCTGCAGCTGACACCTCCTCCTCTCCCTTAAGGCAGGAGATTTTCTCTTCCTCCCCTTTTTCTTCTTCTTCTTCTTCTTCTTCTTCTTCTAATATTCTTCTTCTTCTCAAAAGTTTTCTTCTCCTCCAATTGTTATCTCTATTTTATCTATGTGATTGTTGATTTGTCTTGTTTTAGAATGGATAATTATTTTGTGCAAATATAGAAGACAAGTATTTCTCTTATGTTGAGAATGTGTCTATTTTGAGTTTGAGTGGCTCCTTACTTTGAGTTTTCTTAGAGAGGCGAGGTGTGACGTGATAATATATTTGACAGAGATTATTTTATGTCATCTCTTAGATCTCGCATGCTAGATGTTTGATAAAATGCCACCAAAGCGAAATGGGGTTGCTTTCATTTGTATCGGAATTTCATAGGATGGTCTTTCTTATATTGGGAAGTTTATGCTATATGAAGGAATTCTTCTTTAGTTACATGAATGTATTTGTTGCGAGGAGTTGATATGACCTATCTCGTAATTTATCGTGGTACGAGATATGATTTGTTTAGGTGATTTCTACATGTTTTGACATTCGAGTTTGTGCTCTTGACTATTCTTTCAAGTGATCAAGTTTAGGTCTATACGTATGAGTGTGTCTCAATGCTATATGTGTACTTAGCAATAATTGTTCATACACTTTTATCGAGGTTTATGTCATAATATTGCAAGTTGATTTCTTTTGAGAAATAGGTGGTATTGATTCCAAGTCTTTGGTTATATATTCTTCTTTGACTAAGCATTTTAGACTAGCCAATTGAAGGAATACCTCAATGTGATAATTTGATACATATGTACGATAGATCTTGTTTGGAATGAAGGAGTTCAAGCATAGATTTGTTTTTAGGATAAGTGTGGACATTCCATTCCAAATGCTTGCACTTCTCTTGTACATGAACGATTTGGTAGAATATTACTTCTTAGAGTGTTGGCATGATCATTTAGGAATAATCTAAGATTTTCTTTTGATACTTCTCATGGTATTGTGATAATGTTAATTAAGTATACATGTGAAGATTGCTCTTAATTCATGTTACATGATCTAAAGTTATAGGTGTAAATTGTGAAGGATTATGAGAGTGCCATGCCATTTTTTTTAAAACATGTATGCAAGGTGTTTGAAGTAATTCCTGATTAGAAGAAGATGTATGCTTGGGAAAAATGTTGAATGTTTGGCACGGAAGAAAGTTTATGAATTTGGATTACACTATCTCGGAATGTTTGAAGGTTTATGGTATGGAAGTTGCAGGCTTGTTGGAAGGTGATCATGTGTTTTGTGTTTGAATCAATGTTGCAACATGATGTTGACATGTCTCATTTAAACTTTGGGAGGAGTACAAATGCATTAAAACTTCTTTCTTTTTCTAAATCATATTTGATACAAATATAACGTTTGGAAGGTTTCATGAAATTGTGTTGATTAGAACACTTTCTTGAGATGTGAGAAGAACCAATTGATATTAAGTCCATTTTTCTTATGAGCATTGAGTTGCAAGATTTCTTGAGTTCTTTTGAGATGAAACTTGTAGGTTGGGTTTGAATCAACATAGGGTTACGTGATTCTATTGTTGGATGGTTTTGCTTAAGTTTTGGAAAAGGGTTGGTAGACTTTGAGATACCTTCATGCTTGCTTTAAATCTAGATTCTTCTTTCTCTCTTGGAGCTTCAATTGAAAGTTATTGGAAAGTGATTCATATGGTGGTTGGAATATTGTTTTGTTATAGCATTTTGGAGAACGAGTCAACATGAAACTCTTTCCTTATGATTGCATTTTAGTCAAGCTTTAAAATCAAGTAGGTTGGTTGCTTGTTACTTGATTTAGAGAGATATAACTTTGGATCTTATTTTTAAGCATGCGTTGTTTCATCAAGTTAGCTTTAGTGGGAATGTGGAGCTTTAGTGGGAATGTGCGGGAGTGTTGGAATAATAATTCTGTCTTTCTCTTTACTTTGATCTTTTCTCCTTCTAATGCTATACCTTTTACACCTTGATGTTAAATTGCAAAAAGTATATGATATGGAAAGTTTCAAAAGTTAAGTGGCTCAACCAATATACAAGCCCGAAAAAAGGTATGTCACTATTTAATTGCATTTAATTTGATTATTCACATATTAAGTAAATAACATGCTCTAATATAACTTTCTACCTTTTTTATATTTTTTGCGAGGCACCTTTTGGGAGAGCATAAGCTTGGAGAAATTGGAGCATTAGATGAAGGAGCATGAACAATCGGATCTGAGCATCAGTAGATATTGGACCTTCTAAAACTCTTTAATTCAACTTAAGCTTTAAAGATTACTACCCTAAGCATTAAAATGAATCCACAAACTAAACTAACTAAAATGGGTCCCAAATCCACTAATATTTAAACCTTAATTAAACTTTTCCCTTTTGGCCTTCAACAAACTTGAGCACGAAATAACTTGAATTAACTACTCAATATAGGACATATCCAAAGCCACATAAGCCTATTACACACACATAAAATTGTTTGCTAGGGCACCAGTTTGAGCTCTAGGACAGGCCGTTGATTTCTTTTTCTGTGCTGCTTTCTTTGTTGTGATTGCTATTGCATGTGGCACGTGTGTTATTTGCTTTGAATTGATGTGAGTGTTTATTTTATTATAGTAATGTACTTTATCTGTGATGAAATTAATTATTTGTTAGAGCAATAATCCCTAGGCTAGAGATGATTTATACTAATTCAATCTTATACAGGTGACCACGTTGAAAAATGGCATTGATTAAAGGGGGAAAATCATTAAGCTTTAAAACTAATGATATTTTCTGCAGATGCTTCAAAAATTCCTAAGACCCCTTTAAATTATGAGAGCATGGCCAAGTGTGTTCTTTTTTATATGCATATATTAACTGTTTGGGATGTGACATATAAACTGCTTGTGATACTTTTATTAGGATAACCATGCAGGAGAGTCTATATTTTTTTTTCAATTGATATAATTTGTAATGTAATTTGTAATAATATTGAGTTATGAAAGTCTTTAAAAGTGGAGCATTTCAAATACTATGTACCCAAATAAAAGTGCTCTGATGGCACTAAAAAGTTTGTTAGGGATGTTAAGCCCTTATGAACTAGTCCAAGGCTAACCAAGAGGGGTGGTGAATTGGTATTTTTAAAAAATCTTTCGATCAAAACACAATCTTAAAACAAAAACCAAGATTCACCATAGAAATCAAAGTACGGAAACTAAATTCGGAAGCAGTAATATAGAACACAGAAATTTATAGTGGTTCGATCAATACGATCTACGTCCACTCCCCGGAGGCACCATCCGAGTATTGCACTAAACTTAGTGTCTCTCCTTTTGCCCCCACATCAAGGTGGAGAAGCTTTTACAAAACTCCTTTCCACCAACCTAGGTGAGGCAGAGAACCCAACTCCTTTTGCTTCTTCTAGAAGCAGGTAGAGAACCCAACTCCTTTTCCTTCCTCCAAAAACAGGCAGAGAACCCAACTTTTTTTGCTTCCTCCTGAAGTAGGCAGAGAACCTTGATCAGATGCTGAAGTTTACCTCTCTAGAACCCCCAAGGATGAAGACTGGATAAGATGATGAAAGATCCTTACTTGGAGCAACCTTTGTGACTTATAAACTCCCCCTCACAAGATCCTCTCTTGCTCTCTCTCTTACTCTCCTTCTCCTCTTGGCTCTCTCATGTCAAAACAACTACAAAAGATGTTCTAAAGGGCAAAATAAGAGCTCTTAAATAGAAGAGTTTCAGAATAGCTTATTAATTATAACTTGCTGACTTTATCGTCCAAGATGATATAACTATCTTCTTGTACGATCCGTACAAATTGAGCTTAATCAGCTAGGATGATCTGGGATGAACAGAAGAAATTTGTTTATATTATCTAGGATGATAAAATATCATCCTTTACAATTAGTATAAATCATGGAATATCATCTAGATAATCGCACTAAATGGATGTCTGGACGATTAAAAAATAACTTGATTGTCCAGGCCGATCTCATGATAATCTCGGATGATTAGTTCAAATCTGTAAAAATCATCTAGAATATCACCCTGAATAGAGGCTGTCTGATATGGGATCGTCCAAGAATAACTAAGATTTTTGAACTGATCATCTTGGCCGATCTTACGATCATCCAGGATGATGTGATCGTACTAATTAAGCCTTAATTCCTTTCCTTAATTAACAGATTAATTTAGGCATAATTGTGTTGTATCATCCTGAATGATATCAAAAAATAACTAATACCTAAATAGATCTGGCGGCTGATTCTTTCTGTTTTGAGTCTATCATCCTAGCCGATACAAATATCATAAAAGATGATGTACTTAATGACGGCTACCTTAACCAGGATGCCCTAATTAGGATTTTTATTTTCAGCTGATCGTCCAGGACGATTTTGTGATCGTCCCGGATGATGTGAGCAAAAATAGAGAACTCTAAAAGCAGTCAGAAAAATTTCCTAAGTGTGTGTGTGTGTGCAAGGTTACTTAGCATAAGGAACCACTTCGATTACAATAGACTCAAGAAAGGAAAAAGATTACAAACTGACTCAGACCTAGTCTACCCAATCTTGTGATGGTCCAAATTACAATCTGATCTTTGTGGACTTGAAATGTTAATAGGCGAGGCAGTCGTAGAGAAATAGAAGTATTTGCTATCATAATAATCATATTCCTTGAAAAATAGATTCGCAATAATCTCCCCTTTTTGATGATGACAAACACGAAAAATAATTGAAGCAATTCAAAGTAGTGTTTATATAAATATTTCAACTAATCAACATAAAAATATAACAAACTAGAATAGTGAAATCAGACTAGAACATAACAAACTAGTACAGCTACTCCCCCTTTTGACATCATAAATAGGAGGAGGAAAAAGAAACATAATAAAAAATAGTAAAAACAACATAAAAAGAGAAGACAACATCACATGCAAATAAGCAAATTAAAAGAAGGATGGCCCCTGATCATCAGAAGGAGGAGGTGGTGGAGGTGGATGTGGCTAAAAGTAACTCAAAAGAGTGGACATATCCTGGTCGTGCTGGTGATGCAGGCGAATATTATCCTCAGTATGTTGCTGCTCCTATGCAGCAACGTAAGTCTTGAATTGGTTCTCCCACTGATCGAATCTCTCCACCAGTTGGTCCAGCTGAGAGTGCTGGCGGAGCGGAGAAGGTTCAGGAACAAGTACTGGAGCTACCTCCTCCTCAACTCCCTCAGCTTGCTTGTCCCACAGGTGGAGATGAGTACTATGAAGAATGTGGAAGGAGTTGTTGGAGTAGAAAGCAGATTATAAGTTTGGTGGAACATGATATTGGAGGCTATATTTTGATTCTAAGACATAAGAAATGATATATCCTAGGACTAGATTTGGTTTCCTCCTATGTCCTGGATCACGAATGGTAGTCAGATGCTCGATGTAGCAAAAAATTAAATCAGTGGATTTGAATTCTTGATGGGCCAAAATGTAAAAGGTGGTGATCGAAAGAAGTGGGGTGATATGAACGCGATCACCAGCTTTTAGAATAATGGAAGTGCGAAGGACATGTTGGACAGTCCTAGCATCTTTGAGCAAGATGCTAGTCTCTCCAATGTAAAAGTGAGCATTGGTGTTTCGAAGAAAGCGGTTGGCCGGAGCCCAATAATAACCAGGGTCAGAACACAGGGTGTGGAGTTTGTCCCCTATGGTGGAGAGATGTAAAAGCTCTGCATAATCTTGATATGTGATCTTGATGGGGCGTCGATTCACATAGGATCCAAGAGAAGTAAAGGAGAAATTTATGCAGAGGCTAGCAAATAATTTAAAAAGCAAGTCACATTTGAAAGGTATAGTAAGAGTAAGGAGAAAATACAAGGGGTGTGAGCAAACAGATCAAGTACCGGATATGAGAGAATATTCGGGTTGATAGACTGCGAGATAGTGATTCCGGCCATCTTGTATCTTTAGTAGGCAGCTTGATCGTTCACCTCAGTGAATCGAGGATCAAGAGTAGCCCTCGAGAAGCTCCCTGAAGGGTGGCGGGATCGCTTTCCTCATACAATGATCAAGAATAGCAATGCAATAGGAAGTATAAGGCTGGTAGAAAAAGAGGGTGTGAGAAAAAAGGCTGGAACCCTAAGAATTTAAAGAATCAGCCTGATCATCCAGGACGATCGCAGAATCGTCAGGGCCGATCGGGTATAATAATTGCATCCAGGCCGATTGGTCAAAAAGGCGGTCCAGGATGATCATATATCTTCCAGGATGATTAGACATAGGCAATTTCCCTGAGGAGTCAAGCCGGATGACCGTTGAAAAAGAAGATCGTCCTGGCCGATTAAGTGGATCATCCAGGATGATACATAATAATGGATCGTACTAGCATAATTTAAAAATGTTTAAAATATTGACACATGTATCGCTCAGGATGAATAGGTGGATCGTCCGGGATGATCATTAATAATTGATAGTACTGGCTGAATTTAAGGTGTTAAAATATATTACCACGTGTATCGTCCAGGATGAACATGTGGATTGTACGGGCCAATTTTCCATAAATTGAGCAAGATTTAAGACCATCAACCAGGATGAAGGGAATTGTCCAAGACTATCACAGATGATTGAAGCAGAAGACGATCAGATCGTCCGGGCCGATAATGCATCATCTAGGATGATAAGAAGCAGAAAGTTCAGAATTGCAGCAGATGGAATTTTTTTTAAATGGATTGAACAGATCATCTAGGATGATATAAATATCATACAGGATGATATAAATATCATCCAGGATGATGTGACAAAAAGTTTAAAATAGAGGATGGATGGAGATGATCAGAGAAGGCTCAAAAACATAACAATACCAGAAAGAGATAAAGTTAAAAATATAAAAAAAGATAGAAAAGAAGAGAAAAAAAGAAGAAAACAAATTTTTTTTTCAGTTTTAGCAATGCTTGAATATGATAATTGCTCCAAGTAAATAAATTTTAAAGATTTGTAAGACCAATGAGTTAACATTGTCAAAATCCCAAAATGGTAGAATATCCAATCCTGTTATCCCTAGCTCAAACTTCATTCAAGGAAAAATCATCTTTTGAAAACAAAAGACCTAACTCAGAATAAACTAATTGGGTAAGAAAAAAAATCAGTTCAAAACTTGGTTCCAGAGAAAATATCTTATAGAATAATATACCAAAATAATTTATCATAATCATGAAACTTGAAATCAAGCCTTTGAAAATATCAAGTAACATATGAATTCTTCTAAGTTTTAAAAGTTTGAAAGAGAAGTAAGCTTATCTTTTATGGGCTCATTTTAAGCCTCTTATCAATTAAATGGCGCACTTTGAGCATCTTTTGATTTTTGATACACTTTGTATATATTTCAATTTTTGGCGATCATTGTGCATCTTTTATTTTCGTATCATTGGCCACTTTTTTTCTTATTTTTTCAAGATAGATCCCTTTTTTAAAACTCTTATATACTTTTAGTTATGAGTAGATCTTCCAATTATTAGAGAAGAAAAACTCATTCTCAAATATAAGAATGAATAAACCACAAAACAGACTCAAAATCATATGATAAATGCAATGACAAGATTTCAAATAACTTGAAAGTTATATAAAGACTTTGAACATTATATATATATATATATATATATATATATATATATATATATATATATATATATATATATATATATATATATATATATATATATATATATATATATATATATAAGTTAGATTATTGTAGCAAGATAGAAAAGATCTTAATTACAAAATCCTGTTATTAATTTGAGATACTTTTGTTTTTTTTTTTTTGAAAATAGCATGAATGCATTAAAAGCTAAGAAAAAGCAAAAAGAACTACAAAGAAGATTCCTCCTTCACCATTTGAACAAATAAAGGAGGAATCTTATCCAAAGTAATATCTTCCCAAATAAAAGTACTAAGAAGACCATAGCTAGCACACAAGTCAGCTAGCTTATTTCCTCCTCTATCAATACATTTAAAAATAACATAATTAAATTCTTTGAAAAGTCTAACTCATCTGAATTCTTGAAGCCGAGATCCGTAGCCTTCTGAATCAACTTTATGACATTGTAGTTGTCACTCTCAATAATAGCTCCCTTGTACTTGAACATCCAATCTTTAATTATATTCTTCAAAGTTTTGATGGCTAGAAATTCTAATTGGTATATGTCCCAATGGATACAAGACTTCCCAAAAGCCAATAAGAATCTCCCTTTGCAATCTCTGATAATGCCTCCAACTCCTGCTTTATAAGAAGAACAAAGAGAAGCATCTACATTGATCTTTAACCAACCGGGTGGAGGGGGATGCCAAGCATTCAACAGTCTACAAGACTGATTAACATCCCGTACTTCGGAAATTGATTAAAAATCCGATTGGAGTACGAAGATTGGTAGATTGCTTGAACAACAATTGAAGTGGCACTTTCATTAATGTCATCATGAATCAATTTATTCCTAGCCTTCCATGAGTAGTACACTACATTGAAGAAGAGATTTAGAATCATACCATCATTCTTTGGGATGTTGCGAATCCACCTGCAGTAATCCTGGAAACTATTGAACTCAGGCAGTCCAAAGCCCCATTTGTTCAGATTATTGATTACCTCCTTGATTCTAATGCAGCCACAAAAAATATGTTCCAAATCTTCAATTCTGACAGAGCACCTTGGACATACATTAATCTCCAGCAACCTCCTATGAGCAAGAAATTGGAATGTTGGTAATGCATCTTTGAATAGCCTCCAAATGAAAGTCTGCACCCGTGGATTGATTTTAGCCTTTTTTATCCAGTAAAAAGGTTCCCAATCCGCTTTTTGTTGCTAAAATTTGTTGATCATCCCTGGAATAGACTTCCCTGGACCTTGAAAAATGTGTTCCCTTAAATCTCCAACCTGATTAGGATAGATCTTTATATTAAGAATAAGATCTACCAAGTCTTCACCAAAATTCTACTTCAAGTTCTCCTCAATTCAGCATCCTTCTTTAATGAATCTACTCAGTAAATTCTCTTCTTCATCTTGAGGAACTACAAAAGTTGGCCACTCATTGATTCTCCTATCAAGTATCCACTTATCCTTGAATACATTGATTGAATTCTCATTAGCTACTTCCCATCTTAAAAAAGGATCCAGCACCTTGCCTCCATTACATAGGATTTTCCAAGAGGAAGAAATTCTCTTGATTCCAGCATTTCCAAATCTTGTTCCATACTTGGGAGCCAAAGTTCTATATAATAAAGACTCCTTGTTGTTCAAGAATCTCCAAGATAATCTGGCTCTAAGAGGAGCTATCCTTGTTGTTGAGGAAAATAATCTACAACCCCCTTTTTCATTGGCCTACATAAGTTCTCCCAACTGATATAATGCAGTCCTGGATTTCCCCCAGATTATTTCCAAAGGAAACTTCTACAAATTTTATCTATCTCTTTAAGAACTTGAACCGGCACCAAAGAGTGAGAGCTGAAATAATTTGGAATAGTTAGAATAACTATCTTGATAAGAACAATCTTCCCTGCGAATGATAAAGATTTCGTTCCCCAAGTATTAAGAAATCTAAGAACTTTCTCAATAATAAAATAAAAGTCACTAGCCACCATTCTTCTCAAAGTCATTTTAATGCCAAGGTAAACAAGCTCTTTCACTTGTTTAAATCCCATAATTCTGGATAGCTATTTCTTCTTTCTTCCACCAACATTGCTTCTAAAGAGAATAGCTAATTTCTCTTTATTAAATTTCTACCCTGTCCACGAGCTAAAATCAGCAAGAATGGCTTTAATTTCAAAAACAGCTTTCCTTGATGCTTCTAAGAATACCATAACATTATCAGCAAACAATAAGTGCGAAATCTGAGGACTATTTGAGCATATTCCAATCCCAATCGAAGAATGAGAGAATGCATTTGTGAGAACTTGGGAACATAGGATGAATAGCATGGGGGACAAAGGACATCCCTGACGAAATCCGCTTTCAGCCTTAATCCGTCCTGATAACTTCCCATTTATAATAATAGAAAATCTGGGGTTCAAAACACATTCCAATATTAATTTTGAAAACATATCTGGGAACTCAAAGTATTTCAAAACTTGTTTAAGAGTTTTCCAACTCATGGAATCATATGCTTGCTCCATGTCTACTTTGAAAGCCACCATCCCTTTAGCTGCTTTGGAGTATCTTAACTTATGAAACATTTCTTGGGCTATAAGAATGTGATCGGAGATGGATCTTCCTCTGATGAATGCAGCCTGCTCATCCGAGGCATAACCGGAATAAGCCTATTCAGGATAACTTTTGCAGCAACTTTATACACTGAGTTACAAAGGCTTATAGGCCTATAATTAGATGGCAACAAAGGATTAGAAACCTTTGGTATGAGAACCACAAGTGTATCCTTCCAATTACAATCCATGCTTCCTTTGTTGAAGAAATGATTTAAAGCCTTCACAAAGTCTTCCTTTATAATCTTCCAGTAAAATTTGATAAAGGAGTATGTGAACCCATCAGTACCTAGAGCTATGTTTTTACCCAGATTTTGGATGAAAAAATCAATTTCCTCCACTGTTAATTCTTTGGTCAAAGAAATTACTTCCTCCGACTTCAATCTTTTCACTTGATTTGGCCAATCATTCAGACTACAACTTCTTTATTTCCACTTAGAATTAAAAAACTGTATGAAGATTTCTTCAATATGGCTTTGTTCCTCCACAACCAACCCATCTTCATTTTTTAATTTCAAAATTCTGTTGCCAATCCTTCTAGCATTAGCAAATGAGTGATAGAATTTGGAATTACAATCTCCCTCATTCATCCATTTTACTTTAGCTCTTTGTTTGCACCAACTGCATAACCGAGCCATAGTAGTATTAAGTTCAATAATTTTGGATTTCATCTTCCAACAATCTTCTTTTGAAAGCCATCCAACTTCCACTTCATCAGTTTGTAGCTTCAAAATTTCTTCCATTAGACTACCTTTGAGATCATTAAGGTTCTTCAGCTTTGCCTTGCCCCAAAAGAACAAGGATTTGAGTGTTCTTTTACATTTGGCTTTCAAAATTTGAGGATAATTTCCATTGAATTTCTTACTCCATTCCCTCTTCACCACAGCAAATGAAGCAGGATGTGAAGCCCAAACATCCTCAAAAATAATACTCCTCTTATGAAAGATTCTAGAATTACAGAAATTAAGCACCAATGGGCTATGATCTAATGCAATTCTAGCTAGATGTCTCACAGTTAATTGAGAGAAATAATTCAAAGCAATATAATTAAGAAAACACCTATCAAGTCTCTCCAGAATTCGAGCACCTCCAGATTTATTGTTACACCATTTATACCTTGGACCAATGAAACCAATCTCATGCAAGTCATTATTAGTAATGAAAGCTCCCATTTCTCTAGCTCCTTGAGAAAAAAAAGAATTTTTTACCTCCTCGCTTGTCCTCTTTAGAAGTGAGACAATTGAAGTCTCCTCCTACCACCATAGGATGCTCATCCACTGAGTAAAACTCAAGTAACTCCCATAGTTCCCTTCTTTTGATTGTGTCTTTGCTCCCATAGACCGAGACCACTCTCCATTTGCATCTACTATTTATTATTAAATCACCAATAAGACATTGAGATGAAGATCCCACTAAAGAAAACTCAACTATGTTTGAATTCCAAAGAACAATGATCCCTCCAGATAAACCATTCGAGGGAACCATAGCAAATTCCCATCCGTCTCCCATAAGCTTCTTTACATCTATAATGTCAAAATCAGAGATTTTAGTTTCAAGCAATCCCATAAAAACAACACTATGCATCTTGACAATTTCTTTCATGTATAGAGAAGCACTACTCTTCCTTGCTCCTCTACAATTCCAAAATACCAAGGAATTCATTAAAGAGGATATGTGGGAGCAGCTCCCACTTTGCCTTTCACATCCAACTCCAATTTTCTACTCCTTGTGATACTGCTGATTGGTCCAAGGCCTTTTAGCTGCTTTGATTTCTTTTTCTTCAAATGAATGGAATCATCATCTTTCTCCTTTGTAATTGAGCTGTCAGCTGCAGGTTGCTTCTGTTCTTCGTTCCCATCACTCTGATTCTCGTTGGCCATCATTCTGGTATCACATACCTTTATGAACTCTCCTTCTTCCAATAAATCATTCAATACATTAAATCTGTTTCAGTTAAAAGGAATATTAGAATCATTCCTTTCAATATCCCGCTGCACTTCATTATTCACACCCGAGCCAATTTCCAATATCACTTCTTCAAGAGTCTGTTTGTTAGCCATTAGAATTTTATAAGAATTCTTGGCTGTATCTTCTATGTGATTTCCTTCAACTTCCTTCTTCTTATTATCTGTTGTTCTTCTCCAAATTGTCTTCTTAACAGACTCATGAGTAGCTCCTCTGAATTGACTCTAAACAATCTTCCTGCCTCGGTTTACTATCATCCATGGTCCATAGCTTCCTGAATTGGTTTGTTCCATCCCATCTTTTGCTGTAGTTTCTTTCCTAGCATTATTAGGAACATTCCTCAAATTCTCCTTGCAATTGAATTATGGATTGCCAACTCCTTCTCCACAATATTCTTTTGTATGCCCAATGAATCCACAACTGAAACAAAAGTTTGGGATACGTTCATATTCTATCTTTTGATAGAATTTCCCATTAGCTCCTTCCACCCATACTCCTACGGGTAGCTTTTTATCAAGCATAATTTGGACACACACCCTTCCAAATTCTCTACGTCCCCATTGAAACATGTTTCCATCAAGGAGAATTGATTTCCCAACCACAGAAGCTATTCTGCAAACATTTAAGTTATCCCAGCAATGCAATGGAAGGCTCGGAAGCCTAATCCAAACTAGTGATGTCAATCCTTTAAGGGAGTTAGGATCAAAGCTATGTGACCACCTGTCCATACCAATAATCTTTCCATTCACAAACCAAGGCCCATTAGAGAGGACCAACTCCATGCTTTGTTTCTCCTCGAATGAACACAATACCCAACCCCTATTAAGCATGGTAATATGAAATTTACCATATTGATTCCACTGTCTCCTCAGTTCATTGCTTATAATTGAAATCAGGGCTTCTCCTCCAAAAATTTTAATAACCAGTGAATGAGCTAGTTTCTTGGCATTCTCGTCCTCATTCTTCTCATGCAATTTCACAGTCATTCCATCTTCAGACAAGTAGTCGCCGAGTTGCAGATCTTCAACTAGGATATTCTATCTTCTCCTCCACGCATTAGTTTGTCCAGCATCAGTAATTCGTTCTATAATTTGAATGTCTTTATTACCTCCTCCCGAATCTGCTGAGTCCACTTCTCTAACCTTCAGTAAGTCGCTGAACAGAACCCTATTTCCAATTTTGGGAGCCACAATGTCAGCCCCATTATCCATGCTGTCTTCTTGAATTTTTGTCACATTATCTTCATGACTGATTGAATCATCTTTGCCCATAGAAATTGCCTTGTCCACTTCATTCAGAATATATTTTCCCTTATTAGAAACTATCTTCTCAATAGGAAGTAATTTGAACGGGGATGCTTCATATCCATTACCAAACAGCATGGCAGATGGAGATTTGCTCTTCTTGAGATCATTTATCAGAATCACATTCTTCCGTTTGCCAAGTACCTCAGGCTCCTTCTTCTCCAGATAGCCACCTTCATTGATGATCAAGTTGGTCCCTCTACCTTTGCATCTGTTGTTCACCTTTGAATTTCCGTCGCCAAATACAGGAGGAGAAGACGGAAAAGCTCTGGCAGAAGAAAATGAGGCCCTTGCTGATGGACGTCGATCATCAAGTTTTACTCCGGTAGCTGGAAGCCGGTGAACATCTGCCTCCATTCGTTCCCCGTGATTCCCGCGGAGATTGAATTTTGAAATTTTTTTTTGAAAAAGCCAAATTTCCTCAGACCTTGTCTCTCTAACTTCTCTCTCACTATTGACCCCTTATTCTCAAGATACTTTTGTTTAGAAAAGAAAATTATACCACTAAAAAGAGGGAGGGAAACCATCAACAGTGTTTCTCCCTTTAACTGATTTAGAGATGTTTAAACATTGGCTATAAATCTTTAAAAAATAAAAACAAAGAAAAAATATCATAAAGCTAAAAGAAACCAAAGTAAAAAATAACTATAACAACAAACATGAAAATCTAACACAAAAATTAAGGGAGGCAATAATAATAATCAACATAGTAGTAAGCAAGCAATCCAAAAATTATTAAGCAGCAAATTTAAGCAATTATGAGCTACGAGCCTCCACTGTCCAAGTACCATTTGCTCTCATGAGGTCTTTAGTGAGAGCACTCCTACAAAAATCAAATGTTAGATTTAGGAACTTAAACAGGTTTGGGTCCCTACTTATGAAAAGAAGAATGCACTAGATGTGTGTTATGACGTGAATCATGCAATTTTGGTCTCCAAACCCAATATGTACTCTGGTGAACAGTGCAAGTGTGAGAAATGTGTCCTAGCATGCCACATGAAAAATATCTAACTCCAGAAAAAGGATTTACTAATTTATTTGGGTTATAATGCCTCTTCCTAGGTTTTGGCTTTAGATCAAGTATTGATGCATTCCAATTTCTCTCAAGAGTATTCAATTTAGCTTTAAACCTCAAGTTAGAACTTTCTAAAATAGCATTATCAACATTCAAACAGTGCTCTTTATGCTCAAATTCTTTAGTATAAGTTTTAAAATTAGATTTAAGTGAGGTGTAAGAAGGTTTCAAAGAATCATGTTCAACAATCAATTCAGAATTCTTTTTATTTAACTCATCAAATTCATCAAGTAAAGACATGTGATTGTTATCAAGTAGATTGTGATCTTTACTTAAACTTTTATGATCTCTTGCAAATTTAAAAGCTCTAATTTTAAACTAGCATGCTTTTTCTTAAGTTTCTTATATGATGTATGAATTCTCTTTCAAATTTCAACTAATTGATTATATGTTGGTTCAAATAACTCTTCTTGATCAGATTGATCAAGATGATCACCCATTAAGCATAAATTTGTTATCTCCTCTTTAGCTTCAATTTTAGATAAGTTAGATGAAGAATTCGGCCAGAAAGCTTTTTGGTATTGCTTCTTATCCTTCATGCATTTGGGTTTCTCCTCACCCTTCTCCTTGCTTGGGTGTTCCTTAAGTGTAGGACAATTAGCTTTAACATGTCCAGGCTTTTTTGCATTCAAAGCAAACACCATCAGAAGAACTTTTATAATTTTTGCTATCCTTGCCTCTTTTCCACTTCTGATGATACTTATTGCTCTTCCTTAAAAAGCTTTTAAATCACCTAGTGATGAAGACAACATCATCATTTTCATATCCGGAAGAATCGGTGTCTAAGTTGTTGGCTTTTAGTGCCACAGTTTTCTCATTCTTTTTCTCACCTGCATCAATATTTCTTTGATTCACCTCTTGCTCGTAAGCAATGAGTGATCCAAGTAAATTATCAACAAAATAAGTATTTAAATCTTTATATTCAGTAATTGCAATGATCTTAGCATCAAAAGAATAAGGCAAGCATATCAAAATTTTATTAACTCTTTCATAATTAGTTATCTCTCTTCCTAAAGCATGCAAAGAGGTGACAATTTGAGTAAACCTTGTATATATGTCAAAAATTTATTCAGAATATTTCATACATAAAAGTTTGTAGTCATGCAATAAAATATTCAACCTAAATTGTTTAACTTCATTGGTTCCTTCATAAGTTACACACAATCTATCTCATATTTCTTTACCAGTTGCACAAGTTGAAACAAGCATATAATCTTTAAATTTCAAATCACAAAAAAAAAAGTTCAAGCATTTTGCATTAAGTTGTGCTAAATCTCTTTCATCAAAAGTCCATTCAGTAAAAGGAACTTCAATTTTAATTCCATTAAGTTCACGAGAAGGTAGTGTATAACCTTCTTTAACAAGCATCCACATACGATAATCAAGTGATTGTAAAATCGTAGACATACGAGTTATCTAAAAATCAAAAGGAATATTATCAAACAAAGGTGGTTATGTAATAGAATATACTTCTGTTGTATTACGATTACCAAAGTTAGCCATCGATCAAAATTCAAAAAATTTTCAAAAACTAAATTTTATGAATTCTCGCTCTAATACCACTTGAAAGTGCTCTGATGGCACTAGAAAGTTTTTTATGGATGTTAAGCCCTTATGAACTAGTCTCAAGAATAATCAAGAGGGGGGGGGGGGGGGGGGGGGGGGGGGGGGTTGGGGGGTGGGTGAATTGGTATTTTAAAAAATCTTTTGGTCAAAATACAATCTTAAAACAAAAACCAAGGTTCACCATAGAAATCAAAGTGCGAAAATTAAATACGAAAGCAGTAATAAAGAACACAAAAATTTATAGTGGTTCGGTCAACATGACCTACATCCACTCCCCAGAGGCGCCCTCCGAGTATTGCACTAAACTTAGTGTCTCTCCTTTTTCCCCCACAGTAAGGTAGAGAAGCCTTTACAAACCTCCTTTCCACTAGCCCAAATGAGGAAGAGAACCCAACTTGTTTTGCTACCTCCAGAAGCAGGCAGAGAACCCAACTCCTTTTGCTTCCTCCTGAAGCAGGAAGAGAACCTTGATAAGATGTTGAGTTTTACCTCTGTAGAACCCCCAAGGAACTAACGACAAAGACTGGAAAAGATGATGATGGATCCTTGCTTGGAACAACCTTTGTGAATCCCCTCACAAACTCACCCTCACAAGATCCTCTCTCTCTCCCTTGCTCTCCCTCTCCTCTTGGCTCTCTCAGGTCAAAACATTAGCAAAAGATGTTCTAAAGGGTAGAATAAGAGCTCTTAAATAGAAGAGCTTCGGAATAGCTCATTAATTGCAACTTGCTGACTTTATCATCCAAATATCATCTTGTATGATCCGTGCAAATTTAGCTTAATCAGCCAGGCTGATCTAGGACAAATAGAAGAAAATATTTTATATCATCTAGGATAATAAAATATCATCTTGTATAATTAGTACAAATCATAGAATATCGTCCAGATAATCGCACTGAAGTGATGTTTGGACGATTAAAAAATTTCTCGATTGTCTAGGCCAATCTCTCGATCGTCTTAGATGATTAGTTCAAATATGTGAAAATTATCCAAAACATTGCCCTGAATAGAGATTTTTCAATATGAGATCGTCCATGAATAGCTAAGGTTTTTAAACTGATCATCCTGGCCGATCCTGCGATAGTCAAGGACAATGTGATTGTATCAATTAAGCCTTAATTACTTTTCTTAATTATTAAATTAATTTAGGCATAATTATGTTGCATCGTCCAGGACGATGTCCTGGATGATGTCCAAAAATAACTAATACCTAAATAGATCTGGTGGCTGATTCTTTCTATTTTGAGCCTATCATCCCGGCCGATACAAATATCATCCAAGATGATATGCTTAATGATGATTGCCTTAAATGAGATGCCCTAATTAGGATTTCTCTTTTCAGTTGATCATCCAAGACAATTTTGGGATTGTCCCGAATAATATGAGCAAAAATAGATAACTCTAAAAGCAGTCAGAAAAATTCTCCAAGTGTGTGTGCGCAAGGTTACTTAGCATCAGGAACCACTTCGATTACAATATACTTAAGAAAGGAAAAAGGTTACAAACTGACTTAGTCCTAGTCTATCCAATCTTGAGCTGGTTCAAATTGTAGTATGATCTTTATGGATTTGAAATGTTAGTAGGCAAGGAAGTTGTAGAGAAATAAAAGTGTTTTTTATCATCAAAATCATATTCCTTAAAAAATAGATTTGCAACACCAAAGAGAAAAAAAAGGCTCATCATAGGGAATTTCTTATTTATTCGGGTACCCTTCTAGAGGACGAATCTTATAAAAATCAAAAGAGACTACCCGAAGGAAGATGATCAATATGAAGACTGGAAGATGGAGACTTGAAGATGAAATGCCTTACTTTAAGACTTGTGTCATTTTATAGGATTAGAATATAGGATGTTGTTGTTAGGGCCATGGGATTTACTTTTAGTATGACACTTGCCATGGGCTTTACTTTTTTTTTACTCTGCCTAGTTTTATTTATATTGATGTATTTACTTTTGTTTATGCAGTAGAACTTACATATTTTTCTTAGATTTCTTTCTTGCATGTGCTTGGCCTGATCTCGCCAGCAGGCTCTTTAGGAATAAAAATCTTTCCTACTCAAAATTTAAATTTAAATTTTAAGGACTAAATAACATAGAAATCTAACAACCTTGGGAATAGCTGAAACTATATAGGATCACATGCATATTAATACATTTTTTCCCTCCTTTAAGACCCTTACCCGCTTGCAGGTAGAGTCAAGATAATCTGACCTATGAGAATGAGATGCTGGATCTAGGGAAGTCTAGTCTTTTCCAAAAATCTATTTTATAAGCCTTTTTAAAATTCTATGAATACATGATTTGGAAGCTTTAACTAGCATACATCATATCAAGAACAAACTAAATTAAATATATAATTACATTAGCTTTAGGAGCATTCACCCTATATAAGTCCAAGGATAATTAAGAAACTCTCTAGACATTGGCCTTACGTTCAAAAACTTACCCACCCACCAATCTTTTATAAAGACTGTATAGCATATATTTTACGTGCTTAGGGGGTTAACTGGCTTTCTATTTCAGGTAGGATATAAGCCCATGTTGCATTAGCTATGACACGGGTATTAGTGTTATGTAGAACACTAAACCCATTTTAGATCTAGGGTTTAAGGCTACTACATTCGATATCTCATAGTACAACTCATTGGTAGGTAAGCCCCTTTTTCTTTAGGGGCTATAAATCCTGCCTATCCACGTCACATGGATGATGCCATCTCCATCTTTCTCTCTTGCATGCTTTGAGTGCATTATTTTTTTTATTTTTCTCTAATTTCTTCTCACAACCCTAGTCCCTCCAGGTGTTAGTGTGGGTCGTGTATGTTGATTTAAGCCATTTCAAACCCTTCTTTTCCTTTGAGTAGGACTTCCTATTCTTTCCCCTATGTGCCAATCCCAATTTTGAAAGGATAATAAAGGATCCTTAATCGAGAGTATTCTCAAACCCCAATTTGAGATGTAATTAACTGTAGGGCCTTGCGCCCACAGGAAATTAAATTCCACCATACAATAAACATCACTTGAGCTGATGTATTAGGTGGGGGAAACCTGTTATTACGATCAAGTCATATATAATATTACCCATCGGGGTGCACTGGCGAGAGCTGCTAGCCTCAATAATTAATCATATGCGCGATCTAATCTTCCCTCCCATTAGCCTGCTTGTGTTGAGTGTAAAGCCCTATGAATATTTTATCCTATGGGAGTGCAATCATACCCTTTGCTTTCCATTTACCCGCATAATAGATCCCTTTTGGAGGTCCACACACTAGTATAAATAAGCATTAAATCATGAGTTGATGAATCTCTTCACACCAACCTTTCTTTTATTCCTCCTTAACCTTGCTTTTCCTTTTAACTTCGAGCTTTTTTATGATTTTTTTTGCCAATCTTAGGATTAGTGATGCTACCCCTATCATGAGATCCTATGTTTGTCGGTGTCCCATAAAATTTGCAAAGAAAGATTTAGGGGAATAGCCCCACCTTTCCATGGAAGGACCATGACCCCAATCAATGGTCTCTAAGGGAGAAATTTATTGGAGTGTGATTAATATAACTTTCAAAAATGTTGCCTTAAATCAACATCAACCCATTATTCACCCATTAAATTGAAATGCACATATCATCCAACATGTCCTTTGACCTCTATAATTCCTAAAGCTAGAGATAATGTAAATATTACTCCATATCTTTCTTTAGTCACATACTTTATTAAGTATGAAACTCAATTTGATGAAGTCCAAATGATCATTAACTATATTCAAAACCTGACTCCTATTCATCTTCCTTGTATTAAAAAGAAGAAAAACATTGTCCTTGGAAATGTCATCGCTTATATTTTGGACAAAAAAAGTTTTAGCTTACCTACCATGATACTACAAGTCATTTTCCTTTCTTCTACATTGATGGTTCCTTTCACATTCTTTTCTGTCATCACTAGGGCCAAGAGAAAAAGAATCAACTTTTAATGAGGAAGGGGAAGCTGGTCCTGCAACTGCACCTGCACCAACACAAGTGCCAGCACCTGTACTAGCATACCAATCTTACCCTCTCGAGGAGCTGATATAGAGATTTGATCGATTATAATCCTTCTTAGATATACATATTCAGCAGTAACAATAATAATACAAGGCAAACATGACTTCGTTTTGGGAACAATTTTCTTCCATTCACAAATACTTCTAGCTACCACCACCACAAGCTGATCAGGGGCCTTCCTATTTTTAGGCTTTTGTGTATTATATTTTGGATTTTATTCTCTTATATTATCCATGTTTTGTAGGTTTCCTTTTTATGTCTTATTTGATCATCCTTTTTGGTGATGTCAAAAGGGGGAATAATAGATGATTATTTATATGTTCATATTTTTTAATTAGTTCATCTTGTGCTTTTTTATTACATTTTTTTTCCTTTGTTTGTTTTTGTTCTATCATTAAATAGAAATAAAACTTTATATTAAAAATAATCTTGCTCCTACTTTCAAAACTATCATATTGTGAGGGGGAGATTAGGAGAAAAACATTAACTTAGGCTTCGTTTGGGACGGCTTTTTTATTGCTTTGTAAAACAGAGTTTTAGTACAAAAATAAAAAAAATTGTACTAAAACTCCGTTTTAGAAAGCAATAAAAAAGCCGTCCCAAACGAAGTCTTAATGTTTCAACATAAGATATTTGCCATTATAAAATATATGGAGATTATTACAGTCTAGGATCCCTAGCTTGTGATTTTGATGATAATAAATATTATTGATTGAAATTTTATTCTTCTAATAAATACTGGATATTATTTTTTGTCTTTGTGCACTAACATTTCAGGTACATCATATGCTATTCAAGATTGATCAAGACTTAAATTTGGATAAAATATGATGCCATTCAAAAGATTTTATATTTTATATTTCTTGAGTCTAGCCATATAAGGGTCCATGCCAAATTGGTGACCATGCACACACACAAAGGTAAACGAGAAAAATTAAGCTGAGAATTTTTGAACAAAATGTACATATGATTACGACCATACTATACAACCAATTATACAAAAATATAGGGCTAACAACTAATTGTGTCATTATTACTAATGAACTAATCATACTATATGATGTAGATCATACTATATGATTCATTTCCTTCAACAAACCCTAGCCGCTAGATAATTTAAGTGTTCTTAAAATCAAAATGTTAACTAATTGCACTGTATGATCTTAATTATATTGTATGATATTTAAAATTTTACTTAAATCATCTCCAATGATTAGTCAATTAAATCAAAGTTTAATAAATAAGGGTAATCATACTATAAGATGAAGATCATACCATATGATTGACAGAGACAAAATTTAGTCATCTCAGATATTGTACTGGGCAAAAATCTTGATTTTTGAACTAACCATATAGTACAATGTTAATCATATAGTACAAACTTTTGATGTTTGAACTGAATATATTGTATGATGTTAATCATACCAAATAATTAATAGATATAATTTCCAATCATCCTCGTAATCGTCCTGTATAAATAGAGTGAAATTGTACTAATCACACAGTATGAACTTATAATCATACTATATGATAAGTTTGTTGAATTTAAACAGTTTATCTAAATAACTATTCAATCATACTAGACGAATTCTTATTTTTGAACTTATCATACTGTACAAACAAAGATCATATTATACAAACATAGACAATCCAATTGAAAATTTAGGAGTATTTGAAGCCTTGTACTAAAGCAACTAATGAAGTATTTGAAAATAGATTTCGATTGTTAAAGGAACTTTGAGGGAGAATTTCTTGAGAGAGCTTTAGGCTCAGAGAGGGAGAAGGTGAGGTTGTTGTTGAAACTTGTTAATTATGAGTTAGGTTGTTAGACATAAGCTTATGTCCCAATGGCTAACTAAGAGGGGGGAGGGGGTGAATTAGTAATTTAAAATATTCTCCTCTTAATTTAAATTTGAAAGTTTAAAATCGATGAAATATTTTTAGTAATTTTAAAAATAATTTTTCAACCATAGATAATAACAATACAGAAAAATAAAAAGTAGCGAAAAATAAAAGACGCAAGATTTATAGTGGTTCGGCCAAACACGACCTACATCCACTACCTGAAGTCTCCCACTTTAAGTATTACACTATTACCACTAGTGTCTCTCTTTTTGCCCCCACAGCAAGGCGGAGAAGCCTTCACAAAAACTCTCTTCCATCTCTTCCAGGTGCGACAGAGAACCGTCGTCCTTGTACACCCTTTAAGTATAGGCAGAGTACCGTCGTCGTTTTACACCCTCCAAGTGTAAGTAGAGAACCTTCCTCTTTTCACTCTCTAAGTGTAGACAGAGAACCTTCAGCTATTCACACTCCTCGAGTGTCGGCAGAGAACCTTCGGCTGTTCACACTCCTCGAGTGTCGACAGAGAATCAGATCTTCTTGAAAGATCTTCTCATGAGAAATCTAGAAGGACAAGAGAAAAGAGTGAAGTAATCACAAATTACAAATAGAGATCCTTTCCTTTGAGTAACCAAGTGAACCCTTCACTCTCCAGTAGTAAGGAATCTCCTTCAAACACTCTCTCTCACTCTCTCCTTCAAATTCCCTTAAGTATGCACGAAGACTAAATGACAAAAAGATTACAAGACAGTTTTAAGTGGACCTTTTATAGAAAAGATATGAAAAACCATCCAAAAACTATAATTATTCAAATATGTACGTTCATGATCATCCCGTACGATTGTAATTCATACGTACGAACAGTATTAAAACTGTTGCGTATGATGTCATAAGAAATCAGTACAAAAATGCCTTCGTACCTAATCATCATCCTGTACGAATTAGGTTCATCTGGTATGAATAGTTATTTCTAAGGTTCATTGGTATAAAAATGCAGGACAGACTATAAGATTACAGAACAAAGGACATTGTCATAGGACGAATGGGTAAAATCATCTGGACGAATAGTGCAAATGAAAAATCCAGAGAACATCATCTTGGGACCAATGGTAAAATCATCTAGACGAACATATCAAATGACAAATACAGAGGACATCATTTGGGGATGAATGGGTAAAATCATATGGACAAATAGTATAAATGACGAATCCAGAGAACATCGTCCAGGGACGAATGGGTAAAATTGTCTAGACGAATAGTTCAAATGACAAGTCCAGAGGACATCATCCTAGGATGAATGGGTAAAATCATCTGGATGAACAGATCAAATGATAAATCCAGAGGACAACATCCGAGGACGAATGGGTAAAATTGCTTGGATGAATAGATCAAATGACAAATCCAGAGGACATTATTCGGGGATGAATGGGTAAAATTGTATGGATGAATAGTGTAAATGATGAATCCAGAGGACATCATCTTGGGATGAATGGGTAAAATTGTCTGGACAAATATATCAAATCAAAAATCCAGAGGACATCGTCTGATGATGAATGGGTAAAATTGCCTAGACGAATAATATAAGTGACGAATCCAGAGAACATTATCCTAGGATGAATGGGTAAAATTGTTTGGATGAATAGTTCAAATGACAAGTCCAGAGGACATCGTCCTAGGACGAATGGGTAAAATCGTCTAAACGATATATACTTAGAATAATTTTTTTCCAACTCTGTTTGTTCCATTGCTTGTTTGGGAGTACAACTGAGAATATCGTCCTGTACGAACATGGTTTGTACTGTATGATCAGGTTTTAAAAATTGAGAATTTTAAAGCTCACCCCTAGTGTGTGTGTGCTAAGTTACTCAATTACAATCACACTCTCTCAGACTCAAATAAAATAAAAAAATATAGGCTCCAATGTTATAAAAGAATCTAAGCAGATCTTGATTTAAAATCTTCAATAATCTGAACTGTGATTTCCCTGAAATATTAGTACACACAAGATCAAAAACAAATATTCCAAAATGTGTTAGGAGAAAATAATAATCAAAATAATAATATTTAGAATCATAAAAAACATACAAGTTACAAGAGTGTAAAACATGAAAAGCTAAGTAGAAACTATCTCAACAGTTGTGTGTAAGGGAGAAGGCGTGTGAGGGGTGTTCACATGGTTGCTCTAGGCAAGCTTGCATCTTTCTTTGTCTTGTGGCCTTGGTTAGTTCTTGGAGTTGCTCTTGGGAGAGAAGCTTTAAAGTCAGAGTTTAGGGTTCTCTTCCTTCACCAAGTGGGTGAAAAAGGATTGAAGGTTCTCTACCATTACTAAAAGGGAGAGAAAGATTTCTTGGGTTCTCTAGCTTCACCAAAAAGGTGAAAAAGGATTGAAGGTATGCTTCTGTCATCAGGAGGTGACATAGATTCCGATTCTCTGCCACACCAAGTTTGGTGGAAGTGATTTTTGAAAGGACTTCACCACCTTGGTATGCGGGTAGAAGGAGAGTCAATATAATGTTAGTGCAATATCTGGACAGGAGGACTCTGGGGACTGGTTGTAGTTCAAGATTGATCGAACCACTATAAAATTTTTTATGTGGTCTTTCTGATTTATTTTTCTTTTCTACATATTTAGTTTCAGTACTTCAAATTTCCTACACAAATTTTATTTCTCATTGCAAGCTGCAGATAGTTTAATTTGTGTTAGCAATAATTTCATACTCCACTTAATTTATTTTTGCTTCAAAATTAAAAAAAAAATATTACTTATTATGAACTTTAAAATTGATTCCACTTTTGTTAGTTCTCATCAAAATTTATTGTTAAAAATTATTATTTGCATAAAATAAAATTAAAGAGAAGTGGTTTGTTGTAGTATTTTTAAAAGTACCAATTCTCCCCCTCTTAGAGCTTAGGGATAGTTAAACAAGGTCTTACAACCTCCTCGAACTTTCATACTATTATCCCAAATTGATGTCAAAAATACCATGCAATGTGTCTTCCATAATATATATATTTTCACAGTATAAATTAAATAGAATAAAACTCCTTGAACTCCGTAAAATACGTAACTTTTATTGCCAAAAATGAAGTGACTCATTTGTTTAAGCAATTAATCCTAGCATCATACCGACTCAACCAATCTATAACAAAAATAATATCAAATGAAAAAATAGGTAATAAAATGAAAATAAATTTCCACTTCATGTCAAAATTTTAATGTCATTGAAATAAACACTACTAACTACCATACCATCTCCAGTTGGTAATGCAACATAAAGAGAATATGGACATAAAACTGAAGGTAAATGCAATAAAATCAAAGAAATATTCAGAAATAAATGAATGACTAGCTCCATAACCAAACAAAACATGCATGACTGAGAAGAAATATAAGTCATACCTATCAAAACATCTAGAGCATCACAAGCCTCATGTTGAGTCAAATTGTATAAATGTGGATGAATTAGTGCTGGAGTGATAGGACCACTATAATCTCTCAGACTGCTGCTAGTTGACCTACTTATCATAGAACCAAAACCACTACTTCAACCAGTTGGTCCCTTAGAAAATGTATGAAGTAGAACTACCCTCAGTCTCCCCGATAGTCTGATAGAACTCTCAGTTCGGGGATCAAATCGCCAGTCAAATCCTATCTACAGACACTTGGCTACCCACTGCCCTACTTTCTTACACCTATGTCACTATCCCATCTCTTGTAGCACTGACTGTAATGTCATCTACCATAACTTTGGCATACATGTTCCCAACTAACAAAACTCCAATAACTAGCAACTCAACCTTTACTCAGAGTTACCATATAAATAGACTGTTTAACCTTTTTGGACTCCCTGGGTAAAAATTTTATCTTCTTCCTAGAGAACCCACTGCTAGATATCTCTCCACCAAATCTCTTCATACTAGAAGTTCACCACTACTGAGTAATTATCACATCGTTCTCAATTAATCGGGCTCTCTCCAGAAGCACAAAGGATTTAGAAATATGAAATAATATAAGAGGGAATCTTAAACTAACTTAAATTCTTCTTAAAAACTCATAACATTTTTTTATGAGAGTGCTAACCAAGTAGAAAGCATATATAGCCGATGCCATAAACTCTATCTCGTACTACATAACCATCATACTCCCCTGAACTAGTCTGAGAAAAGTATCATATATCTACTATTGTGAGTAAGGTGGTACGAGCCTAACTCAAAATATATCAAAAAAGTTATCCCAGCTAATCAGAGAGTTTAGCCTCCCCTGAAATATTCCTCCTATTGTCCCATTCAGCACCGCTCTGCCTCACCATCTAATAAAAAAATAACCAACGATACTTTACTCTCAAGAGAATACTATATACCATCAAAATATTCTCTAGTCCTCATAACCAATCCTCAACTGCTCTGGACTCAATAATCCCTTCCAATGTTAGAGGCTTCAATCTTAGAAGCACTTTAGATGTCTATTTATATCATCAAATGTAACAATAAGAACTCTACTCTGTGCATCACCTATCATCTAGGATATTAAACTAGCAAACCTAGAAACTATATCACAACTAATTATCATATCTATATTATGTATAAGAGCTGCATGATTGACACTCTACCCATCTGGTCTCAAAAATCTCACTTGTACCGACATATGCAAAATTTTTAAAGAGCTACTCTAAAGCCTTAAAATTGGGGAAAAACTATTGAAACTAAAACACAATAAAATCCATGTTATGGAGAAGACATTTTATAATTTGGATTCATAATAACTTTTGAAATAATTTTTGACTATTGTAGGTCAAAATATAGCTTTTAAATTTAATGGTTATTACATTGTATTTAAGGCTTAAAAGTGAATGCTACCTAATGTTAAGTTTTAATGATTATAAAAGAGTTGCGTTTTATAAGCTTTTTAATAAAATAAAAGTCAATAACATAATTGTTACATCTTATAATGAGAGCTAGGTTAACTTCGAGCAATGAGCTTGTGCTTTTTTCCCTAAAATATATTATAATCTCATGACAATCAATATTTTATGGAGCTTCAACAATATTAACAAGAGTGAATGTTCATATCCAGAAACTACATTATTATTAGAGTTTTTGAGGCACACAATAAAAAAAATGGTTCTTAGATCGATGCAACATTACAACAAACCCAAAAACTATTTTAGCAAAAGAAATCAAAGAAGCATTAAAGAAGCTCTTGAATAAGGTTCAACGTTTAATTGTCAACCTTATTAGTCCATTTAAAATGCATGCCATTAATAGTGAATGGTGATGTTGATTAATGAGAGTATATGTACATATAAAAAGTTTGATATTATAGGTCTCATATAAGAATATGCATTACTTGTAGTTGGGACCTAGGTATTATTTATTCTGACTTATGTTCAATTGTATATCGATAAAGCTTGATTAAATATATACATTAAAAATTTTATATCCAATTAGAAAAGAAAACCCACGTGAGGTTTCTTAAGAGATATGTTTGTTTTAGTTGATGTTGTCCAAGAATATCTCAAGAAATGTTAAAAAATTCACAAGTATTGAACAAGTATTGCAGCACCAAAACTATTAGCACTGCATCGTCTTTACTGCCCCAACATCATATCAGGACATTACATTACTGGAGTTTAAAAAAATCTCATATAATTTAGATCCCTAGAAGAACCTATGCTAGCATCGCAATGCTTCAACATTGCAGCACCAGAGTTTCAAAAAATTGCACAATAATTCAACGCTAGAGCGCCGACCTCAAAAGTGCTGCAATGTAAGATGACATAAGCGAGCATCTAAATGCCCAACTTTTGCAACTTCATGATGGAGCAGTTGAAGAAAAGAAGCACCACACTGAGTCAACCTAGAATGGAATGGAGCCTGCTTATTAGTGCTGAGATACTAGTTCATATTGAAATGACGAGCTGCCACCTTGTCAAATGCCACAGCATCTGAGCCATTATATAATAAGTATAAATATTTTTTCTATTTTTGTGAGCGTGTGTGATAGTTCTGAATAGTTTTGTTGGTGGAAATTCAAAAGAAGAGTAAGGTACATGCCCGAGACCCCGAGTAAGTCTTTTTTGGTGGAGACTTAGCATTAATGCTATACCATCAAATGCTTTTTTGAAATACATAAATCTGTTTAGGATTGAAGAATGCCCAAGAGGTTGCAAATCTGTGGAAATTGATTTTCATATTGCAATAAATTGTCAAAAGTTGATTCATATTTTCAAAATTATAAGAAGCTGAGGATTTTTTGTTCCAATTTTTAAATCCATGGAAGATTGTTTTAAAGGCTTAATTTTAATGGCCACTAATAATCCTTTAATTGGTAACATTTACTGTTCAGCGGTTTTTTTTAAATTGGATCAATAGGGACAATGTGATTCATGGAGGAAAGGAAGACATCACCTCCTACATAGCAGCCAATGCTATCAGCATGGCTGTAGCATCTTTCAAGAAAAATTCGGATTACTAGGAAACTAACCAGCTTTCACAGCTGTTAATTCATTGGTTTCCTCCTCCATTCGAATGGATTAAATTGAATATAGATGCCTCTGTTAAAAGCAATTACAATGCTGGAATTGGCGGTGTCTTCCGTGATCATAGAGGAAGACTTCTTTGTGAATTTGGTATTAAATGTAAACACTGGGATCCAGGTCAAATGGAGATGAATGCCATCTTATCTATAAAAGCTTTTTTTTCTTCAAGAGAGATATGATTACAAAGGAATCATTATAGAAGGTGACAATAAAAATATTATAGATTTTTTCAATAAAATCTTTAATATGCGGGCAGGTTTTGAAGAAGACCTTGGCAATTTGGACTTCTCCTTTATTTCAGAGTTCAATCAGGTTCTCTTCCACTTTGTCCATAGAAATAGCAATAAATTAGCAGATTTTTGTGCTAATTATGCTTGCTCCTTAGATTTCTTCTGGGATAATCTCAGTTGTAAAAAGGTTCCTCCAAGATTTATTTTGTTACTGAAGGAGGATTGTGATTGTGAAGCAATCACTTAGTTTATTGTACTTATCTTTTTTAAATAAAATTTTGCTATATGCATTCCATAAAAAAAAAAAAAAAAAGAGTAAGGTACATGCTTTAAAGTGGTTGGATAACATTGTAGTGAGCAAAAAAAATGTTTGGAGAGGAAATGAGTGTGAAGAGCAAAGTTGTAAGGAGAGATTCACTTTGGGAATTGTTCATTTGTAGGACATGTTTAGGATCCTTCATTCTAGGTGATATCGTTTACTCTTTTCTACTTATACTTTCTTTCTTGAGCAAGTAATAAAAATTATGTTGTTTTATTTTTGGCCAGCTAAACTTTAAGTTTTGGACTAATGCTGTGAAAACCTAAGTAATTGCTAATGTAGACACTTATGCTTAAAAACTTTAAATGATTGTTTTCAATATCTCTCACTCTTCATTTAATCTATGTAGTGGCCATGTGTAGAATTCAAATCTAGTATGATAGATTACCAAGGAAAAGGAATATTGGAACAATGAAGAGAATTGGAATGGAATATTTGCATGCCTAGGCATAAGATGTTTAGTATTCTAGGATATGTGGAGATAAAATAACTATAGAAAGGCCATAAATATTTCTTTATATCCTTACAAGCTTGAAAAAGATCTAAGAATGTATATGCTATAATTCAAAAGTAATTTAGGAGAGCTTACTTCGAAAATATTAGGAGATTTAAATGTTATTAGTCCAAAACACTTTTCTTTTGTAATTCTCATTATAGATGAAATATAACCATTATTTCATTGCATAATATAACTTTTGTAGCTTAAAGTAGATAATATTAGATAATTATGTGAAGTAGAATACTTTATCGTGTGATCAACACTCTCAAAATACTTTTATTACTTGATCGACACTTGCACTTATATTTTTAGTGGGAATTTACACTTGAATAAACATAAGCATAGCCCAACATAAACGACCAAACAAGCATATCAAAAATGCCCCATTATATATTTTGCACCATTTCCATGGAAGCAACGTGCATTCTTGCAATTATTTTTATATTGCTTGAAAAAAGCTGCATATTTAATCATATTTATATATTATTTAGTCATTATTGTTCTTTTGAAAATATGTGCTTGTTCACATCTAGTAATTTTTATTTTTAACTTGTTAATTGTATTTCAATTTTTGTTTGTTATTGGTGTATGCATAGTAGAGTTAGTAAGGAACCTTTGTTATTTGATTTAGAAATAAAAATGACCCTTACAAAAATAAAAAATTCAAAAAGACTTTAGTATTAGAAATAGCTGAACCAAATCAAGATCAGAACCATTCTAAACCTCTTAGAGAGTATGAAAATCCCTAATAAATATAATTCATCAAAGTATCAACGACCTATTATCTAAGTCAATAACTTTATCTGAGGCTTGCCATAATCTAAATGGTATAAAATCCTCAGTTTCAAAAAATCAATTTGTTCTATTTGATTGCACCCCTTGGCCAGCAATCTTGCATTACTTATAACCATTACGCCTAAATCATTCATCTTATTTTTGAAAACCCACTTAGTTCTAATAATACTTTAATTTTTAAAACTTTCTATCAACACCCAAACATCATTTCTAACAAATCAATTCAACTCTTCTTGCATAGCTAGAATCCAAAATTTATTAGAAAGTGCTTGATTTATAATAATAGGTTCAATCATTGAAATAAATACTAAGTGATTCACTTCTTTGCTAAGTCCATGCCTAATTCTAATACCTTCACTCGAGTTTCAAAAGATAAGTTCTTTAGGATGACTTTTAAAATATTTCCATTCTCTAAAAAATGTTTATTTTTGTTCCAACCCTTTCTTCAAGATTTATAATTTTAATTCCTTGAATAATTTCTTCAACATCTTTTTCTTCCAACCTAGACCTTCCAGAAATATGAGATTAATAAAAAATTACATGAATGATCTCTTCTACTACAAAGGCCTTTTTGTTAAAAACTCTATAGGATTTTCTAACATTTAAATATTCAAGAAAAATTATCTCATCAAATTTAGAATCAAATTTTTCAAAAAAAGTTTTTTCATTATATTACATCCTAGAATATTCATGGCGGTAGAGAAATATATAGTTTAATATCTTAACATTGTATGAAGATCTAGCACACAAGCAGATGAAAGAGATAGTGTAGCATTCATAATAGACACTAGAGTTTTTATGTGGAAACCCCTGAAATGGGAGAAAAATCACAAGGCTTGACCCAATTTGAATGAATCCACTAGTATTTGTAGTCAATTACAAATGAGACCTTTCCTTTGGATAAGGTCATGGCTTGATGTCACAAATGTACATCATATAGAGCACATTATATGATTGGAGTTACAATAATCAACATAAACATATTTATTTGGTCAGCAGGACTATAGTCGATAAGATAGAGGTAAAAAAGATTGTAGTAGATGGGAGACAGGAGTCAGAAAGTTTGTAGCAGTAGGGTGGTACTTCGGTAGAACTCTGGGCATCAAGTGGTGGTCTGGTAGAACTTAGGACCTCAAGTGGTGGTCCGGCGGAACTCAGGGCCTCAAGTGGTGGTCCGACAAAACTCAAGGCCTCAAGTGGTGGTCTAGTGGAGCTCAGGGCCTTAATTGGTGGTCCAGCAGAGCTCAGGATCTTAAGTGGTGGTCCGATGGAACTCTAGGTGGTGGCCGAGGAGCGAGGAGGCAAGAGCGATATTCAATCTCTCTCTTGCTCTCTTGCTTGGAGCCCCCTTTAAAGAGGGGGAAGGGGTCTATTTATAAATTTCCTAGAGTGGCATGACCTATAAATATGAGGAAAATCAAGGGTAAATGGGGAGAGGTTAGGATGGACGGTTGATTTTGAATCCCTTGATCATGGACTGTTCCTTGGATATTTTGAGGTATTAATGATGTTAGAATTTCATGATCTTAAGCTCATTGGATTCTTCTCATTGAGCCGCTCAATTTAACTATAAGAATGTCACGTTTTGAAACCATTTGGTAATCCAAATTGTGGTTTGAACCTTCGAATAATGCTTTGAGTCCTCCTTTCAGGCTCATTTGGGCTCGGATTGAGTCGAATTTGGTGTCATTGGGTTCGTATTCTCAAAATGTTTAGTTCGACTATAAGTTTGATGAAATCAAAGTTTGGATGGTCCCAATTTTAATTTGGGAAGTTTCCAACTTGATTTTTCCTCGAGATTCATGCTCGATCAAGATAATTTTTTTAGGATGTATCAGTTGCCCCCTATTTTCAGACTTCAAAGCTCTTGAAGTCCTAAAAATATGTGTCGTAGCTTTTGCAAAAAAATTTAATGCTATTCAAAATTTAAAAATAATCCAATCTTGGAGTTAGAGGCCCCGAATAGCTCTAAAAATGGTTAAATTGAGTTCGTAATATTAAAAAATGGTCACAGGGACTCTAAAAATTTCTAAATCAGCTTGTCATGACAAAAATATAAATTTGGTAGTCAATTACAAATGAGGCACTAAATGTCTCGAACAATGATCTTTTTGATATATCATCAAAAAGTTTTCTAAGAGTTTTGGCATCTTGTTATAATATCATGGCTTTAGACGATATAGATTTTCAAAACTGTTATTTATTGATGATGTAATGTTTATACATCATTAATATAATAGCATGGGAGAAATGTATTCGTTAAGGTCCATCGTTGTAGTCAAGTGATCTAACGATAAAATGTTGCGCCAATCTCATAAAAAATGAGATTATATTATAAATATACAATTGATTTTTGGAATGTAGAATTTATAAACCGTATATGGTGGCAACATCTTGGCCAATACTGTCAAACATGTCCCATAGTGTATATCATTAAGCCATGATATTTACTTGGTTCATGACTTATAAATTGAAGATTATTCTAGAAGAGTTCAATAGAACTTTTTTTTTTTAAAAGGCCAAAGTATAAAGCATATTGAGCATTGCGAGATCTGAGAATTTGATGATGTAAAACCAATTTAAATGGAATATAATTTCAATGAACTTGATAGAGAATGACCATCATTATAACGTCTTTGAATTACTGACCATAGACAATGCCTTGAACTTTAGAGTTTTTTTTAATGTGAGCTGTATGAGGTGGCTCTAACCTCTTTTTTAGGGGAAGTTGCCTTAACTATTTTCAATCTTTTTATTTTCATTTTATAACTACCTTAATTTCTCTAACTTCTCCAATTTCTCCCACACACCTATAAATACCCCCTCCTTAGTTATTCAAATTTGCATATTCCTTCTTCTATCTTCTTTCATTTGAGGCCTTCCCCTGGTCCTACACAGGTGGTACCCCCTATCTAGTTCCAGAGCCCCTCTCTACATGAAGGAAATTCCTTCCCTTTCTTCTACTCTCCCTCACGCTAAGGCATTAGTGGTATCCCTTCTTCAGGTCTAGGGCCCCTCACTGAGTAGGAGTTTCTCCTCCTTTTTGGAGAGATTCTGCAGAGGTCCAACATTAGTCGGACAAAGTCTGCAATGGATAAATGTTTGACGTCGGGAAGAAGTCCGATAATGGGTGGAAATTTAGGTTCGGGTAGAAGTCTGACGAGTGTCTGGTGAAGTGTAGTAGTCCGATGAAAGTTCATCAAAGGGCAGAAGTCTGGCATCTGGTAGAAGTGTGGCGTCAGGTAAAAGACTGAAGAAAGCTTGTTGATATATAGAAGTGCGGTGTCGGTTAGAAATTCAACATCGGGTAGAAGTACGACATCAAGTAGAAGATCGATGAAAGTCCGATGACTGATAGAAGTACGATGACGGGTAAAAATTTAGAGATTGGTAGGAGTTCGATGAAAGACTGATGACGGGTAGAAGTTCAACATTGGATAGAAGTCTGACGAAAGTTTATCGATGTGCAGAAGTCTGACATTGGATAGTAGTCCAATAAAAGTTCATCGATGGGCAGGGTGGGTAGAAGTACGGCTTCAGGTAGAATACTGATGAAAGCTTGACGATGGATAAAAGTTCAATGACCAAGAAATTTGGCGTCAGGTAGGACTCCGATGAAAGTTTGATGATGAGTAGAAGTCGGATGTCTGGTAGAAGTACGGTGTCAGGTAGAAGACTGATGAAAAACTAACGACTCATAGAAGTCAAATGATAGATAGATATTTGGCATCGGGTAGAAGTACAACATCGGGTAGAAGATGGATGAAAGTTTGATGACAGGAAGTAGTCCGATGAAAGTCCGTCAATGACTAGAAGTTTGGTGCCGGGTAGTAATCTGACCAAAATCTGTCGATGGAAAAAAGTTTAGTGTTGGGTAGAAGTACGACGTTTGGTAGAAGATCGATGAAAGATCGATGAGGGACAAAAGTCTGATGATGGGTTAAAATTTGGCGTTGGGTAGAAGTACAGTATCAGGTAAATGACCAACAAAATTCTGACGACTGATAGAAGTCCAGCGATGGGTAGAAATTTGGCATCGGGTAGGAGTATGACGTTAGGTAGAAGACTGACGAAAGTCCTACGATGGACAAAAGTTTAGCAATGGTTAGAAATTTGCCATCAGGTAGGAGTCCGATAAAAGTCTACCGACGGGTAGAAGTCTAGTGTCGGATAAAATTTTGGTGTTAGGTAGAAGTCCGACGATAGTCTGATGACGGGCAGAAGTTAGATAACAAGTAAAAATTTAGCATCATGTAAAAACCCGATAAAAGTCTAATGAAGGGCATAAGTTTGTCATTGTGTAAAAATTCATCGTTGGGTAGAAACCTAATGAAAGTACAGTAATTGATAGAAATTTGACATCAGGTAGAACTTAGACGTCAGTAAGAAGTCTGGCGACAGGCAAAAGTCCAACAAAAGTTTGTCGATGGGCAGTATAGCGTATGTTAATAGAATCCACTAAAGATATATGACCCATCCAAGGTCATATGTCAGATCCATTACTCTATGACGTTAATATCTATATATGGAAGAGGTTAAGAGAATCCACCATAGATGTTTAACCTTTTCGAGGTTGTATATCCAAGCCTTTGCTCGATGAAATTAAATTATGTAGAAGAGGTCAAGAGAATCTGCCAAGGATGTATGACCTATCAGAGGTTGTATGTCAGCATCTTTGCTCAAAGATGTTATCTTATATATAAGAGGTCGAGAGAATCCACTAAGGATGTATGACTTATCCGAGATTGTCTGTTAAAGTGTTGCTCGATGACGTTAACTTATATAGAAGAGGTTAAGAGTATCCATCAAGAATGTATGACCTATCCAAGGTTGTATATCAGATCTCTGCTTGAAGACATTAATCTATATGGAAGAGGTCGAGATAATCTATCAAGGATGTGTGACATATCCAAGGTAGTATGTTAGAGCCCTGCCCGATGATGTTAACCTATATGGAAGAGGTCAAGAGAATCAATTAAGGATGTATGACCTATCCAAGGTTGTATGTCAGAGCCTTTGCTCGATGATGTAAACCTATGTAGAAGAGGTCAAGAGAATCATCTAAGAATGTATGACCTATCCGAGGTTGTATGCCATAGCATTTATTCGATAATGTTAACCTGTATTGAAGAGGTTGAGAGAATCCACTAAAGATGTATGACCTATCCGATGTTGTATGTTAGAGCCATTGCTCGATGAGGTTAACCTGTGTGGAAAAGGTCGGATCGAATCCCCTTAGGATTTATCATCCAGTGATTGAGACATAATAAAAATTACATATTTTTTGAATCAAGAATTTAAGATTTGATTGATATCCTCCTAAGATGTTTGACCTATCCAAGGTTATATGTCAGAGCCCTGCTCGATGACGTTAACCTGTATGAAAGAGATCAAATTGAATCCCCCTGAGATCAATTTTTCTTTGACTAGGCGGGGGCGAATGCTGTATGTATCTCGAATCAAATGTGAAGAAAGGTCTATCTTTAGACCATTACTAACTTTTTGAGGTCGAGATTAGGACCTTGCCTAAGGAATATTATTTCACCAGGTAAATGTATAAAGCTTATAATTGATTGGAATCCTTGAATTTATTGGGATTTTCTTGATGTATCATCTTTGTTTTGAAAGTATTGGAGGGATATTCTATTAAGGTTATCCCCAGTCCAGATCTGATTCCCATGAAATTGATGCAATAATAGCTAATATCAGGAAGTTGACATGAATAACTTTTTGAGGTTGGAGAAAAAATTACCCCCCAGTCAGGAACCACGTTCTCACAGATGGCATCAAACAATTGCATCCTAGATATTCATGGCGGTAGAGAAATATATAATTTAATGTCTTAGCATTGCACGAAGATCCATCACACAAGCAGATGAAAGAGATAGCGAAACATTCATAAGAGACACTAGAGTTTTTACGTGGAAACCCCTAAAAAGGGGAAAAACCATAGAGCCTAGCCCAGTTTGAATGAATCCACTAATATTTATAGTCAATTACAAATGAGACCTTTCCTTGGGAGAAGGTTATGGCTTGATTTCACAAATGTATATCATATAGAGAACATTATATGATGGGAGTTATAATAATCAACATAGACATGTTTGTTTGGACGACAGGACCATAGCGAGACATTAGGATAGAGGTCGAAAAGATAGTAGTAGGTGGGAGATCAGGGTCAAAAAGATCGTAGTAATAGGACGGTACTCCGGTAGAACTCTAGGCGTCAGGTGGTGGTCTAGCGGAACTCAGGACCTCAAGTGGTGGTCCGGCGGAACTCGGGGCCTCAAGTGGTGGTTCGGCAGAACTTAGGGCTTTAAGTGATGGTTTAGTGGAGTGCAAGGCCTTAATTGGTGGTTCGGCGGACCTCAGGTCCTTAAGTGGTGGTCTGAAGAAACTCTAGGTGGTGGTCGAGGAGGAACAAGGAGGCAAGAGCGATATCTGATCTCTCTCTTTCTCTCTTGCTTGGATCCCCCTTTCAAGAGAGAGGAGGGGTCTATTTATAGATTTCCTAGAGTGACATGACTTATAAATATGAGAAAAATCAAGGGTAAATGGGAAGTGGTTAGGATGGACGATCGATGTTTAATCTCTTGATCATGAACTGTTCGTTGGATATTTGAAGGTCTTAATGATGTTAGCATTTTGTGATCTTGAGTTTATTGGATTCTTCTCGTCGAGTCGCTCAATTCAACTATAAGAATGTCACATTTGGAAACTATTTGGTAATCCAAATGTGGTTTAAACCTTCCAATAGCGCTTTGGGTCCTCGATTCGGACCCATTTGGGCTCGGATTGAGTCGAATTTAGTGTTGTTGGATTCGTTTTCTCGAGACGTTTAGTTCGATTATAAGTTTACTGAAATTAGAGTTTGGATGGTCCCAATTTTAATTTTGAAAGTTTCCAACTTGATTTTTCCTCGAGATTTGTGCCTGATCAAGATAATTTTTTGAGGATGTATCAATTATTATAATTAATCACTTTGCATCCAAAGGCACATATATGTGAATGGTTTGGTGTCCTACTCTTAAGAAGTTCATAGGATGTCTTATTCAACTTAGATATAATGTCCACTCTATTCAGAACATAGTAGATTATATTAATCACTTTAACCCAAAAATATTTAGGAAGTGAATACTTAGCTAATATAGCTCTTGTAGCTTCTCCCAAAGTTATGTTCTTTCTTTTAACAACCTCATTCAATTGAGGAGTCCTAGAAGCTGAAAGGTTGTGATATAACCTTAGCACTTTACAGAAAACTTCAAAATTTTTATTTTTAAATTCTCCACTCTAGTCACCATAAATTGTAAGAATTTCACAAGTTAGCTTCCTCTGAATCCATGTAGAAAATTTTCAAAACTCATCAAATGATTTACTCTTATGTGATAATAATCTAATCCAAGTGAACCTGGAATAATCATCAATAATCACATACCTAAAAACTTTCCCTCCTAGACTTACAGGACTAACAGGTCCAAAGAGATTCATGTAAAGAACTTCTAAGGGTTTGCTAGTTCTAAGATCTTTAATTGAATTAAAGGACTTAACTGGTTTCCCTAATTGACATGCATCACACATGTGCTCAGTAAAGTCTAATTTGGGTATGCTTCTAACCAATTCCTTTTGGATAATCTTCTTAAGATTTTTCATGCTTGTATAAAATAATCTCTTACGCAATAACCAAGATTCATCAATAATAGTTTTTAGACAAAAAGCATTAGAGAATTTAACATAATTTAAATTATGCATGTAAACATTATTTATCCTATGATATTGATTGATCACTCTCTAAATCATCAACTTTTAAAGCTATATTTTTCTCTTTCCTTTTGTCACCTACATCTATCTGTCTTTGATTCACTCTTTGCTCGTAAATAATAAGTGATCAAAATATATTGTCAATAAAATATACATTCAGATCTTTAGACTCAATTATGATAGTTATCTTTACATAATAAATAGTAGCACAAACAATGTAAAATTGTATCAACTTTTTTTGAATTTGTATGTTCTTTACCTAAATCATACAATGAGATAATAATATGAGAAAACATTGTATAAACATTAGAAATTGACTCATTTGATTTCATGCGAAATATTTCATAGTCATATAATAAAATGTTCAACCTAGATTATTGTATTTCATTTGTTCTTTCATAAGTTATGCAAAGTCTATCCCAACTTTTTTTTTTCTAGTTTTGCAAGTAAAAAAACACATATAATCCTTATATTTCAAAGCACATAAAAAACTGTTTAAATATTTTACATTTAATTGTGCTAATTCTCTTTCATCTAAAATTCATTTAGTAAATGGTATTTTAATTCTAATGCCATCAACAATTCTAGTTGGTCTAGTATAACCTTCATATACAAATATCCACTTGTGATATTCAAGTGATTGCACAAAAATAGACATGCAAGTTTTCCAAAAAATCAAAAGAAATGTTATTTAATAAAGGTGCTCTAGTGATCAAATATCTTTTAGTAGTATTCCAATTTTCAAAATTAGTCATGATCATTTTTAAAAAAAGTAGTCTAAATCTTAATTTTTGAAATTAACTCTGATACCACTTGAAGTTTGTGTATTTTGTTAGACCTTATAGAACTATCCTAAGGTTAACTGAGAGGAGGGAGGTGAATTGATTATTAAAATATTTTCTTAAAATTTTGAAAACTTTTATAGAACTTTTAGAAAATTAAATAACTAATTCTGAAATATGTAGTTGTTTATAAAAATGATTATCATAGAGGATTTTTCAATAAAAAAAATTTTAAGTGAAAAAACTTAAAAATAATAGAAGAATGCCAAATGTTATAATGGTTCGGTCCATCATGACCTACATCCACTCCTTGGTGACTACTTCAGTTATTGAACTAAATAATAATGACTCTCATTTTGCCCCCACGACAAGGCAGAGAAGCCCTTATAAACTCTCTTCCACCAACCCGATGTAGAAGAGAACTGTCGCCTTTTACACTCTTAGAGTGATGGCAGCATACCATCCTGTCCTTTTTCATTCTCGTAGTGAAGGAAGAGTACCTAGATCCAATATTGAAGATCTTGTCTCAAGAGCCTCCAAAGAAGTTGGGGAGAGACTTGAAGAAGATAAAGAGATCCTCACTTTAGGCAACCTTATAAATCTCTCATAACTCCCCTTCACTACATCTCTCACTCTTCACTCAAGATTTCTCCCAAAAATACTCTTAATGGTCACTCTTAAGAGTAATTCATAACAAAAGATTATTGAGAAGTTTTTAGGACTCTTTATATAGAAAACACATGAAAAACCGTCCAAAAACTAAAATTTTCAAGAGAACCATCCTAAAATAGTATTGTATGATCGTGGATCATCTGGTACAAATAGTTCAAAAAATCAGGGCTTCATTTGGTATGAACTTGGATGAACTCAATTTCGTACACTATCAATCATTTATATGAATGAAGATCGTACTGTATGAACATTTCAAAAAAATAAATGTGTTCGTTTGGTACAATCTGGAACAAATCCAATTTCATACTCTGTTAGTCCTATGTACAACATGACATCGTACAATACAAATAGTTCGAAAAATTCAAGCCATGGTTTGATTACTTGCATTCTAGAGGAAAACTATATCTAATCATATAAAACGATTACAATACGATTAGATATCATATAATATGAGTAGTGTAAAAAATTAATTTAAATTATATCTTTATCTCCATACGTGTGTGTGCATGGTTACCCAATTACAATCACACTTACTTAGATTCAAGAAATAAAAATAGAGATATGCAAACTCTATTACATGAAATCATATTTTATCCTGTCTTGAAATATTCATCAATCTGGAGTAGTATATGATTTTCCTAAAATGTTAGTACACACAAAAAATAAATAGAAATATCCAATATATGCTAGGAGAAATAATAAAATCATCAAAATAATAATATTTTATTATCATTAAAAATCACAATCACAATCTTGATTTTTGAGTTGCAACAATCATATCTTATATTTTAATTAATTTTAAATACAAATTTTCATTTGAATTAATGAAGCCAATCAAAGGTGTAAACTTAATTGCTTGAGAATAATCAAGAGTTTATGTTGGGGCAATTTGTTAAGTGAAAATTATGTCGTATCTTATTATGTTAAATTCTCGTAAATAAATTTATTTTTAAATTATGCAGTACATGAATATCTCAAAAAAATATAGAAAAATTCACAAGTATTAAACTAGCACGCAATGTTAAAACCATCAACACTTCAGCATCGTTACCACTCCGATGCCATATCAGGACATTATAATCTCATAATCTAAAAAAAAATGTCATTTAATTTAGTGCCCCGACAAAACAAACGCCCAACACTTCATAATGCCATAACGCTAGAAATCAACATTGCATCGTCAAAGACTCTAGAAAATTCCACAATAATTCAATGTTGGAGTGCCAACCTCAGAAGCGTCACAACACCAAATGATATGAACAAGCGCCATAACACCAAACATTTGTAGCACTACGACGGAGTAGTTGATGAAAAGAAGTGATGTGCTGAATTAGTTAATCATCATGCCAGATTAGTAAATAGCTGTGCCAAGTCAGTTAGCACCACAACAGAGCATAATTATTAGTGTTGAGGGGCTAATTCATATTATAATATCACGACACGACCTTACTGAGCGCTGTGATGCTTGAGCCATTTAATAATAAGTATAAATAGTTTTCTATTTTTGCGAGTGAAAGTGTTATAGTTTTGATTAGTTATCTTAGAGGAGAGGCCATAATAGAGTAAGGTGTATACTTTAGAATGGTTGGCTAACATTGTAGTGATCAAGCAAGCATTTTGAGAGAAAAGGAGTGAGAAGAGTAAAGTTATAAGGATATATTCACTTTGGGAATGGTTCATCTGTAGGATTTGTTTGAGGTCCTTCACTCTTGGTGCTATCTTTTTGTTATGTTCTACTTGTACTTTATTTCTTGAACAACTAATAGAAATTATATTATTCTGTTTTTATTTTATTACCAAATAAACTTATAATTTTGGACTAATGTTATAAAAACCTAAGTAATTACTAATGTAAACTCTTATGCTTAATAATTACAAATGATTATCTTCAACATCTCTCTCTCTCTCTCTTCATTTAATCTATGTAGTGGCCATGTGTAGAATTAAAATCTAGTGTAATATATTATCTTGACAAAGGAACATTGAAATAACTAAGAGGATTGAAATAGAATATGGTATGTTAGACATATGATGCATAGAAGTCTAGGGTCTATAGATATAAAACAGTTGTAAAAAAGGCCATAAACCATTTTTTATATCCTAACAAGCTTGACAATGATATAAGGATACATATGTTTTGATTTACAACTAATTTAGGAGAGTCCAATTAGGAAAGCTTAGAAGATTTCACTATGGTTCATTCAAACCATTTAATATATTGATATATTTACTTTTCTTCTGCAATTCTTATTATAGATATAATACAAACCTGATTTAATTATATAGGATAATTTTTGTAGCTTAATGTATATAATACTAGAATAATTATGTAAAGTAGAACAATTTCTCGTGGGGTCTACACTCTCATAATACTTTTATTACTTGATCGACACATACACTTCTGTTTTTATTAAGGATTTATATTAAGCATAACCCAACACAAACGACCACACACGTGTATCACAAATGCCCCCATCAATGCATTTGCTATTTTGAGTAAAATAAATAAATTAACAACATGTATAAAATGTGTAGAGCTAGTGCATTCAAATGTAAGCATGAAATACATGACACACATTATAATACTATTTTTTTAATTTGACATTCATTTTGACAAGCACACTAGGTGGACTAACATGTTATAATAATTATAATGGATACATAAATAATAATTACTATTATGTGATTTATATAGTTTGGCATGTGTGTAAAAGCAAAAATGACTAATTAGAGATGATTAATTTATTCATGTTGGCTAGAGACATATTATCTTATTGGCCTCAGTCTTAGCTGAGGTCACCAAATCTATCATCACCTGATTTATTATCACTTGAATCTATCCTCACCTGACTTATAGTAGTCTAACCTATAATAACTTGGCCTAGATTAACCTCATCATCAGTCAACCCAGACATCATGCTTGATTCTTCTAGAGGGCATGTATGTGTTGAATTTATGGGATCTTCCTACTCTTTTTCTTTCAAATAATTCATTAATAAAGTGCCAAGACTCTATCTAACTAATCTTAACCTTTATGGGAGAATAATAGCATTACAATTATGAGCCTTTGGATTTGGGTTAGTGGCTTTAGAACTTTAATGTCACTAATTTATATGGTTCTTTAAAATTAAATAATTAACATTAACACCTTAAAATATGAATATTAAAATGCTAAATCATTAATATTTAATTTTAAACTAAAACCCTCTTAAGCATGTAATAGATAAACCTCGCTAAATAAATCAACTTAAATAATAATTTCCCTAAGACATATGAAAACCACACAGCCACTTTCACACACTTTAGATGGTTTTCTATGACAAGTGATTTTAGCCTAGGCTAGGCTAGTGCTTTAATTTAGTTTGTTTATGGACTTTCTTTCCTAGAGGGAACGCGTGTTTGGTGTTTATTTTCATGCACTCTAGATGTCATGTTTATTTTATGTTAGTACATAACTGGAGTAGATTCTTAGGCCGTTTTACTTTCCTGCAGACACTTGCACCACATTATAAACAATATTTTTTATATAATGCCTTTTATACTCTTGCAAAAGTAGGTCTAGTGGCATAGGCTATAAAAATTTAAAGGTTTTATAGTCTTTGTATTTCAATTAAGTTTTTAGAGTTAGAGGTGTTAGATTTACCTCAAATTTGAAAAGTTGACCCTAAAGACATGTCTAATCAATATGTAATTAATAAATAATGAGTTGTGGGTCATTTGACTAGGATTTGAGGTTATTGAAAAATCATTCAAAAAAGGCTACAGGACATAGGCTTTTAACCTTGAATTATGGTCTAGAATTTTGGAGTTAACTACAGTTTTGAATTTGATTGATTGAATTTGAATTGTCCAAATCAATAGCCATCAATAAGGTGATTGTTGATGATTAGATAAAGGAAATAAAGTGGTGGGCATTAGGTGATAGTGCATTAAGTTGGGCAATGTACAACATCACCCGGCTTGTAGGCCCCACATGCGCTCTCCCCCTTTGGCTGACTATATTTCAGGTTAATAGGTTAGGTTCGGTAAACCAGGTAACTTGACAGGTCAGGTTCAAGATTAGGTTTAAATTTCTAACCCATTTGAAAAATCAAGCCGGGTTTAGGTTAGCTGAATTAAACTAGAGTCAATTCCAGGTTCGACTTGAACTAGACCCAAATACCCATTTTGACACCCTTACCTCTTCCTACTAGCAGCCCAATTTTATTAAGTAACTAACAAATAATTCTCAATCAAATTGGCCCCTCTACCAACTCAAGCAAATCAATAATAGTATGAATGACTTCCTAAAGTTGTCCCAAAGCCCTCACAAAAACCTATAACACTTCTCAAAAGTGCTAACTTGATATAGAGTGTACCTAGCCACAGTAGTGAATTTTATCTCACAACCCAACCTAATATAATATATAGACATGACATGTCATATTGTCTTTAATAGTGATAGACCAAAACCAAGATCAAAGATTTAGAGACTTCTCAAATTTCTTTATATTAAAAAAAAACAAAGCTTATAATTAACTCTAGTAATAAAAAAATTAAACTTATACACTTTTTGTATATGCTCATTCATCATCAAAATGTATATACAACAATACCTATGCCATGCCTCAGAATCTAAAGTAAAAAAACAAAATATTTCTTTTATCTTTTAATATAACAACACCAAAATGGTCTAATTTCCTTTATCAATTAAATTTCAGCGAAAATAAATCTAGGAATACACATACCAGTATGTGTGTATTCATTTCTCCCAAAATCATATACAATACTCAAGGATTACATAATCGCAACACATCATCCAGTTATGAGTATAAAAGAATAGTTATAAGAAGAAAGAAATAAAACAATGATAAACCTGAAGAATCCTAATCAATCTTATACTCATAATCCACTGCCATGACATGAAATCATATAAACTTCATATAATGAGCTAAAATCCCAGCAACACACTAAATCCTAAAACTAACTCTAGGAACGATAAAGCAATATGCATGTCATTGGTCATATTAATATCAATAGTAGTCATATGATCGTGACTATGTACAGAAATAGTAAAACTCACATATATTAGTAGTAAAATCTATAAAATAATATAACAGTATGGTATAAAAGTCAATAAAATAAAATAATACAGAAACCAATAAAGTAATCTTACTATCGAATCAATAAGGAAGTAATCATAACAGCACTATAAGGAAATTATATGAATTGGTAGAACCAAATGCTCGATGAAGACCGTTGAAACCCTATGAATACGATTAAATCATATAACAATATACATAGGTTATCCAACTAGCCTATATCAATATCAGATCAGTATTATGATCACATATTTAGTATATCACATTATTAATAACAGTGAATCAGTAAACAATAATAATATCAATGAATAGATATTGATACCAATATTAGTGAATCAATAACAGTATCATTGGTGATAATAACAGTAGAGCAATATAATAATAGTAATAGTAAATCAATAAAATGGTAGTAAATCAATGCAAGGATAGTAAGATCATGTAGTAACAATGAACTAGTAACATATATTTTAGTAATCATATTAAACAAGTAAAGAGTCCTAGAAAGCAATGTATTTATATAAATCGATAATCAGTAATTAGTAACCATTGACTTAGTAACTAGAGTCATCACTCTTTATCCGTCAACACAAAAATAGCTCCATAAAACTCTCAATCAACATGTCATGTGAATCGATCGACGATATCACCAAACTATAGTATTTAAAGAAAAGCTTGTCGGCCCATCATCTTATAAAGGTTAGTCAACCTTTAGTCTATATAAGTAAAATTAGCTTTTTACTTGTCCTCACACATATTATTGTCGCAATATTATAATAACAATAGCAATCAGTTATTACCAAATCACATATTTATTTTAATTCACAATGATTGTATTAGTAGTACGTTTAAATAAAATACTTAGTTTTATATTCATGACAATTTGTATAAAATATAATAACTTATGTTTTACACAATGAAATTTAAAAGTATTTTAGTCAAAACATCTAGCATAATTAGTACAATAATATACAAAAAGTGGTATAATAAAACTTTAATAAATTCATAGAAAAGATACAATAAAATTAATTAGGGATGATCCAAACTAAATTTTTTTAAAACAGAATTTGAATAACTCACCTATCTTGATTTAAGCAATTTTCATAAAAGTAGCTAAACGATCTAGTGTAAAAAATAAGCTTGTTTTCCTTTTCTCTCCCCTCCTTCCCTCTACCTCTTCTTATTTCATTCTCAAGCAAGCTAGCGCTTTTGAGGTGTGTGAGGTATGGTGAGTGGAAAAAGATAAATATAAAAATGAAATCTAGTTGGTTGCACTATAACGATGCATGCTGAATTTAGAATTACTATAGAACAGAGCCTTTAATACCGTGGCGATGATTTTGGCGCAGAAGTGTCCGAAGGCCCAACACCTCAGCGTCGTTGCACTCATGTTCAAACAGATATTCAAAATTTATAAATTAATATCACTTATAAAAAAATTGAGTTGTTACAACCAATACACTACAATACATGACTTTAAACCAAAATGAAGCAAATAAATAAATAAGTCATAACTATGCAAAAATTGTAAAATAAAAAATTATATATAAAAACTCAAACAAATTAGAAACTGGGACTACATGTATTCAATAGACTTTTTTCTCTTCTCTATGAAATAAAATGCATAATAAGTGAGCCAATACATCTCAGTATGCCACACCTATTGATCTTGATTTTCAATAATTAACATATTACACATTTAACAAGTACTTCATATATGATAGCATATCAAAAAATGAATAGAATGGTATTAACAGTTAACATATATATATATCATAAAAAATAATAGATTTCTCTTGGCCCTTTACCTATCATTAGAAATAGATATCAAAATTTATGTCTTTATGACTCTCTATGACAGCATATCAAAAAATGGATCTTATGAATCCCAAATGATTAACACATCAGATATTCATATTAAACCCTTATGACTCTTGGTGCATTCATTATAGAACTTCTTCTAATATCAGAGCTTCTTAGAATCACATATTTCGAGAAAATAAGCATATATATTATTGCATTATAGTAAAAGAAGTATAAATAAATTAATTTTAGAAATATAAAAAAATGTTATATCGGCATGCGATAGATTTAACAACTTAGCAAAAACTTACAAATTCAAAATTGTCTTACTAGTCAAAATGTTATTTCAAAGCTTTAAATGTACTATAATCATAATTTCTAGGATAAGAATTATTTTCTAATTGAATAAAAAACACTCTTTTTTATTTACTCAGCAAATATTTTCCAAAAATAGTACTTAAAGGTTCATAATAGTCATATATACAACATAAGAAAGTTACACATCGAAAGTTTTGTGAGTGTAATGTTATTTCACTTTTACTCTACAAAATTAAAAATTAAATTTAAAAAATTTTAAATTTTTGTATTTTTAAAAACTAAAATAGGTAAAATATAACCTACATTAATCCAAACATCTTTATGAACTTGTCCGATAGCAGAGAACAGATTGTATTCATCAAAATTGAGCATTCTCTCCCTAAAATCCTTCTATCTAACTAGTTGCCTGAAGAAAGCAGGGCGCAGTTTGGGGAAAATGAAAATGAAGTGGAATTTGATATTTTTATAAAAAAATGATCTCGTGCTATAGAAATTCAGACATTCACATTCATATAGCCTACCGGGACCCACTTCAAAACATATTCAGACATTCACATGCATACAAATGTTGACCTCATTTTTCATGCAAGTGCCCTCGAGCATGCTCTAATGAGTCAATCGATCAACATCGAGCCCAATTTGAGTCAAATTAGTGTCGATTCAGTTTTAATTTAACCAATTTAATGCAATTAAACTCAACAAACCCAAATTGGCACAGATTGATCCAAGTCGGGTTTGATTTAAGCTTAATTTCAGTCCTAATTGACTAAGATTGAAATTAATTAAACTCCAATTGACTTTTTTTATTAAATTTGAATTTATTCCTAAACAAGAAATTGAGTGGATGGCTCTGATTCGCTCTGGTCCATTATGCCCTACACCCTTTTACTAGAAATCCTATGATTCAGAGATCTTCTGTGGCTCTAGTAGGCATCAGGCATAACAAATGAGGCCACTGGGTCTCTTTTTATTCACACGCCCCAAGGAAGCTGAACTCCCTCATTCATGCAACACTGGAGCAAAAAGCACTTGTATGTGTCGTGATCTCATTAACGCAAGCAACTCACACCTCTGGGTATCTTCCTCTCTCGCGTGACCTAGCCAAATTGAAACCCTCTCCCTCTTTTCTCTCTGACATTCGCAAGCCCTAACTGCCAACCTCCTCTTGCAAGAAGGTGATTCCTTCTTCTTTTTATTCTTCTTCTCCTTCTTCATCTTCTTCTTTTCCATCTTCATCATCTTTTTCTTCACCTCCATGTTCTTCCTCCTTTTTCTTCTTCTTTGTGTGAAATGCCATAGCAATAATGTTTATCTCTCCAAGAATGTGTTGATTTGTATAGAATGTGTTGATTCATATTGTTTTAAAAAATAAATAGTTGGTACATGAAAGTTGCACTTAATTAATGCACATGATGCAAAGCTTTATGTGTAGATTGTGGAAGGTTGTGAGAAACCATGTTATTCTTTATCAAAATATGCATGCAAAGTGTTTGTGGTAATGCCTATTAAGAAATAACTCAAGTCTAAACTAAATTAAAATGAGGAGTTGACACATTTGGATGTTAGTTAGTTTATGTTTCTAAAGCATCTATGAATTTGGGGAAGTTTTTTTTTTTTTGAGAGAATGCAAATTTGCATTAAAAAGAAAGAAAAAACAATCTAATATGAACTAGGAAGAAAACTAATAGATCCTTACTCAAAAGGATCCTTATTGAAAGCAATTTTTGTTAACATTAAACTTATTATTTTTGAAATGAAACCCACTGTTTCCTATTTTGAAACCGTCGAGATGCAGGGGATACCAAAGTTTGAAACAACCCAAGGGTTGGTTAGTATCCCAGAGTTCCCATCAGGTTAGAGAATAAGATCTAGTAACGATCTCATAACCAAATATAATAAGTTTAAAAAACAAAAAAGCCAAAATAAAAAAGAAGCTAAAAAAGATAATCAAAAGAAAATTACAAAGATAACAGGACAATCTCAAAACACCTATGTGAAACAATAATAGGTATTTTAGATATCTTTTCCAATTACCAATGATGAGGTACCAAGCAAAAGATATGGAAAATTCTTTGGACATAATTTCCAACCTTATGTATCTGTTGGTGGAATTTTGAAAACAGGTTTTGAAAAATATTAGTTTTCTTTGGGGATTTTAAGATTAAGGTTGAGTTCTAATTCTAAGGTCGAATCAACTCGTTAGAAAGAATATATCACCCCGGGGGACGAAGATAAACTTTCATAACGGTGTTCAGGCTTAGAATTATGTAAACACATCTTGAATATTATGATCGGGTTCTAAAGAGAACTTCATATGGCCCCGAGGGAACAAAGTAGAGTTCAACTAAGTACCCAATTACAATATCCAAGAAGTATGATCGTCGCATTCACATCCAAAGCCTTATCGAAGAAGGATGTATCTCCCCAAAGGGAAATGACACCATTCTACGATAATTCTTCTAATGCAACGACGACGATCATTCTTTAACTTTTCCCAAAGAAATCTAGTGAAGTTTTAAAATCAATTTTAAAATCAGGTGTGTGGGGTTCCAAATCTCCTACGAGCGCAAGCCCTCGTAGTTAATTACATCGTAGGGAGACAAAGTCCCCTACGAAAACTCTCGATTAGAATAAGAATAAAATTTGGTTAGATTTTCTAGGAGTGATATCAAAGAATAAATAGAATTATTGGAAAAGATCAAGAGGGAATGGATCAAAATTGAGCAGTTATTAACAGATTCAAAGGAAGAGAGGTAGGGGACACTTTGAGATTCCAGAACTATCCGGAAGTGTCCCAACTTAATCTAAGTGTTGGGCTTTATGTTTTAGGATTGAAAGAAAATTTTAATTAGAGTTGAGCATTTTATTAGAAATTTGGGATTATATTCCCGAAATTTGGGGACTTATAATCAAAAATCTGCCCCGGATCCTAAGTCTAATTTGGACACTGGACCACAGTCATCCGAACCTAACTAATGTAGTGCAAGGTCTGGACTTACCCCCGCCTGGATTGGGGAGCCAGCTAACCACCTAGTCGATTTAAAATAGATGAGTCTGGTCTTTTATGCAAGAGTGGTAGGGACGTTGTAATTAAAGTTTTGGAGGGTCGGGGCCGACATCTAGAGATTTTTCTAATTGGCCCCTTTGACATATGTTGGGTGCAAAAATGCTAAACTGATGCAATTAAAATTTTGACTCTTTTAGTTTGTATATAATGCAATGCATGCTAGTTAACAACTTCTAATCAAGTATGCTTGAAATTTTAAAAACAGACTTATAAAATAGTTTTTTAGAAGACTGGACTTTCCCAGGTCCGGCACCTCGTCCTCATAGGTCAGACTATCCGGACTCTACCCGCAGGCGGGGAAGGATCTAAAGCAAGGAAAGAGTAATGCAAAAATATGCATGCGACCCCGGGGTCGATCCCCGGTTAATTCCCTAGATTTGTTATCTTTCTATGTTATCTAGACTCACTAAAATTTTAGACTTTAATATTTTGAGTATAAAACTTTCACACCCTCACGAGCCTCACGTTTCCAGGCTAAAACAAAAGCGGCATACAATCGCCAAAAAACTAAGAAAAAGCAAGTAATCCTAAAGACAATCAATTCATCACATCAAATACAAATTAATTAATAAATGTCCATAGGCAGAATTGCCTTGCTTATTACAAACCAGGGTCTTGCAGAAAGTAAAGTGGCCGGGCACCACTGACAACAACTCAGATTTCAAGACTAATAATGACGCAAGTTATTTTGAGTGGGATACTCTCAATCTTCAAATCTTCAAATCTTCAATCTTGTTCTTCTTTGAACTCATTTTCTTCAATCTTCTTGGAATCTTCGTAGTGGATTACCCAAATGGATAAGAGGGCACTCTCTCTTATGGGGGAAGGCCACTCTTTCCTCTTTGGGTAAAGAAGAAGTATGATCCAAATTTGGATTTCCAAATGGAAAAGGAGTGTTCCCCAAAGGGATATCCTTTCCTCTTTGGAATCCAAGCTTTGGATCTATGTATCCCAACTAAAAATTAACTTTCACAACACTTGACACTTACACAAATTACATTTATTTGAAATTAAAATCTAGACTCACCTGCAAGGTTATCCTAGGCAGTTAATATATAAAAAGCAGTTATTCCCAAGCAGTTATATATGAGCAGAAAAGAAAGTAAACACACTGGCCACGCTCTTTTTATTATTTGGGGGGCTTTAGCAGCTGAAGCACCTGTGTAAAGAGTTTATAATATTTATGCATTTTTTTTATGATTTGCCCCCTTTTTATATTGCTCTGCATGAGCGTGGCCACCTGCAGAAAACTGTGTCAACATCCAGATCGTACCTAACCTAAGGGTATTCTAATCGCCAAACACATCAATCCATCCACAGAGTATAGAAAAAGTAAGCAGACACAGCAAAGCAATTTCATCCACAACATGCAATGAAAACTACGAAAAGTCCGGCACACAGCAGTAAAGTAAACACCGGCCTAACCTAGATCTAGAGTTGGTTGTCCTAGCACAACATCTAAAGTGTGTGTGAAAGGTAGTGTGGCAGGGGTATATCCTAAGTTGGGTGATTAATTAAAGTTATCTAAAAGTCTGAGTTTGTTAAGGCTTAATAGGGGGATTTCAAATAAAGTTTAAGTATTAATAGATTAAGAATTTTAATTAAATATATTTTAAAAGTTAATTGATTACTACCTTTGTTTCATACCGAGGCCGTGAAGTTTATTTCACCTTCCTTGGGGCTAAGCTAATAGCCTCGTAGGCCTGGGTTACCCAGTAGCAATCGGGGTTGATTAAGTTACTTTAAGTTTGTTATAATTAAGAGACATGGATTAACATTAGAAAGGTTTTCTTGCTGATTTTTAATGGGTTGGTTAAGAATTTTACTAACCTATTGGGGGAATTTTAAAGAGTTAGAGAAACTGGAGCTCCTTAAGGTTACCCGGGTACACTAACTAAGGGAGCAAAACTTGAATTTTAAAACTAGAGTTTAACTCAAGGGTTTCAGATTTTTAACAAATACTAGGCCTAATTATGAGTTGTTAGACAGGTAGTAGGCTCAAATCGGAGTTTTCTATCAAAAGTTATGATTTTTAGAAGTTTTGACCCGTTTTGACCTAAGGTTGACCAAAAAATGTTGACTTTTTGACTTTGACCAGATTCTGGAGGTTTGACATTTTTTTAGAAAATACTAGATTTTAATTAGAGTCATTAGCCACTGAGTTTGATTGATTTGAATTTTTCTACAATTAATAGCGAATTTTGGAAGTTTGAAGTATTTATAGGAATTATTGAAAATCCTTAATTAATGGGCCTTGAGTCTTGATTTTGAATGATTATAACTTTGTTTTATGACTAGTAAGAGTTGATTTAGGTTGATTAAGATTTTCTATGAATTTTATTTGATTTATTGGAGTTTATTGAACATTAAGGCTTTTAAAGAGAAAAACACCTAAATCCACTATTTATCGGAGATCAATTAATGTCAAATCAAAGTGAGTTCAATCATTGGGTTCATGACACTAGTTTTCTAAGTTTAAGTTTCATCTCAAAAGAGATGTGTGAAGTCCGCCTAAATTGATCTAAGTTAACTAAGACACAAATCCTTAATTATTGTCCTTAATGCCACTAGGTTATGGGCTACGAAATCGATGTTCTTCTAACCCTTTGACACTAACTACAATCACATCAAAATACAAACAATGAACAATAAAAGTGCTCCTAATGTTCTATGGAAGGATTATAGTGAATCATTATAGTTATAGGTCATTTGATGACCTATAAACTTAAACAATTTACTATAGAGGAATAGATACATCAAATTAGAATAAAATGATCTTGGGATATATATTTATGCATATGCATATCAATATCCCTAAATCAAGAGTCAATCTAATTTGATATGATGATCATGTACAATTTATTAGTTAATTAAACTAGGTTAAGCATGATATTGAAAGTAGATTTTAACTAAACCATACATGATCAAGATCTAAACCTATTTTCAATGAAAGGGGAGACTTTACACTGATTCCATAGAACCCTAACATGCCATGATTGGATTTAGATTGAATTGTTTATGAATTTCTAAAATCTAGTTCAAATATTGATCTAGATTTTGTAAATTCATAAACTAAGTCATATTTACATCAAACTGACTTAGGAAAATTACAGAAAATCAACCCTAGGCCCTATTACACCTCTGCCAAATTTCAGCCAAAAAAGATTTATATATTTTTATTTAAAAATAAAGGTAGATTTTAGGTATTATTAAAATTACTAATAATATACAGATCAAAATAATTTTTACTTATTTTTAGAATATAGTAGTTAAAAATATGAACAAAACAAGCCCAAGAACACCAAAAATGGATCAGAATTGAAATTCTGGTGAATTTTAGAAGTTCTGGTAATATTTTGAATTAAAATATAGTTTTAATTAGCCGGGTCAAACGGCGGCGCTGACCCGGGACACGCGGCGGGAGCGGATGCAGCCACGCGGACGGCGGCGATTATGCGGGACCCGCCACTTAACCAGCGCGGCAGGGCTTGCAACCGTTCGATCTTCCATGGTTCCGATCCGACGGTTGAGATCAAACCCGCGGGATCAAGTTCAATCCTAGATGATCGAACGGTGGATCTAGCTCCCGCGGTTTGGCTTAACGGCCTGGATTCGGCTGGACAGAGGATCGGTCGATCCAAAGTTCTATCAATATGAAACGGAGTTCGAAATCAAACCCGATCATAGCCGTTGATCCAAACGGAATAGATCCAATGGCTAACGGGTTCTCTTCCTCCTCCAGCCAAACCGAAAACCCTAGGGGCATTTTTGTTTCGTTCTCTCAAGATACTGAACCAAATGGCTTGAAATTTTGGACAGAAACGTATTAGAGTCTAATGAGTAATGGGGAGGTATTCTTAAATCATTTGATGCAATATTAAATGGGTTATTTAAGAACCTAGAAAACAAACTAGGGTTTAGGTTTTATCACCGAAGGATGGATCAAATGAGTTGATTTTATCACGGTTGAACTTGTAGACTGTCCACGTGTTGATATCCTTCAGGCTTCAAGCTTGGAGGATCACTAGAGATGGAGTTGAAGAAGCTTGGACGGAAATGGCTCTCGGTCAAGCCCTGATCTCGCCGCCGGCAGCTTCAAAACGCCGAGGATCGATGGGAAAATGAAGGTAGAGCTTAGAGAAATCAAAACAAAACCCTATCTGCTCTGGGGAGTGAGTGGAACGCAAGATCACTTTGAATTCGGTGGGGATCGTGCCTCTTGCCTATTCACGGGTTTGGAGCTTAAAGGGATGGCCAGGATGCATCAGAGAGGGGCTTTTGATGCTGGAAACTTGTCCCAGACTGCTATGGGATAGGAGAAGCGGTTGCCTCAGGTGAGAGAGACCTTGGGTCGTTTTCAAGTAGGGAGGGGACCACTAGGTTGATAGCTCGGGTCTAGAGCCATGCCAGCAGCTGGGGGAGGTCAGGGCAGGTTTAGGAAAGCTTTTAGAGTAAGAATTAATGCTTGTATTGGCCTGAAATGGGAATGGGAGATAATCAACATAGGATCGACCGGGTTGACCATTTAGAGCTCATTTGAACTCTTGGATGAGCTGGGGAGCATGCCAAGGCTCGGGCTGGGTCTGGCTGAGTCCTAGGTGTCTTCTAGGATTAGTTAGGATGCCTGGATGGATCTGGTTTAGTCTAGGAAATTGTGTTGAGCGAATGAGCTCACTTGATTTCCCATTGACTGTTTGACCAGTCAAAGGGGTCAAGGTTTGCTGAGTTGGCATCAAGGCAGGTCATAGAACCTTTCCAAATTGCTGGATATGTTTAACTTGGGCTGGGTTCAATTGGTTGAAGGGTTTGACCACACAAATGGTTCTTTAAGCCTTGAGTTGACTGGTTGACCGATTGCCCAATCAAGGGTTTATGAAATTGCACCTGGGTAGTCCAAATGGGCTTGTTAGGTGGATTGGAGGATGATTCCAAGAGTCATGTATGTCAATTGAATCAAAAAGGCTCAATGGGCCCTTAATGGGCTTTTAGGCCAAAACTGGTTGACTTGGTCAACCAGTTGGGTTCAAGGGCTGGAACTGGATTTAACAGATTCAGAATGTCATCCTGAGTCTACTGGATGTGGTCCCAGGGTTTGGAGGGGTCAATTTGGTCAAAATCCCTATTTGAACCCTTAAGGGTCCTCTTAGGTCAACCATGTTGACTTGGTCAACTAGGTTGACCTAGGAGCTGGGAATGGGTTCAATAAATTTGAAATAATAATTGAAACTTGCTGGAGGTGGTTGGATTCAATTTGGAGCTCATTTGGTTGGAAATCAATACTTGAGCCCCATAGGGGTATTTTGGTCATTTTGGGCTCATGACCACTAGGGGCTGAAATGAGTCCAGAAAGTCTCAGTTTATTAATCAACATATCAAGATTAATGATCTGGAATTGATTAGAGGCTTTGGTGAAGGTTCTAAGGTCAGAATCTTCAAGGCCAAAGGTCCAGTGGCATAGGCTGTAAATATCTGAAGGTTTTACAGCCTTTGGATTTTGATTTAGATTCTGGGGTTAGAGACCTCAGAATGGGCTCAAATTTTAAGGGTACCCTCTAGAGACATGTCTTATCACTTTTCAAGTGGTAGACTCTGAATCAGAGGTCATTTGACTGGGTTTCAAAGTATTTGAAAAATCCTTGAAAATGGTCTATAGGACAGAGCCTTAAGACTTAGGATTTGGGTTTGGATTTCTGGATTTGGAATGGATTTTAAGTTTGAAAGATTAATATTGAAGTATCCAAATCATTAACAATCATGTGGTGATTGTTAATGAATGGAAAGTGTCAAAGCTAGATCAAGGGTAGGCTCAAAGTCAAAGTTGAAGTTTGAATTGTCAAGTAGATTGGGTCAAAGTTTGGATGTGGTTGAAGCTTGGATTAATTTGGATTTAAATTGAATGGAGTTTGAGATTTGAATTGATCAAAAGTAGGAATTGATTTGAGGTTAGAGTTGATCAAAGGTATGGGATTAATTTGAGGTTAGAATGGACCAAAGGGATGGGATTGATTTGAGTCTGGATTGACCCTAGGATCTAGAGAGATTTCTAAGACCTAAGGTCTAGAAGGGTTCTAGGATTTGGATATGGAAGAATCCTAAGCTCTAGAGTAGGCCTAAAGGTCTTGGATCTAGGAAAGGATCCTAAAGTCTAGAGTGGATCTTAAAGTCTAGGCTCTAGGAAAGGATCCTAAAGTCTAGAGTGGATCTTAAAGTCTAGGATTGGATCTGGATTCTGAAAGGATCTTAGTGACCTCATACAAAAATGAGGTCAACAGTATCTTTCAACTTTTCTACTTGCAATGAGAATTTTGAGTTTCATATCACTGAGATGTTTGGGAAGAACTCTTCAATTCGTTCTTCATTCTGAGATCAGTAGTCCTCCTTCTTGTTTGATCTTTCACCGGTCCAAGATCTTGTAGTTCTTTAAACAACTTGTGTTTAGAACTTGAAGAACCAACTACAGCCAGCCAGCTCAACCACCAAATTTGAATTAAGGCAACCAACTACTTCATCTCCTTCCTTGATTTTAGGAAGACGATCTGAACTTGATCCATCAGATGTAATCCGGCGATCTGGATGAAGATCTTCAGCATAATTCCTTTTAACACTTTTAAGCCTATTTTTAGATTTGAATTTCACATGCATCCAAGGTCCATATGAACTATCTTCAACTAGTAATGGATCTTTGGGAACCTCCTTATTAATCAAATCTAGATTTTGAAAACCATTCGGACATACCACATCTATATGTCCAATTCTTCCACATTTGAAACAAATAGAAGATAAATTTTCAAATTCAAATTTCTGAAAAAATCTGCCATGGATACCTTCAACCCAAGTACCACATGGGAGTTTCGACTTCAATTTAACCCGAACGCAAGCTCTAGCGAATTCCCTCCTCCCCCATCTAAACATGTTACCATCCAATAGTAAATGAGTCCCAATACTTGAAACAATTCTTGTTATATTGGTTTCATCCCAGCAATGTAATGGCAAGTGAGGAAGACGAACCCAAACAGGAGAAGAAATCCCATCCAAGGAGTTAGGAGAAAAATTGGGAGACCATTTATCTAATCCAATGATAAATCCACCCACATACCAAGGACCTCCATTGAGAACTTCCTCCATTGCTTCCTGTGATTGAAAAGAGCACATGAACCAATCTAATCCAAGTGTTATTATGTGAAATCCTCCAAACTTAGCCCATTGCCTTCTTAATTCAAAAGCACAACTTGAAAAGGGCAAGTTTTTGCAAAGAAACTTCACCACCAATGAATTCCTTAAAACATGAACATTGGATTTTTCCTTTTCAAGTCAAGTTCCAACATGAATTTTATCCAAATTGATTTTAATATGTGGTTTTCTAATCCACACATTAGAATTATCCAAATTATGATCAGAGAAACATGAAGAGGAAGCCTCCAAATCATTTGCTCTAGGGATGAAAACCGGCAAGGGTGAAGTAGACTTACTTTTTACAGCATCCATTACTTCTTTTCCTTTATTACTCTCCAACAAAGATTTTTTCTTAGAAACCAAACCTCCCTCTCTAATCACAAGAGGAGAGTTAAAAAAACTAGAAAAGCTGTGATTGAATGAAAAACTACCTTTTGAATCCAACAATGTTGGACGCGCGGTAGATCTAAGGGATTTGGTGTTCCGGTCATCCAGGGATGACCGACCACCATCTTCCATTTTCAAAGAATGCAGCCGAAAGCTTCTTCCAAATCCTTCCTCAATTTGTGGAGCTTCTCTTTCCTCACGTCCACAAGCTTCTCTTTCCTCACATCCACCCTAATAAATTCTCTTGAGAAGCAACATTAACAAATGAAATTTTTTCAACTTGAACAGCAGATTTAATCTCACCATGAATTTGGGGAAGTTAAGGAGCTTGTTTATTCACATAAATGGTATTTATGTACAAAGCATTCACATAACTTGATTCATGAGAATTTTATGGATGGTTGGAGAAAGTTAAAATGAGAGTCCATGCTCAAAAATTATTTCACCAATGAGCTTGAGTGGTTTTGCCTCTTGTAATAGAAGCTCCCATGCAATGGATTTTATTTCCTAAAAAAATTTGGCATAAGATTTGTTGGAGTCTTTATAGAATATATTATGACTTGTTACTTAGAAATTGACAATATGCCTCTTGAATTATGAATGAATTGTGCTTTACTCCTTCTGTGAATGTTTATATTTTGGTCTCACATTCGACCTCCTTTGTCTTAAGAATGATATCATGATTCACGACTAGTTAGGAGAAGCCTATATGAGATCTAATTACTAAATTGCTTCATCGATATATTTTGAAAGGTTCTTACATATATCTGTAATTCAATTACTTTGTTAGTTGTGATTACATAGATGTCTTTAAATGCTTTGTTTATGGTCAACAAAAGTAGCAAGTGGGAATAGGAAATAGAGATGATATTGAGTAACGTTTCTTTTGTGGATGCACATTTTAAATTGAAACTTCTATTATTTTTCTTCATATGAATATAATCTAATGTATAGACATGTAAGTATGAACCATCCAATATTTTACTTTGGGAATATTATGATCAAAATTTTCATGTGTGAATGTCAAAATTCTGTGTATGTATATATAAATGTGTGTATGATTTGGGAAAAGATAAAGTGTTCACATACAATCACATGCTTATGCTATTTCATCAATGACTTTTTTAAGAAAGTCATTATATATATTAATGATCCAAGTGATGTATATAAGGGTTGCATATAAACAAAGCACGTTTATCTTTCTCCCACTTATATTCACACTACTCGTACAAATTCTTTGGTGTGCCTACACATGCAGTATGTAGTGGCAAAAGATTTACATGTATATGTACCTCGTGTTTCCACACTATGCTCGCATTTGAAATCAAAGGCTTATTGGTTGATTAGGAAGCATGTAAAGGTAGTTAAGCCACAATATCATGTTGCTATTTGTATATTTGAATGTATGTATGCATGAATTTCTTATGCTAGTGAGCAAATCCAACGTAGAGCACAAAATAACTTGTAGAGAAGTTAGAGGTCATTTATGCATATTTATGCCTTGAACATGTAGTTTGTTATTAATTATATGTGTAGGATGTTATGATGATTCTTGCTCATGTGCATATGTCTTTGGTGTATCTTAATGTGCCGAAAGGTGATGGGTGTTTGATAGAAGTTGTGGATGCAAAAGCATTGAATCTAAAGGATGAGTGAAGATTGTCATTGGATAAGCATTCTTGTTATTAATGAAAGACTTATAGTTGTTATTCATATTGACGAAAGCTATGTAAAATGTACTATAAAAATGATCGCATCTCATGAATCATGATTATTTGGGAAATTTATATGTTTGCATGATGTGCTAGGTGCTTCATGAGCATAATCGTTACTCCTCCTTTCCTTTTCTCATAGAAATATCAAATATATGTCTTTTTACACATGTAAATACATTAGTTCTTCTTGAAAGGAAATGACCCTTTGAATAAATTCTTCCATTTAAGATTGCCTTTTTTTTCCCTAAGTTTTTTTGTTTTTGAAGCATGAAAGAAATGAATTAAACTTCTTATTGCATTCAATTTTCTAAGAAGAAATTGAGGTTGTTAACTGTTGAATGAAAGAGTTTTGATTTAAAGAAATGATTTGTATTAAAATTCATTTACTAGAAATTGTACTATAACTTCATGGAGAATGTTTAGAGGCATGTTTAGTGATAAAGGATTGTGAATTGTGATTGAATTAGACAAACTACGTGCATAATTATATTTCGATATCATGTGTGTACTCATCATTAGATATTGCTAAATTCATTGCAGAGGTCATGTGTATATGTGAGTCACAAATCATACATTAGACATAGAGATTAACAATTTATTGAATATGTATACATTTTAGTTTTATGTTTGATATCATGTTTACATGTTCGATAAAAGCTTGTGATTATGTTAGGACCCATGGATAAGTAAGAAGTTTGTTATGAATAATCATGCTTCAATAATACGTATATATATGCAAGAAATAAATCTTGATTAGATTGGAGAATCTCGTATACATTTTTATGTTGGGATGTTAGGTGTGGATATAATCAACCCACCTATTCAATTAAATGACTTGTAGCTTTATTAAATTTACATATGTACATTTCTCTGTTCTTTCACATCATGCTCATTCATTCAATAGAAGATTTGTATGCTAGTTATGTTAGAGAACCTCCTATATGAATATTTTGCAAATGATAATTGTCCTATGTTTAATCAAATCATGCAGTTGCTAGTTATTCATTGTGTTAACTTTGAATATCACTATACATGCTATATCAATTTCCAGTAATAAAATCAAACATTGAGATTATGTGAATACCTAACATCAAATGGAATTTGTAAGTTGATTAATTAGCTTTTCCTGTATGTTTGAGATCACATTGTTTAATGATTGGTACATGCATTAGTAGGCCCTTATGTGTTCCATGTATAGAAAAATGTTTTATGTTCAGAAATGGTTGCATGTTTCACAAATGATTTTCTTTACTTGTATTATCAAGCTCTCATATGTGTTAGCCTAAACATGCATGAAACTTTGTAACTCTGTATGCTATTTTGGCTTGTCTTCACCACCCACTTATACATACTCCTTTCTTGTATAAGTTTGAAATAAGTTGTGGAAGTTATAAATTTTAATTGCTTTAAATTTAATTCTCACTTAGTTTATTTTCTTTTTGAATAATGCCTACTCTCATTTCTATTTTCTCTCTGTATTTTCTCTTGTGAGGTACTAGTGTCTTGTATGTGTGAGTTGGTGGGTCGTTCGTTTGGAACTTCTTGAGAGGGTATGCCACGGTCAAGTATAACTCTGCAATCCTATAAAGACGTTTAATTGTATGTCAAATGGCTACACTAGTACACACTTTGTTATTTACTTTTTCACCCAAATATATATGGTAAGATGTATAAGACATTGTCCTTAGGTTAGCACATTCATGAAGCCTTGGTCTTGTGGGCCAATATTTGTCCTCTTCTATTGACCCTATAGACCTTCATGGTCACCATAGGCATGTAATTTAGGCCCACCTATTTGTATCGTGTGCATCGTTGTTTTTCTACACGAAGTGGACACCATTAGGATGATTTTCTTTTTTTGGGCTTAAATTGTTTAAATAATTCTAAAAATAACTTCTTTAATAATTTTAGAGCCTTTAAATGTTGTTTCCCTTAAATATAATCAAGAATATTAAAAATTTAAATGAAAGTTGAGCTCTTGCATGTTAGGTTAGTTTGTATGATTAGTTTTATATTATATATTCCCTTAATAATTAATATGTTCAATTTTATGTTTGAGCTTAGCATAACACCCTATATTTGAAGTTTATTTGCTCCAAAACAAACATGAAGAATTCTTAAAATTCATGAAACCAATTGATAAAACACATGACTAATAAATTTTTAACTTATCTTAAAATTTATAAGGAACCAATCCTAATGATAATCATACATTAAACTCCTCTAAACAATTAATATAAAATTTAACAACAAGATGATTACCTAGTAACCTGGGCCTATGAGGCTATTAAGTTAGCCACAAGGATGATGAAATAAATCTCATGGTCTTGGTTTAATAAGGGTAGTCATCAAATAACCTAAATAATCAATAATAAATCATCAACAAAGTAAGTTTTGTAACCTATACCATATTCAATCTAAAAAAAATATAAAAATGCATATTAAATTTCAAACCTTAATAATTAAAAATGACTAATAAGATGTAACAAGTATTTAAACACCCAAATGAATTCATTTAAATCTATAAATCACTGAATACCCCTTAATCAACTTACAACTCTAAAAAATTATAATCAATCAAATGAAATCATAAAAAACATAAAACACGTCTTCACAATCCCTTTACTTTAAACATGAATAAAAATCTACATTAATTAAGGAAAAACTAAATCAAAACTATAAAAATTCATCTCACACTTTCTAACACCTAATAAAACACTAAAATGCTAAAATTAATAATGAACTAAAATTTCTTAACTTTAAACAAACATAAGACTTTGTTTGAGCAGCAAATGAACTTCAAACTAGACCATTGCCCATGTTGGGTTTATGTTTATCTTTGTATTTCTTCCCCTAAACACATGAAAGGTATATAATGAAAGTTCGTTAGGGATGTTAGGCCCTATGAACTAGTCTCGAGGCTAACCAAGGGGGGGGGGGGGGGTGAATTGGTAAATTTAAAAAATTCTTAAAAATCAAGAACAAATATCACAAGCCAAAGTCACCACGAAAAAACAAGTGCAGAAAATAAATGTGCGGAAGCAGTAAAAAAGAACATAAGGATTTATAGTGGTTCGGTCAACTTGACATACGTCTACTCCTTGGAGACGCCCTCCGAGTATTGCACTACCAACGTGACTCTCCTTTAGCCCCAACAGCTAGGCGGAGAAGCCCTTACAAAACACCTCCTTTTGTTACTCCCAATAAGGCAGAGAACCCAACTCCATTTGCGTCCTCCTGAAGCAGGTAGAGAACCTCAATCGATCGCTGAAGCTTACCTCTCCCAACCCTTCCAAGGATAAGAGACTCTTGGGAAGCAAAGTGGAACAATGCTTGGAGCAACCCATGTAAACTCCCTCACAAGCTCCCCCTCACAAGATCTCTCTCTCTCTCTCTCTCTCTCTCTCTCTCTCCCTCTCTCTTTCTCCCTCCTTTAGGTTTTCTCAGGTCAAGACAGCAGCCAAAGATCTCTTAAAAAATGTTGAACAAGAGCTCTTAAATAGAAGAGCTTCAAAGGAGCTCAATAATTGCAAGTTGCCGACTTTATCATCCAGGATGATAATAATATCGTCCTATACGATTAGTTCAAAACACAGACGATCAGCCAAAATATCTCCCTGAAGAGGATCTGGATGATTGAAAATTGGCTTGATCGTCCAGGCCGATCTCACGATGGTCCCGACCGATTAGTTCAAATCAGAGGAAAATCATCCAGAGCATCGCCCTGAATTTGAGTTGGCCGATAGTTATCATCCAGGAGTAACTAAGGGTTTTTGAATAGATCGTTCTGGCCGATCTTGCGATCGTTCGGGACGATGTGATCGTATCAATCATCCTTAATTACTTCCTTGATTCGTGGATCAATTTAGGCATAATTGTGTAATATCATCCAGGCCAATCTCACGATCGTCCCACCGATTTCCAAAAATACAGAATACTTAAAAATATTATGGCAGCTATTTCTTTCTGTTTTGAGCATGTCATCCTGGCCAATACAAGTATCGTCCAGGCCGATCAATTAATTACGGCTGCCTTAACTAAGAAATCCTGATTAGAACTTCTATTTTGAGCTCGATCGTCCAGGCCGATATAAATATCGTCCAGGACGATGTGAGTAAAACACAAATTCTAAATCTCTCAAGTGTGTGTGTGTAGGGTTACTTAACATCAGTCACTTCAAACATTTATAATTGACTCAAGAAAGGGAAAAAGAAAATTACAGACTGACTCAAGCCTAATCTACCCAGTCTTGAGCTGGCACCATTTGTCGTTTGATATTTTGGTCCTGAAACATCAGTAGAGGAAGGTAGTCAAAGTGTTTGCTAACATCAAAATCACAATCCATGAAATCAAGTTTGTAACAATCTCCCCCTTTTTGATGATGGCAAACACTTTGATGATTATGATAATGTAATTCAAAAATTTGAGTAAGGAAGTTCAAACAACACGCAATCAATTAAATACAAATAAGTGCAAGTACAAACTAACAAGTACAAACATAATCAACAAGTACAAACACATTACTCTCCCTTTTGTCATCTCAAAAAGGAGTAGGGAACTAAAAAGCAACTAAAGCAAAAAAAAAGTACAAAAAAATAAAAAAAAACAAACATAAGTAACTACAGGAAATAAAATCTAAGACTAGAAAAACGAGGATCCCTGATCATCAGACAGAGGTGGTGGTGGTGGTGGCTGCTGAAAGTAACTAGTCAAGGCAGCAAACTGTGAGCCAAACCAGGCCATATCTTGGTCATGCTGCTGCTGCTAGTGTGCAGCAAAAGTGTCGAATCGGGTCTCCAATCGATCAAATCTCTCCACTAACCAATCAAATTGTGAGTGCTGGCGGAGAGGAGTAGGTTCAGGAACGGGATCGGGAGCCTCCTCCTCCTCGGCCCTCTAAGGTTTCCCATCCCCTGGGTGGAGATGAGTACTGTGAGGCATATTGAAAGAACTGTTCGAGTAGCAGGGAGGTTGAAGGTCATGACGAGCAGGATATTGAAGATTATATTTGGTTTTAAGAGTATAGGCTATAAGGTGTCCTAAAGTAAGGTTGGATTTCCTCTTATGGCCTGGATCACGAATAGTTATTAAATGATCAATGTAACAAAAAATCAGGTCTGTAGCATTGAAATCTCTATGGGCCATGATGTAAAAAGTAGTCAAAGAAAGTAGAGGAGTGATGTGGACACGATCCCCGGCCTTTGGAATTATGGAAGTGCAAAGGATATGTTGGATTGTCCTAGCATCTTTGACTAAAGAGCTAATCTCCCCAACATGAAAGGATGTTTTGGTCTAGTGAAGGAAATGATTTGTAGAAGTCCAATCAAAATCAGGATCAGAAATAATGGTATGCAGCTTATCCCTGGTGGTGGATAGCTGCAACAGTTCAGCACAGTCCTAATATGTGATCTTGACTGGGCATCGATTCACATAAGAAGTCAGGGCTGTGAAAGCAAAATTTATACGAAGATTGGCATAAAATTCTAACAGAAGTTCAGAGGAAAAAGGAACAGTAAGGGTAATAATGAAGTAGAGAGAAGTGTGTGCAAAGAGATCCATTACCGGATATGAAAGATGGATAGGATTGATGGTTCTGGAAAGAGTTATGCCACATTCTTTGTAATGATGGTAAGCTGTTTGATCCTCTACTTCCCTGAATCGAGGGTCTAGAGTAGCCCTCGAGGAACTTCTAGAAGCATGTCAGACTCGCTTTCCACTAGACATAGTAAGGAATCAGTAAGTAAAAATGAGATAAGAAGAAGCTGAGAGGTGAAAATAATGGCTGGAATGGCCTATATTTAACAAAATGGCCACATCGTCCAGGACGATCGTAGAATCGTCCAGGATGATATCGTTCAATTATTACGTACAGGCCGATTGGTTGAAAAGTCGGTCCGATCAGCCGGGCCGATCAAATATCGGCCAGGACGATTAGACACAGGCGATCGTCCCGAGGAGTCAAGCCGGACGACCGTTGAAAAAGCAGACGTCTAGGCTAATTAGGTGTATCGTCCAGGACGATGCGCAATAATTGATCGTACCAGTCGAAATTAGGACATTTTTAATCTATGCCACGTGTATCGTCTAGGACGAGCAGTGGATCGGCTAGGACGATTGTCCAATAATGGATCGTCCGGGGCCGATTTTAAGGATTTAAACGTACTGACACATGGATCGTCCGAGACGATCTAGTGTATCGGCCAGGACGATGACCATAAGTGCATCAGCTAGGACGAAAATTGTATCGGCCAAGATAATCAAGATGATTGTAACAGAGTTCGATCATATTATCCAGGATGATACTATATCATCCGGGACGTTGCGTTACAGAAAGCTCAGAAAAGTTCAGCAGATGGAATTTTGAAGAAAAATTATCATATAGTCCAGGACGATAGAGGTATCGGCCAGGACAGTGTGACAAGAATTTGAAAACCAAGGAAAGATGAAGATGATCAGAGAAAGCCCCAAATAAATAAAATAAAAAATTAAAAAGTTATCAAACAATAAGAAAAAAAATAAAAAAAATCAAAGAAAAATTTTTTTTTTATTTTTAATTTTTTTTTTTTTTTTTTAGCAAAGCATCCATATGACAAATTTTTTAAAACATTAAATTTTAGATATTCAAAAGATCAATGAGTTAACAATGTCACAATCTGAAAACAGTAGAATATCTGATCCTGTTAATCCCTAGCTCAAACTTCTTTCAGGGTAAAAATTGTCTTTTGAAAATAAAAAGCTTAACTTAGAATAACTTAATTGGATAAAAAGAAGATCCGTTTAAAACTTGGTTACAATGATAAATATTTCATAGATAATATAACAAAGTAATTAGTCTCAATCATGGAATTTTAAAATCAAGCCTTTGGAAATATTAAATAACACATAAGTTCTTCTAAGTTTTAAAAGATTTGAAAAGAGAGGATATCTTGCATTTGGTGGGCTCTTTTTATGCCTCTTGACACTTTGATTGGCTCTTTGAGCATCTTTTGATTCTTGATACACTTTTTTATATACTCTTTCAATTTGGCATCTTTGCCAATTTTTTTTTTTTTATTTATTTTTGCAAGTTAAATTCTCTTTTACAATCTCTTAAAAATAATTCTTAGTTATTAGTATATCTTCTAGATATTAGAGAATAGGAGCTCTCCTCTAACATAGGGAAGAATCAAGTCACAAATATCAATCAAATGATATGTGCAATGGCAAGATTTCAATTAACTTGAAAGATATATAAAAACTTTGGACATTATATATTAGGATAGATTATTGTAGCAAGATAAAAAAAAGATCTTATTTTCAAAAAACCATTTTTTAAAAAGAGATAGACTTTTATTTGGGGAAGAAAATTATACCTACGAAAAGAGGTTAGAAAGAGGGAAAACATCAACGGTGCTTCTCCCTTTAATTGATGTAGAGATGCTAATCATTGGCATTAAATTCCAAAAATCTAAAAGCATGAAAAATCATCATATAGAAAATCAAGATTAAAATAAAAAAAAGATCAAATAACTTAAATAACAAAGCACTAGTACGAAAAATAAAACCAACATTAAACGATAAATATATTTCAAGAATTTTTAAAGCAGCAAGTTTAAGCAATTTATGAGCCGTAAGCCTCCGTTTGTCCAAGTATCCTATGCTCTCACGAGGTCTTTGGTGAGAGCAATCCTATAAGAATCAACAACTGTCAGATTTAGGAACCCAAATAAGTTTGGGTCCCTTCTCATGAAAAGTAGAATGTAATGCATGTGTGCAATGTCGTGAATTATGCAATTTTGGTCTCCACACCCAATGTGTACTACGGTGAATAATGGAAGTGTGTGAGATGTGTTCCAGCATGCCACATGAAAAGCATCTAACACCAGGAAAAGGATTTCTTAAATGGTTTGGATTGTAATGCCTCTTCCTAGGTCTTGACTTTAGATCAAAAGTAGGTGTCATCCAATTTCTCTTAATTGAGTCCAATTCATCTTTAAGCCTCAAGTCAGTATTTTCTAAAGCATTATTATCAATCCTTAAGTTGTGCTCTATCTCTTTAGATTTCTTCAAATCAGATTTGAGTGAGGTGTGTAAAACTTTTAATGCATTATGCTCATTAATTAATTCCGAATGCTTTTTGTTTAAATCATCAAATTCATCAAGTAGAGCCATGTGATTTGAATCAATCGTAGAATGATATTTGAGAATAATTTCATGCTATTTTTATAAATTTAAAAGTTCCAACTTCAAACTAGCATGAATTTTCTTAAGTTTTTCGTATGATGCATGAATTTTCTCACAAATTTTGAACAATTGATCATAAGTTGGTTTACATACCTCTTCTTCATCACTTTAATCAAGATGATCTTACGCCATTAAGCACAAGTTTGTTATTTCGTCTTCAGGTTCAGTCTCCAATGAATCAGTTGCAAATCCGCCCAAAATGCCTTTTGAAGTCTCTTTTTATCCTTCTTGAGCTTGGGTTTTTCCTCACCCTTTTCTTTGCTTGTGTGATCTTGAAGTGTAGGACAATCCTCTCTGACATGTCCAGGGTTCCTGCATTCGAAGCAAACAACATTAGAAGATCTTTTAGAATATTTATTATCATTACCTTTTCTCCAACTTTGATGATGCTTGTGTTTCTTCCTTAGAAAGTTTTTGAATTGCCTTATGATTAAGGAAAAGTCATCACTTTCAGACCCGGAAGAGTCAGAGTTCTATTTGTACGCTTTCAGTCCCACTATTTTCTCTTTCATTTTCTCACCATCATCAAGATTTCTTTGATTCACCCCTTACTCATAAGCAATGAGTGAGCCAAGTAAGTTATCAATCGAATAAGTATTTAAATCCTTAGATTCAGTAATTGTAGTGATTTTAGTATCAAAAGAGGAAGGCAAGTATCTTAAGATTTTATTCACTTTTCATAGTTTGAAAGTTCTCTTCCTAAGGCATGCAAAGAAGTTATAATTTGAGTAAATAGTGTATACATATATGAAATTGATTCAGAAAGTTTCATTCAAAAAAGTTCGTAGTCATGCAAGAAAATATTCAAACGAGATTGTTTTACTTCATTGGTTCCTTCATAAGTAATGCACAACCTATCCCAAATCTCTTTTCCAGTAGAGCAAGTAGAAACACACATATAATCCTCAGACTTTAAAGCACAGAAAAAATAGTTCAAACACATTGCATTCAATTGAGCTAAATCTCTTTCATCGGTAGTCCATTCAGTAAAAGCAACTTTAGTTTTAATTCTGTTTATTTCACGAGAAGGTGGAGAATATCCTTTTTTAATAAACATCCACATGTGATAATCAGTTGATTGCAAAAAAGTAGACATGCGGGTTTTCCAAAAATCAAAAGGAAGGTTGTCAAACAAAGGAGGTCGTGTAATAGAATATCCTTCAGTTGTATTACCATTCCCAAAGTTAGCCATAGATCAAAATTCAAAAAGTTTTCAAACTCAGTTTTTATAAATCCCGCTCTAATACCACTTGAAAGTTCGTTAGGGATGTTAGGCCCTATGAATTAGTCCCGAGACTAACCAAGAGGGGGGTGAATTAGTATTTTTAAAAAATTCTTAAAAACCAAGAACAAAAATCACAAACCAAAGTCACAACGGAAAAACAAGTGTAGAAAATAAATGTGCGGAAGCAGTAAAAAGAACATAAGGGTTTATAGTGGTTCGATCAACTTGACCTACGTCCACTCCCCGGAGATGCCCTCCGAGTATTGCACTACCAACGTGACTCTCCTTTAGCCCCCACAACTAGGCGGAGAAGCCCTTAGAAAACACCTCCTTTTTACCACACCCGGCAAGGCGAGAACCCAACTCCTTTTGCTTCCTCCTGAAGCAGGCTCAGAACCTTAATCGATCGTTGAAGCTTACCTCTCCCAACCCTTCCAAGGACAAGAGACTCTAGGGAAGAAGAAGTGGAACAAAAATTGGAGCAACTCTTGTGAACTCCCTCACAAGCTCCCCCTCATAAGATCCTCTCTCTCTCTCTCCCTCTCTCTCTCTCTCTCCTTTAAGTTTTCTCACGTCAAGACATCAGCCAAAGATCTCTTAAAAAATATTGAATAAGAGCTCTTAAATAGAAGAGCTTCAAAAGAGCTCAATAATTACAAGTTACCGACTTTATCGTTTATGATGATAATAATATCATCATGTACGAATAGTTCAAAACACAGACGATCGGCCAGAACATCGCCCTGAAGAGGATCTGGATGATTGAAAATTGGCTTGATCATCAAGGCCGATCTCACAATTGTCCCGGCCGATTAGTTCAAATCAGAGAAAAATCATTCAAAGCATCGCCCTAAATTTGAGCTGGTCGATAGTTATCGTCCAGGAGTAACTAAGGGTTTTTGAATAGATCGTCTTGGCCGATCCTGCGATCTTCCGGGACGATGTGATCGTATCAATCATCCTTAATTACTTCCTTGATTCCTGGATCAATTTAGGCATAATTGTGTAATATCGTCCAGGCCAATCTCACGGTCATCCCAGCCGATTTCCAAAAATATAGAATACCTAAATTGATTACGGCTATTTCTTTCTATTTTGAGCATATTGTCCTGGCTAATACAAGTATTGTCTAGGCCGATCAGTTAATTATGGCTGCCTTAACTAAGAAATTCTGATTATAACTTCTGTTTTGAGCTCGATCGTCCAGAATGATATACATATTATCTGGGACGATGTGAGTAAAAACACAAATTCTAAATCTCTCAAGTGTGTGTGTGGGGTTACTTAACATCAGTCACTTCAAACATTTACAATTGACTCAAGAAAGGTAAAAGAAAATTATAGACTGACTCAACCCTAATCTACTCAGTCTTGAGTTGGCTCTGTTTATCGTTTGATCTTTTGGTCCTGAAACATCAGTAGAGGAAGGCAGTCAAAGTGTTTGCTAACATCAAAATCACAATCGATGAAATCAAGTTTACAACATATAAGCTGGACTATCTTGAGTTGCAGGCTAAGTGTCCTAAGGGGGCCTCGTCCTCGTGCCCATTGTGACAACGCCACGTACCTAATAAGTTAAGGGGAAATAGTCTAAAGATCTACGTAAAACATCTCACTTGTATAAACTTAAAGCCACCTTTAGGAATCTCAAACTATATTATTAATAATCCAAATGTTAAACCTTAAGTTGGTTAGAACATATACACATCTATAGGTAGTGGTTTTTCTATTCTCATGTCAGACCATAAAAATAAATTTACTTTAGACATTAGAAGCCTAAATTTTTCTTTATTGTGAATAATAGATTTACTTAGCATGTCTCCAATCAGCCTTATCTAGAGAAATTTGAGAACTAATACATTAAATCATAAGAATTTGACCTTGTAACTTAAACCTTTCACCTAATTTGGGATAGTTAGGTACAATAATTTTTGCACACATTTAGGTGCTAGATAAGATACTTTTTCATAGGCATCTTAGGATAAGGAATAGCTAGGATAATATTTTACAATTTCTTTCTTTTTCACTTTGCATTTTTGATGATGTGGTGATGTGTTTATAGTTTGGTTTGTTTTATGGTTGCTTTCTTTTTTTATTTTGTGAATTAATGGGTGGACACTTACCTTTAAATGGTTAAATGATTTATAGAAATATCTTGGCAAAATTCCCAATGGGAAAATAAAAAATGCTGCAATTATAATTATAAATATGCTCTTTAAGAGCTACTACAAGGAATGCTACCCTTGGGAATGTGGTCCTAAGGACTAGGTTTTGTTTAGCATGTGTGATTTTTATTTTAATTGTACTAACAATATTTTTGTAGGGTATTCATGTAAATTTTTGTTTTATTTTTCAAATATAAATTTTTAGTTAGGAAAGTCATGTAGGTGTGTAGAAATTTTAAAAGACAAGAGGTAAAATGTGTGAAGAGCGATGAAGAACTCACACACTAATTTATTTGTCTATAGATTTAGGCTGAGTTGTATATATGGTAGAGCTAAATTATCCTTTTTATTTTTTTGAGATATATTACAGAACCCAGCGCATTCAGGGCCACTATTTATTATTCGTGTGATGATTAATGTGTTTATTATGAATGCACGTTAGATTTGCATACTTTTTGCTAGATTTCTTACTTTGTTTTTCTTGGGGGTGGCTCAGACGGAGTCTTCGTTAGGCTCTTTAGGATACTAAATTTTTTAAAAGATTAAATATTTTTTAAACAAGATAAAAAATGAATATATTATTTATAATTAATTAATTTTTTAAAATTAATATATGACCCATTGTGGGTTACCTTTTAAAAGGATTATTAATGTTTTAGGTGCTTAGTTTCCAACACTTGAAGATCAAAATCGCAAAAAATGGTAGAGAGAGAAGCTCCCAGTTTTTTTAGAGAGAGAAAGGACTGTTTTTTCAAATTTCTTGTTCGCGGGCTTTGCGCGTGTGATTGATCGTGCATTTTTGTCGATCATTGGTCGGATGATCGGCGTCTTTGGTTGATTGGATCATGATGAACCCTTGGACGTCTGGTGTTCTTCGTGGAAATGGGAAGGTTAGTGGTGGAATTGTTATTAAGGAGGGTTTTCAACAATTGGTTCGTCAAGAAGCTGTCGAAGGGAAAGGCAAGAAGATAGCTGTTGATCGGTGTTTTGATAATGTCCAAGAAGTTGGAAGGGATGGGATCTCTACTGATCAAATTCCAGATGCACCCGCTTCTTCTGGTGCGATCTTGAAAGTTAACAAATTTGTTGTTAATCATGAAGAAATTATGGGACAATCGTTGGCATTAGATATTGACAATGTTGATAAGGAGATGAATGATGAAATTCCTAAGAAGATTCAGGATATGGAAAGTAATCAGGAGACTACTGAGCTGTTATCCGCAGAGTTAACCAGTTCAAAAATCAATAGTTTTCAGGATGCTTGGCAAAAAACAAAGCATATTAAGATCACTACTGATAAGTTGATCACAGAATTGTCGGAGGATGGGATAGCGGTTAAGCTCAATGCTGAGAAAGAAGTGTTGAATTTGGAAATCTTGAGACACTCGTTGGTGGTTAAGGTGTTGGGAGATAGAGTTTCTTTTCCGCTGTATAGCCTGGAACTGAGGAAGCAGTGGAGCAAGTTTGGTAAATTTCACATGACGTCGATTGGCCTAAATTGGATTCTTTGTTCTTTCAAATCTTTGGAAGCAATGGAGGAAGTCCATAGTGGTGGCCCCTAGTTTGTTGGTGGTTACATTGTGGGAATGGATAAGTGGTCTCCTCATTTTAATCCCAAATCTTTTAAGGGAATTTCGGCTCCTGTTTGGATTCGGTTTCCCTGCTTACCTTTATATTGTTGGGATGAGGAAAACATTATTCATATTGCTTCGAGAATTGGCGGCCCTATGCTATTGGATGGAAATTCCTTTAAATGGGGGAAACGTGAATTTGCCCGGGTATGTGTTCGTTTGAATATGGAAAATAGTTTACCTCATGGAATATGGGTGGATGGAATAGCTGGACGATTTTTTTCAGAAAATAGAGTATGAGAAGATTGATTTAATTTGCTATAAGTGTGGAAAGGTAGAACATGATAGTAAGATTTGTCCTGATATTGTGAGAAAGAAGACTGTTGAACAAGATGGTAACAGGGCAGAGGTTGGGAAAAATGAGGAAGGTGTGATGGATTCGAGAGGTGAAGATGGAGATTATGGACCCTGGATACACATAAAATTTAAAAACAGAAAAATAAGGAATGGTAATTTGACCATGGCTGGAAGGAATGGCAAGAATAATGCTGTATCGAAGCTACAGCCTGAAACTGGACAAATTTCTAATAAGAAAATTTCTCCTAGACGGTTGTTGGATCAGGTGAAAGAAATTAATGCAAAAGACATTTGCATTGAAGGAAATGGCAAGGAAATTGCTGCAGAGTGTGAAGCGAGAATCTTGACTGCTAACAAATATGATGCATTGCTGGAAGACGTTGAAGAGGGAGAGATGAGAGAATCTCTGTCTGTTAAGCTATTGCTGGAGCCTGTTACTGTGGAGCTGCCTGATAAAAGTGATGTAGTTGTCTCTCAGTGTAACAGCTTGGTGAAGACAAAGTTGGCTAAGGAATTGAAGTCTCTGGGCCCATTAGAACCGGAACACAGGAAGAAGAGGAAAGAAGTGAAAGGAAATCTGCCTAGTGGGGGTGGCTCCCCATTGATTATTTAATGAATTCCTTGGTTTTTTGGAACTGCAGGGGGGCAAGGAAAAAAGAGGCCTCCTTGTATCTTAAAGAAATTATTAGAGACCATAAGGTTAGTTTTGTTGGTTTAATGGAAACCAAATTGTCTAGTTTTAATAGAAGTGATGCTGACTTCTTTATTGGGAAGGATTGGGACTTCTTTCATTATCCAGCTAATGGTATGGCTGGTGGTATCATGGTCTTGTGGAATAAGAAAGTGGTGTCCTTTGAAGTTGAGAAGAGTTCATCACAGGTGGTGGTTGGATCTCTTTCTACTCATTCTCTGGGAGTTTGGAAGATTGCTACAGTCTATGGTAGTAGGAGTCATAATGAAAGAAGTGGCTTATGGAACCTGTTGGAATCTTGCTTGAAGGATTCGGGTCCTGCTATTGTGGGAGGAGATTTTAATTGTATATTGAACAAAGAGGAGAAGAAGGGAGGAAAGCAGTTCTTATTACCTAAAGGTCCAAGGGAGATGAGGGATTTTTTGACTAATCTTGACTTTCATGTTGCCGGTTTTGTTTGACCAAGTTTTACTTGGTGTAACAATAAGGAAGGTTCCTATTGAATTTGGGAGAGGCTTGATCGTTGTCTGCTCAATTCTGCTGCTTTGCATTTGGTACTATTTGTGAAAGTTCAGCATCTTGCACGGGTGGCTTCGGATCACTGTCCAGTTGTTTTTAATATGGATAGGAAGAAGAGTATTAGGAATAATATTATTAGATTTGAAGACACTTGAAGGTCCTATCCGGCGGCTTGGAGTATTGTCAAGAGCTCATGGCAGAAAAATGATTTTGGTGAGGAGGAAGAAGTGCTTAGTAGAAAGCTTAGGAGGACTTTAAGAGCCCTCTTTTTCTGGAACAGAAGCAAATGCAGAGATATGGAAAAACTGAAAGAACAGTTGAAAAAAGATATCTTGGAACTTCAAGCTAGAGAGGCTTTGGGGATTAATTTTTCATGCAAGGATCTTCTTATTCTTTGGCAGAAAGTTCATGAACTGAATATTACCTTGAGGAGACTTGCTGTATGGTGGAATCAGAGAGTGAAAGTTAGATGGTTTGAGGAAGGGGATTCGAACTCAAACTTTTTTCATAATTATGCATCTGGTCGAAGGAATGCTAATTGGATTAGACAAATAAAGGATGCAAACAGCAATGTGGTGGTGGAAGAAGATCAGATTGAACAAGTTTTTTTGAAGTTCTTTGAAAATAAGTGGAAAGTTAAAAATTGTTAGTTATCTGGATGGCCAAGTCTGAATGATAACTTGAAGTTAGATGAGATGGGTGCTGCTGTCCTGAGTTCTGAATTCAGCTTCAATGAATGCAGAAATGCTGTTTTTCAGCAAGGCAACAATAAATCACCTAGCCTTGATGGGATTACTGCCTCATTTTTCAAATGTTACTGGAATCTGGTAGGCGTTACTACTTGGAACTCTATGAACAAGATTCTTAAGGTTGGAAGGATGCATAAGGAATGGAAAGACACGATTATTGTCTTAATTCCTAAAATTTTGAACCCGGTTCTACCTTCAAACTATAGGCCTATTAGTCTTTGTCAATGCACGTATAAGATTGTGGCTACAATGCTTGTAAATAGGCTAAAATTGTGTTTATATCTGAGGAGCAGGTTGCATTCATACCGGGTAGATCAATTACTGAGCATTATTTGTTGGCTCAAGAAATTTTTAACAAATTCAAAGTTTCTAAAGGCAAGCAAGGTATGATGGCTGTTAAACTGGATATGGAACAGGCTTATGATAGTATGGGGTGGCTAACGTTGAATCAGATTCTTCATTGGTATGGTTTTCCAGGTTTCTTTATCAGATTGATTATGGAATGTGTGATGAATGCATGATTTTCTATTAGTATGAATGGGAGGTATTCCAAATGGATTGATGCACATTGTGGTTTTAGGCAGGGTTGTCCATTATCACCTTACCTGTTTATTTTGTGCTCTCAGCTGTTGACAAGTAGTATTTGTTGCAACCCATGACCCCGAGCTTGAGATTTTGATGATGCCAAATAATGAGTGTTTTGGAACAACCTTTCATTGAATATTTTTTTATTTGCTATTTTCCTTGAGCACTAACATTTCAGGAAGATCACAAGTGACTCAGGAAGAAAGGAAGACTCAAGACCGGGTAGATTAGGAGTATGAGTCAAACATTATATTTTTCCATTTATTTTGTTTTTACTTTATTGAGTCTGGCCACAAAATGCGTAAGAGTAAGAGCAACCATGCACACACACAGGGGGAGAGTTGTTTTTTTTTTAAACTGCAAAATGTAATTAAAATTCTTCTCTGGAGATCGTACTGTACGATTTTAATTCGTACCGTACGATCCAAGCTATGTGGACGATTCTGTGAATAGATCATATTGTACGAAACCCTTCGTACTGTATGATATGTTCAGATCCAAAACCCTAGCCGTAGTTTAGTTTAAGTAAGTGATTTTGCGCCGTTCGTACTGTACAAACATGTTCGTACTGTACGATCTATTTTAAATACTTACTTAAATTAACCCGTGATTAGTGCATGTAATCCAGGCCAAATTAAAATTTGAACATCGTACTATACTAACCTGATCGTACCATACGATGAATAGAGACGAAGTATGATCGTCCCGGATATCATCCTAGACGATCTCTTAGGTTTTGTCACATCGTACTGTACGATAGTAATCGTACCATACGATGAACAGAGACGACATCCGATCATCCAGACCATTGTCCTGTACGAATAGTATCTTGTTGGATCGTACCGTACGATATTATATCGTACAGTACGAATTGTTTTTGAACTGTTCGTACATCTTCGTACCAGGACGACGTCTGTTTATGAAGATCGTACTTTACGACGTGGAATCGTACTGTACGAACAGTAACGGCTACTTTTGAATTCAGAGGTTTTTGGAGCCTTTTTTAGATATCAATCAAGTTCTTTTTCAGTAAGATTTACAGAGGGGGTGAACGTGGTTAGAGAGGGATTCCAAGGGAGAGAGCTCTATAGAAATTCTTGAGGGTTGAGATAGGAAGGAGGAGGTGAGCGTTGTGAGGGAGAAGAGGTGTGAGGGAGATCACACGGTTGCTCCAAGCTTGCTGCATCTTGCTCCTCCTATGGCCCGAGAAGGATTTGAGGGAGGATCTCCAAGGGAAAGGCTCGTCTACATCCGTTACCTCGAGGTTCTCTGCCTTCTCCAGGAGGGAGAAAAACGAGAAGGTTCTCTGCCGTCGCCAGGAGGGCGAAAACAGAGGTTAGCACTCCGCCACGCCGGGTTGGTGAAAGGGAGGTTTGTAAAGGCTTCTCCGCCTTGCCGAGGGGGGCAAAAGGAGAACTACTTTGATAGTGAAAATCCTGGAGTGGAGGACTCCGGGGGATGGACGTAGGTCATATTTTGATCGAACCACTATAAAATTCTTGGTGTGTTTTTTTCTTATCGTTATTTACGTTTTACTTGCTTTTAATTTTTCATATCTATTGCATGTTAAATTTTGTGGAAGAAAAAAAATTGCTTAAAATTTTATTATAAAAGTTCAAAAACAACAAAAAAATTAGAACTCTTGTTTAGGGTTACTTTTATTAAGAAAAAGATTTTTACAATTCACCCCCCTCTTGTCGTTTAGTAATTACAATTGGTATCAGAGCTAGTTTTTTAAAAATAGTGTTTTAGAAAACCTTGAAAAAACGATTATGTCGAATTTTGGTAATCGTAACACTGCGGAGGGTTATTCAATAACTCGTCCACCACTTTTTGATAACATACCGTTTGATTTCTAGAAAATTAGAATGTCTATATTTTTGTAATCTATAGATTACCGCATGTGGATGTTAGTAAATGATGGGTATGTTGCACCGTTTAAAATTGTTAATGGTTTGAAAACTCCTGTACCGTTTATTGAATGGAGCAATGAGGATAAGGAGTTAGCCCAACTGAATGCTAAGTGCTTAAACTATTTTTTTTGTGCATTGAAATCTGAGGACTATATGAGAGTATCTACTTGTGCTTCTGGTAAGGAGATTTGGGATAGACTGTGCATTACATACGAAGGAACAAATGAAGTAAAACAGTCTAGGCTTAACATTCTACTGCATGATTATGAATTATTCCGTATGAAACCTAGCGAAACAATTTCTGACATGTACACTAGGTTCACCCAAATCGTGACATCCTTGCATGCATTAGGTAGAAAAATTTCAAATTCTGAGAAAGTGAATAAAATTCTTAGATGCCTATCTAGTTCCTATGATACTAAGATAACTGCTATCACTGAGTCCAAAGATCTTAATGTTTATTCTATTGATAACCTCCTTGGATCACTCATTGCATACGAGCAAGGAGTGAGCCAAAGGCAAAGTGATGCAGGTGAAAAGAAGAAGGAGCGGACGGTGGCATTAAAAGCTAGCAACTCAGAAAGTGAAAGCTCTGTAGGGGAGGAAGACGATGAAATAGCACTGATGACCCGACAGTTCAAAAATTTCCTGAAAAGAAAACAGAAGCGTCATCAGAACAGCTGGAATAAAGGTAAGAGCTCAAGGCCCAATAAGGTTTCATCTGATACAATTTGCTTTGAGTGCAGGAAGCCAGGTCACCTTCGAGCCGATTGCCCTAATCTGAAAAGTTAACCAGCAAAGGAGAAAGGTGATGACAAAGCTAAATACAAGAAAGGAAAGACAAAGACACAGAAAGCTTTTTGGGCCGACTCTGCCTCAGAGTCATCAGAAGAAGAAGCAGAGGAGGAGGTAACAAATTTGTGTCTTATGGCTAATGATAACCTTGATCAATTGGATCAGGGTGAGGTATGTCAACTTTCTTATGATGAATTATTGCTTATTTCTGAGAATATTCATGACTCGTATAGGAAACAGAAGAAAATGCATGCTAAACTTAATATTGAATTTAGTTCTTTACAAATTGAGCATGCTAACTTAGTTAAAGAAAATTCTGATTTAGATAAAGATCACATGTTACTTCTTGATGAGTATGATGCATTAAATAAGAAGCATATTGAACTAATTGAAGCGCATGAATCCTTGAAAACATCGCATATTGAACTAGATGTAGAGTTTGAAAAACTAACTGCACTTGCATTAGAAGTAGATCATAGTGAGCACTTGCTATTGATAGAAGTTGATGGATTGACAGCTCAAAATAAAACTTATAGTGAGAAAATAAAAGAACTCGAAAATGAAATTGTATTACTCACAGTAGGCCATCCTAGAAAACCCCCAACACAACATGCATCACAAAACTTTAGGAAGAGGCACCACCACCCACATAGATTAGTAAACCCATTTCCTGGTGTTAGGTGCTTCTCTTGTGGCATGTTAGGTCACATAGCCCGCACATGCACAATTCACCGTAGGACACACTTAGTATGGAGACCTAAACTGCATCCATCACAGCATAACATGCATACATCTCATTCATGCAAGCATAAGGAGGAACCTAAACTCACTTGGGTTCCCAAATCTAATCTTTGAATGAAATTGTAGGGATGCTCTCATAAAAGACCTAGTGAGAGCATGTGGTACCTGGATAGTGGCTGTTCGCGACACATGACTAGAGATATGAAGAAGTTCATCCTATTGGAGACCAAACTGGAGGCAAAGTAACGTTGGGAGACAACACTATCAGGAAGGTAACAGGCTCAGGTATCGTTGGTAATGCTAAGAATTTTTTAATTGAAAATGTTTTACTAGTTGATGGTTTGAAACATAATTTACTTAGCATTAGTCAACTGTGTGACAAAGGTTTTGATGTTAAATTTTTTACTGATAGATGCCTGATTAGTTTATTTGATGAAATAATTTTAGAAGGAAAACAAATGAACAATGTTTACATGTTAGACCTTGATTGCGTAGATAACTCAAAATCATTGTGCTTGAAAACAATAATTGATGACTCGTGGCTATGGCATAGGAGACTATGCCATGCTAGTATGAAAACTCTTAGAAACATCACTCAGAAAAACCTAGTTAGAGGTGTACCTAAGTTAGACTTTACCAAGGATCACTTATGTGATGCTTGCCAACTAGGAAAATAAGTCAAATCATCCTTTCACTCAATTAGAGATGTGATCACCTCTAAGCCACTAGAAATTCTACACATGGACTTATTTGGACCCGTTAGTATAGCCAGTCTAGGCGGAAAGAATTATGGATTTGTGATTGTAGATGACTTCACTAGATTTGCTTGGGTAAGATTCTTAGCACACAAGAATGAGTCTTTTGAGGAATTTAAAGTTTTCTCCACATGGATTCAACGAAAATTAGGTTGTGAAATATCAACAATCCATAGCGATCATGGTGGAGAGTTCCAAAATGATAGGTTTGAGTCATTCTATCAAGAGATAGGAATAGAGCACAATTTCTCAGCTCCTAGAACACCCCAACAAAATGGCATAGCAGAAAGGAAGAATAGAACTTTGGTAGAAGCTGCTAGGATAATGTTAGCGGAGTATACCCTTCCTAGATACTTTTGGGCAGAAGCAGTCAACACAGCCTGTTATGTTTTGAACAGAGTAAACATTAGATCGAAGCTGAATAAAACTCCATATGAACTCCTTAAGGGTAGGACACCAAACCTTTCACATTTACATGTCTTTGGGTGTAAGTGCTTCATCTTAAATAATGGTAAACATCCCTTAGGAAAATTCGATCCCAAGTCTGATGAGGGTGTCTTTTTAGGCTATTCTTCTGTAGGTAAGGCCTATAGAATTTTTAATAAGAGAACCCTTGTAGTAGAAGAATCCACCCATGTGGTATTTGATGAATCAGATATGCCCTCAGAAACTAAAATTGAAGATGATGAAATAGAGGCAATTCAAGGAGTAGAGACTATGACCTTAGGAGATAGGGTCAACCTCAGGAAGCTTTGCCTAGAGAATGGAGATATTCTTCTAGTCATCCTAAAGAGTTAATTTTAGGAGACCCTTCAGAAGGTGTAAGAACTAGGCATGGACTTAGGAAGGAGGTTAGTCACTCAGCATTCATCTCTACGATAGAACCTACAAGTATAGATCAAGCCTTAGGAGATGAATTTTGGATTCTAGCAATGCAAAAAGAGCTGAATCAATTCACCAGGAATGATGTTTGGGAGTTAGTCAAGAGACTTAAAGAGCAAAGTGTTATTTGAACAAAATGGGTCTTCAAGAATAAGGTGAATGATTCAGGAACAATAATAAGGAATAAAGCAAGACTAGTAGCTAAGGGGTACAACCATATTGAGGGGATAGACTTTGAAGAAACCTTTGCCCCGGTTGCTAGACTAGAAGCCATAAGAGTGCTCTTAGCCTTTGCTTGCTTCAAGAACTTTAAGTTATATCAAATGGATGTAAAGAGTGCATTTCTGAACGGGGTAATTAAGGAAGATGTCTATGTTGAGCAACCCCTCGGATTTGAAAGCTCACAATTTCCAAACCATGTATTTAAATTAAAGAAGGCACTATATGGACTAAAGCAAGCACCTAGAGCATGGTATGAAAGACTTAGCTCATTTCTTTTGGATAGAGGATTTAAAAAGGGTAGTGTAGATACTACACTCTTTTTACAAAAGGTCAAAGAAGAAATTCTCATTGTTCAAATATATGTAGACGACATCTTGTTTGGATCTTCGGATAAAAACTTATGCGATGAATTTTCAAAAACAATGAGTAATGAGTTTGAAATGAGCATGATGGGAGAACTTAATTACTTTCTTGGCTTTAGTGTAAAACAAATGGATAATGGAACCTTTCTTAGCCAATCAAAGTATATTAAGGATATTTTAAAGAAATATGAAATTGATAGTGCAAAACCCATGAACACCCCAATGAGTTCGACAATCCAATTAGATAAGGATCCTAGTGGAAAATCAGTAGATCAGAAAAAATATAGAGGAATGACTGGATCCCTTCTTTACCTGACTGCCAGTAGACCGGACATAATGTTTAGTGTGTGCCTTTGTGCCCGTTTCCAAGCCGATCCTAAAGAATCTCACTTAACTGCTGTCAAAAGAATTCTTAGATATCTACTAGGCACCCCAAACTTAGGAATTTGGTATCCCAGACACAGCACTTCCTTTGAAATCCTAGGGTACTCAGATTCTGACTTTGCAGGATGTAGGATAGATAGAAAAAGCACCTCTGGTACCTGCCAATTCATCGGACAATCATTAGTTTCTTGGTCCAGTAGGAAGCAAAACTCAGTAGCACTTTCCACAGCCGAGGTAGAATATATTGCAGTAGGAAGTTGTGTTGCACAAGTACTATGATTAAAACAATAAATTTTTGATCTTGGACTACCTGTTGGAACCATCTTGATCATGTGTGACAACACAAGTGCAATTTGTATCTCTAAGAATCCAATTCAACACTCTCGAACGAAACACATAGACATTAGATATAATTTCATTAGAGATCACGTCGCCAAAGGAGATATAGAATTACATCACATCGCTACAGGAGATCAATTGACAGACATTTTCACAAAACCTTTAGCACCTTGAGGACTAGATTAGGTGTCATAGATATAAATGTATAAAAAAATAAAAAAAAAAATAATAATAATAATAAAATAATAATAATAAAAAAATTAATTAAATTAGGGCTGCTCCTGATCACCACACACTCACCACACCAACACTATGCATTGACTGTTCATCGTACTGTACGACCTACATCGTAATGTACGATACATTACAATCCACATACCATCTACCAATAAGCTGATTTCAGCTCTGTTGATCGTACTGTACGACCTACATCGTACTGTACGATAATCTTCCCGCATAATTGCCTACCGTATTGTACGATATCTCTTCTTCGTACAATACAATCCACATCAGCACAAAGGACAAATTTGAGTTAAAGCGGTTCGGTATGATATTTATTATGTATCGTACTGTACGATACACCTGTTCGTACAGTACGAAACTTTTGGTCAAAAGTCATACTAAGGCCTCGGGACGATCGATATTCGCCTGATCGTACTATACGATACCTATCATACTGTACGATTTGACTGCCTTTTCCCGAAACGACCGGTCAGAGTATTAATTGTCTATCGTACTGTACGATCTAAGATCGTACTGTACGATTTCCGAAATTTCCTATAAATACGCTTGCTTAGGCTGTTCAATTCACTCAATCCGCTCCTCACTCAGCCTTCACTTTGTTTTCGTGCCCTCTTGCGATGTCTAAACGAGGTCGGATGACTGCTGGAAGCTCGTCCTCGTCGAGTCGCCAACCTGATCGCTTTCTGAATAGTGAGAATGAGGAAGCCTACCACCGATACAAAGCCTGCAAAATTTCCCCTTCGAAAATGCTTAATCAGGCCGCTCTCAATTTCGAGGTAATGGGCCTCTTTGCTTCCACCACCTTTCAATTTCTACTCACCCTAGCATTTTCATATAATTCTGAACTTCTTTTTGAATTTCTCGCCAACCTCACCTACACCGTCGATAACACCACTTTTCACTCCTTTGTTTGTGGTCGCACCATTGAGATAACTAGAGCCGACATCGCCCAATATATTGGGCTATCCACTGAAGGACCTATGGTTCGCTCGTTTCTTACCGATGAATTTGACTGGAGCGATGTAAATAGAGTCCTTAGGAATACTGCTTTTCATCAAAACCAGCCTCTTGTTCAATCCTTAACATGAAATGCCCGTATAATTCAACATGTTCTTCGAACCTCTATCATACCCAAAGGTGGCGACCGTATTAATCTGACCCCTACCTTGTCCGTCGCTACCTACCTTATTATGTCCAACATTAAGTTTGATGAGGTCGATTTGATTAGCAACTATATTCGCCACATGACTTTTGTTCGTCTACCTACCACCCGACGAAAACAGAATCTGGCTCTTGGTCACCTAATAGGATATATCCTCCACAATAAATATTAATTATCCTACCCTGGTGAACCCGACATGCTTCCTATTTTTTATACGGATGCTTCCTTCCGTATTCTCTTTCATCGGGGTCACGAGCCTGAAGTACCCGTCTTTGATGAAGAAGAAGGAGAAGATGCCCCAGCCGCAGCTCCAGCTCGACCACGACGCCATGCCGCACCCCGAGCACCTGCACCAGCACCAGCACACCCTGATGATGATTTAGTCGCCTGCTTCGACCAGCTGCAGACTCATCTCGACATGCATATTCAAGAACAACATCAGCAACACGAGACTGATATGCAATGGTTTGGAGAGCATTTTACTACAATTGATCACCGCTTCGATGCTCTATTTCAATATTTTAAGCCAAATCCACCTCCACCACCAACTGATCAGGACCCGTCTGACTAGATTGTCGGTGTTTGCATTATAGTTTTTCTTCTTTTGCTTTTTTGCTTTTAGTTGCTCCTCCTTTTTGTGCTGTCAAAAGGAGGAGAAGTTTGTTATAATGCCTGTTATCTAAATGCATTCCTTTTCTTTCATACTTGCTTTTAGTATTTTTTTTTTCTTGTGTTTAATTTAAAAAAAATATAAAACAAAATAAAAAAAATAAAAGAAATGTTTTTCTTTCTTACTTGCAACAAATTATTTGACATCATCAAAAAGGGGGAGATTGTTGCAACCCATGACCCCGAGCTTGAGATTTTGATGATGCCAAATAATGAGTGTTTTGGAACAACCTTTCATTGAATATTATTTTATTTGCTATTTTCCTTGAGCACTAACATTTCAGGAAGATCACAACTGACTCAGGAAGAAAGGAAGACTCAAGACCGGGTAGATTAGGAGTATGAGTCAAATATTGTATTTTTCCATTTATTTTGTTTTTACTTTATTGAGTCTGGCCACAAAATACGTAAAAGTAAGAGCAACCATGCACACACACAGGGGGAGAGTTGTTTTTTTTAAACTGCAAAATGTAATTAAAATTCTTCTCTGGAGATCGTACTGTACGATTTTAATTCATATCGTACGATCCAAGCTATGTGGACGATTCTGTGAATAGATCGTACTGTACGAAACCCTTCGTACTGTACGATATGTTCAGATCCAAAACCCTAGTCGTAGTTTAGTTTAAGTAAGTGATTTTGCACCGTTCGTACTGTACGAACATGTTCGTACTGTACGATCTATTTTAAATACTTACTTAAATTAACCCGTGATTAGTGCATGTAATCCAGGCCTAATTAAAATTTGAACATCGTACTGTACGAACCCGATCGTACCATACGATGAACAGAGACGAAGTATGATCGTTTCGGATATCGTCCTGGACGATCTCTTGGTTTTTGTCACATCGTACTGTACGATAGTAATCGTACCATACGATGAACAGAGACGACATCTGATCGTCCAGACCATCGTCCTGTACGAATAGTATCTTGTTGGATCGTACAGTACGAATTATTTTTGAACTATTCGTACATCTTCGTACCAGGACAATGTCTGTTTATGAAGATCGTACTGTACGATGTGTAATCGTACTGTACGAACAGTAACGGCTACTTTTGAATTCAGAGGTTTTTGGAGCCTTTTTTAGATATCAATCAAGTCCCTTTTCAGTAAGATTTACAGAGGGGGTGAACGTGGTTAGAGAGGGATTCCAAGGGAGAGAGCTCTAGAGAAATTCTTGAGAGTTGAGAGAGGAAGGAGGAGGTGAGCGTTGTGAGGGAGAAGAGGTGTGAGGGAGATCACACGGTTGCTCCAAGCTTGCTGCATCTTGCTCCTCCTGTGGCCTGAGAAGGATTTAAGGGAGGATCTCCAAGGGAAAGGCTCATCTACATCCGTTACCTCGAGGTTCTCTGCCTTCTCCAGGAGGGAGAAAAATGAGAAGGTTCTCTGTCATCGCCAGGAGGGCGAAAACAAAGGTTGGCACTCCGCCACGCCGGGTTGGTGAAAGGGAGGTTTGTAAAGGCTTCTCCGCCTTGCCGAGGGGGGAAAAAGGAGAACTATTTTGATAGTGAAAATCCCGGAGTGGAGGACTCCGAGGAGTGGACGTAGGTCATATTTTGATCGAACCACTATAAAATTCTTGGTGTGTTTTTTCCTTATCGTTATTTACGTTTTACTTGCTTTTAATTTTTCATATCTATTTCATGTTAAATTTTGTGGAAGAAAAAAAATTGCTTAAAATTTTGTTATAAAAGTTCAAAAATAACAAAAAAATTAGAACTCTTGTTTAGGGTTACTTTTATTAAGAAAAAGATTTTTACAATTCACCCCCCCTCTTGTCGTTTAGTAATTACAGTATTGAGCAAAGGAGACATTCTTTGGGTATCCAGGTATATCCTAGAGGTCCACAAATTTCTCATCTTCTGTAGGTAGAGGATGTTCTGCTGTTTTCCAGGGTCTCTACTTCATTGGCTCGGTTAATGAAACACATTGTGAAGGCTTTTTGCAATTGGACGTGACAAAGGGTGAATGTGGATAAATCTCAAATAATTTTTGGGAAGTTTGTGAAAAAATCTGGTAAGAAGAAGGTGGCCAATATTTTGGGTTTCAAAGTGGTTAAGAATCTATATTATCTGGGGATAAAGATTTCATTGAAAAGATTGAGAATTGCTGATTTTCAAGACTTTCTTTGTAGAATCAATGATAGATTAAATGTATGGGGAAGGAAGTCCCTTTCTTTGGGAGGTAAAATCATACTCATTAAATCTTCTTTACTCTCACTTTCCAATTATGCTATTACACACTCCTTGGTACCTAAGAAGGTGATGATGGAGATTGAAAAATATTGTAGAAATTTTATTTGGCACAAGCAAAATGGGAAAAGAGGACTTCATTATGTTTCATGGGTGGATATCTGTTATCCACGAAATGTAGAAGGCTTGGGTATTCAGTCTTTTTCTGAGAAAACAGGATCACTGCGAGCAAGAATTGCATGGTATTTTATTCAGAAACTGATATCCTGTTTCACCGTGCAATGTTGGCCAAGTATGGAGATAATGTGCTTAATGACAGTGGAATGAAAAGTTCATCAAATGTATGGAAAATTCTAAAGGAGGGAGGAAATTTTTTGAAGCCAATTGTAAGGTGGAAGGTGGGAAATGGAGAAAGAATTTCTTTTTTGAATGACATCTGGCTTTTGAACCGATGTCTTAATGAGTGGCCAACCTTTTTGAACTATATTGGCTTGGAAAATATGTATCTTCATCAGCTTTTTATTGATTCAGGAGATTGGGATGTAGCTAAATTAGCTATGTATTTCAATGAAGACTTGATTTGCATTATCAGAGAGGTGAAGATGGACATTCTACAGGCTGATTTGCTGGAAACGATCTTTAAGTTCTCTGGTAAATCCATTTCTGGTTTGGCTTATGAAGAAGTTCTGAGAAGGAAAGGTATTTGTGATAATGATGGTTTTTTTTCGTGGCTTAGGAGTTTAAATCTCAATTATAATGTAGAGATTTTTTGGTGGAGATTGTATAAGTTTGCTATCCCCTCTAACCATTTTCTAAAGTTTTGATGACTAGCTGAAGAAGATTGTTGTGCTAGAGGATGTCTAAGTGTGGAAAACTATGAGCATATAGTTGTTCATTGTAAGTTCTTACAGGAAATACTAGAATGCATTCGTAAATGGGGATTTGGCCCACCAGTTTTTCAATCATTGGAAGAATGTATGTTGCAGCTAAGGGGGTGTTCTCGACAGAATTCTGGGTTGGCTAGAATTTACTGTGTAGCTGTCTTCTTGAATTGGAAGAACAGAAATCTTGTTAAGCATGGTAAGAATGCTCTACCATGTTCAATTACTGCTGCTAATGTGATTTCCCTTGCTGTGTTAAAGTCCTGTCCGACTCTAGTTAGCTGGGATGCTAATCTCCCTAGGGAGTCCGTTCTCTCTTGGCATCCACCACCACTAGATTGGATTAAGATAAATGTGGATGCTGCTTTATTGAGCTCTAATATAGGTGGTATTGGAGGTATCTTTAGAGACCATAGAGGGAGACTTCTTTTGGCTTTTGGTAAAAAAAAAAATTCATTGGGATGTGGCTCAATTAGAGATGGAGGCTATTGTGGATATTAGAGAGGTATTAAAAAATTGGATGTTTGAAAGTAGTGGCATTATCATTGAAAGTGATAATGTAAATTACATTCTTACAAGATTTTTTGAAGAAGGTTGATTGGCATTTGGACAGTTGGCCGGTTAGAGAACTTCACTTCTTAAGTGACTTCAATAAGGTCATTTTTCACCATGTTAATAGAGAATGTAATAAAGTAGAAGATTTTTGTGCTAAGCTAGCTATTGATGCTAGTTTTATTTTTGATAGCTTTTCTTTTGGTAATATTCTGAATCCCTTGATTAATTTAATCAAGGATGAGATGTTACCGTTTTAGCTTGGATCTAGGATTTCCTTCTTTGTTCTGTTAATCCATTTGCTTTTGCAATGTTTCAAAAAAAAAAAAAAGGTCTTGTTCATTTCATAATGATTACTGGTCAATCCTGATTTGCCCTATCCATACATGCATAGCCTTGAGTGAAAAGCACATAAATTTTTCTTTTTACAAAATGGATAATTTATTTTGCATAGCATGGTACCATTCATGGTCGAGCTTAGTGCTCATTTCCTTTTCTATGTCTTCCACAACTCTTGAATTTGCATAAGACTAGACTGCATGGATTTAATATGTTAGATGAAGTTTAGTTAGTACCCCTTTTTAAGCAAGGTGGTAAATCCAAGTTGAGACTGCTTTTAGATCCCTAGTGGGGTTTAAGTTATAAGCCCCCTCGTAATGTTTTGTATTAGTTAGGTTATGGGCATTAGTACTTTGTGTATGGTGCGCCCCTTTATAGATCTAGGGTCAAAATATGGCAATATTGGCGTATCGCTGTATGCCTTATTGGTGTGTAATCTCTCCACTCTTTGGAGGCTATAAATCATATACATTCGCATCACATTGATGGCACAACTTTCATCGTTCTTTCACGCATGTACAATATGAGATAATTTCTTTTCTAATTTTTGTTATATTAATCGGTCGAGTGCTTGTGTGATCCGAGCATGTTAAAATAATCCAACTGAGCCTATCTTCATTTGGATTAGAAGAGTCTAGATATTCCCTTATGTGTCAAACCCTGAAGAGAATAATATAACATCCTTAATCGAGAGTATTTTTAGGTTAAGACCTAAGATACAATTAACCACAAGGGCTTGCACCCATGGGAAACCAACACCCATATCAAATAAACTACATTCGAGATGATGTATTGGAAGGAAGAAAAATCATGATTAAAGGGCCAAATATATTATTACTCATCGAGGTGTGTAAGTGAGAGCCACTATACTCCATGGTTAATTGTATGTATGATCACATCTGCTCTCACATTGACTTGCTTGTGTGGAGTGTAAAGACTTACGACTATTTTTTCCTATAAGATAGTGTGATCATATACTTTGAATTTTGACCCCCGCCAACAGCATCCTTTCAAAGACCCGTATATTTCTAGCGACCATGATGTGATAGGTTTCTCTCACCATTTTTGGATTCTATATTATTCACTTATGTGTGTAATTTGAGTTTGTTACTCCTTAGATTATTATCTTCTTAACCTTTTATGCTATTTCACCCTCTTTCTCTCCCCACTCTTTCTTGTTGTATTCTCTTGTGCTAATTGTTATAATTTTTATTAGCAAACAGTATCATGGATTTCTTTGGTCCTTCAGTTACTTTCTTTTTCAGCTTGAGTTTGTCTGTGACACATTCGGAGTCCCTATTGTCGAGCTTTTCTATAGGGGGATCACTTTCGGTTCCTTCACTAACTCTACCTATGTCACTCTTAATAGGCCTCCTTTGAGGTTGCCACCTTTTATCTACCATAAAGGAGAGGCTGTATAGCCATGCATCCCTTCGATTATCTAGTTCCTCAGCAGTCGGCCTTGGCCCCTATTTGTCCAACTCCTATTCGTGTGCAGCCAGTGCGGCCTATGGCTAAGCAGCCACTTCCTAAGATATTATCTATTAAGCTCCTTAATTAAGCAGTCAGGCGACTAACGCCTATAGTAACAATTAATTATGGTTGCGGCCCCCCAACATCAGCAATTGTTAATTCCTCTTCCCGTTGCCCTGGTGGAGGATGCTAGTGCTCGGGTTTCTTCCCCACCATCCTCCTTGAGGAATAGGGGCTCCTAAGTCAAGCTTACTTCAACTTTGTTCTCTCATCAGGTTTTTATTTTCGTCTGATTTTATCAGCCTGAGAATGTTGGGGAGACCCTGATACTTCCTCCTCAAGTAGCTCATGTCCATCCTGTTGTTCAGTCAGTTGGTTCAGATATAACATATTTCTCCACCTCTGGCCTAGGGAGAAGGGCTCCGAGGAATAGAAACAAGATGTTATGACTAGCAGCATCTAAGGCAACAATATAAAGGATGAAAAATTTTGTGGGTCATTAGGAGCCAGCGTAGCATAGGGTGGTTCCCTTACAATGGGAGCCATACTGATCACCAGTTCCCTAGGTTCTCGAGCAGCGTAGCATAGGGTGGTTCCCTTCAACGTAGTTCAGGGAGGATGCTTTTCCCCATTAGTACATAGTGGTGATGAAGAATGTGTCATTCAAATTACAGTGGCATTTCCTGTCATCACTACTATTCTGCACGCGAGAGTTCCAAGGGACAATATTATTAGAGCCCTCGCTTAGAGAATCAGGAGTATTATCAGTTAAGCGTGGGGTATAAGTCGCATTAGTGAGGAGATGTTGTAATATCAAAATCTGCTCCAGGATCGTCCAGGACGATCTGGATCGTCCTGGGACGATCAGTGGAAAGTTTGCTCCAGAATTTGCCCAGTTTTGCTCCAGGTGATTTTCTGTACACATCGTCCAGGCCGATTGTGGACATCGTCCAGGCCGATTGGCACTGTAGAAAATATCGGCCTGAGACTAGTTCTGGGAACCGTCCAGGACGATCTAAATTGGTCTGATCGTCCTGGGACGATTTGGCGATCGGCCGGGCCGATCTGAGTATTATAAAGCTGATTTCAGTCGTTTTGAAGAGAGAGAAAATAAAAAAAAAAAATATCTGATTTCTGAGGAGAGAGAAAGTCGTGGAATTTTGGAGAAAAGTTGATTTTCGGACGACACGGAGCCGTTTTCGTCCGAGGAGACTGTTCGAGATATTGCTGTACGCAAGGTAAGGCACATTCCGCCTTTCTCAATTTTCAGAACCCTCGTGTTTGGCGGTATTTTCTGTCCGGATTTCGTTTCCGTTAATGATTTTCATTCGTATCTTTTGATTGGTTCAAATTTTACCACGTAACTTTCTGTATATTGTTGACGTGCCGGGTGTGCACATTTTGGTTATTTTTCGAAAATTTTTGTCCGGGTATTTTTGATTCGGCGGTATTTTTAGTCGACTGCATTTTTCTGTGAAATTGAAAATTATCTGTGCAGTAGAATAAATGTTCTGAAATGTGATTATCTACATTCTGTGCAAATTTGGTGAATTTTGATTTGCAGGAAATTTTGTGTAAATTCCGTATACTGCCGTTGTGCTGCCCGATTTTTGTCTGATTTCTGATTTGCCCGGATTTCTTCTGAATTGATATGCTATCTGTATATGCTATAAAAAGGGAGTTATAAGGGGCCTGAATCCTAAGCGATTCAGTAAGTGTCAGGAAAATATGAAATGAGCTCAATCTGAAATCTGATATCTGTTCTATTCCGGATCCGATGAATTCTATTCTGGTGCTATAAACACATCTGTTCTGGTGCTGTAAGCACATCTGTTCTGGTGCCGTGAGCACAAAGAGAGGCATAAGGGGCCGGAATCTGTAGAGATTCTATCAGTGTCAGGGAATTTAGCTATTAATTATATATCTGATATCTGATTTGAAAGGCCTTCTGATTTCTGTATCTGTTCTGTAAGCAAATCTGATTTTGAATTGATATGAGTTCTGATTTCCGTATGATATAATTTGATATGATCTGTAAGATATGATTTTGGTACGATTCTGACATGATTTCGTTCTGTTCCGATATGATCTGAATTTCTGATTTCTGTACGATTCTGATTTCGTTAATGTGATACGTCTGATCTGTTCTGTTTCTGATTTGATACGACTTCTGTTTCCGTACAGTTCCATATGATTTGATATCTGTTCAATTCAGTTCTGTTTGATTTGATCTGTCTGTATAAGTTCTGATTTGATTCTGTTCTGATTTGTTCCGTTTCGTTCTGATATGTCCGATTTGATATCTGTCCGATTCTGTTCCAATTTCTGTACGAATTTCTGTCTGATGTGTTTGGTTTGGATTCTGAGAGTTTTGATTGGAGGTTTGTTGCTTTGCTGAACTGTTGAGCTCACTCTTGTTTTCTGGTGGTTTTCAGGTTCTGGGAAAGGGAAGGAAGTCCAGGACTAGATTTCTGAGTCTGATCAGTATAGGTATTGTTTGTACCTTTTAATTTTTGTACAGTCATGGCTTTTCTGTTCTGTCTTTCTTTCTGTTCAAAAGCCATGTACTGTATCTATAGATGATTATTTTGAGGAAAAGAAAAGATAGATGTTTTGTTCCGCTGTGTTTGATGATTTATAGTAGCTCTGTGTTTCTGTTTTGTGTCTTTGTTTGAGTTAAAATAATTTGAAAGATTCAGTTCCGAAGTCAATTCCAAAACCAGATCCTGGTCAGTTCGTCCGTTTTGCTTTCCGTGTCGCGGCCCGGTGCGAGCGGGATCCGTCCCGGATCGGGTCGGGTCGTGACAAGCTTTTAGTGGTATCAGAGCACTGGTTTTGGAAATTGGTTGGATTGTAAGACAGAGCTATAGGAAGTGATCAGTGAGTCTGTATGGGGGTAGTTTTGGGTCGTTTGACTTTTTATTGTGTTGTTTTTGTGTTGTTTTTGTGATAGTTTTCCGGATTTTGGATTTTTTGTATGGATCAGCTAGACCCAGACATGACAGACGGGCAGAGTGCCAGTCAGGCAGCACCAGTGGGGAGTACAGCCCCAGTGGCCGGTGCAGATACATTGTCTCAGTTTGCTACGCTTGTTGCTCAGATGATGAGCGAGACTCAGAGCAGAGCTGTTACTGTCAGATCAGATGATATTGATAGACATTTGCAGATGTTTTTGAGATTGAAACCTCCGAGATTTGAGGGCACTGTTGAGCCCAGAGCAGCCGAAGAGTGGCTAAGGAGATTGAGAAGACTTTCGACGGAATGCAGTGTCCGTCAGACAGGAAGGTTCCTTTGGCTGTATTTCTGTTGGATGGAGAGGCTGAGCACTGGTGGGAAGGCCAGCAGGCAGCCAGATTTCAAGGTAGACTGAACTCTTTGATTACCTGGGAAGAGTTCACTGAGGTATTTCGAGATTGGTTTGTTCCCCCTTCTGCACGACAGCAGATGCAGGAGAGTTTTCTGAGACTTGTTCAGGGGAGCAAGACGGTGATGCAGTACGAGGCTGAGTTTACTGTGTTAGCCAGGTACGCTCCGCAGTTGGTTAGTACTTCTGCTGAGAGGTGCTACAGATTTTTAAGGGGATTGCGAGATAGTTTGAGACAGCCCCTGGTACCTTTTCACATTTCTGATTTCTCTGAGCTTGTGGAGCGAGCTCGTCTGATTGAGAATGATCTGATGGCTACTCAGCAGCGGTGGACTGCGAGTAGGAAGAGATTTGGAGGTGAGGCTTCTGGCAGTGGTTCCTCTGGGAAGAGGAGATTTGTGACTGGTTCTGGATCTGTTGATTCCAGGAAGAGTGGAGGGTCGTCTGGTACTGCTACCAGTACGACGAGTTCTGGATCTGTCAGTGGGGCACCTGTGTGCCAGAGTTATGGACGGCGACACCATGGCCAGTGCTACAGGATGGCTGGTCTGTGTTTCAGATGTGGTCAGCCTGGACATAGGATTGCAGAATGTCCACAGGCTGGATCTGACCGGCGTTCTGAGTTTCGACCTGAGGGCTCTGTTAGACCTGTCGGTTCTACAGCAGGAAGACCGAGGACTGTTCCTCCACGCCCTGAGGGATTTTCTGGGAGAGGTGGTAGTACTAGTTCTGGACCACGGAGACCACCTACTGTTCAGAGGGAGCAGAGTAGTTCTGTTGCTTCAGCTCCTGCTCCAGTTCAGCCTCGAGTTTACAGCCTGAGTCAGCAGGAGGCTCGTGATGCTCCGGATGTTGTGACAGGTACGATTTACATTTCTGATCAGCCCTGTCGTGTTTTGTTTGACTCTGGAGCTAGTCACTCGTTTCTTTCCGAGCATTATTTTGATCGAGTCAAGATGCCTTCGTTTTCTTTGCCGGTTTCTCTTTCCGTGATTTTACCGGCTGGAAGTAATTTGATTGCTCGGAAGTTTTGTTTGTGTGAGATTGACATTGCTGGCAAGAAGTGGAAATCTAGTCTGATTTTGTTGCCGATTTCTTCGTATGATGTGATTTTGGGCATGGATTGGCTGAGTCTGTATGAGGCTCAGATTGACTATCTGAAGAAGCAAGTGAGTTTGCTTGTGGCTGGAGAGAGAGTTGTATTTCAGGGATTACGAGGTGTTCTCTCCAGTCTGATTTCTGTGTTGGAGGTGAGCAGAATATGGAAGAAGGGATGCCCAGTGTTTTTGGCTTCGGTGCGGGATTTGAACCTGGAGGTTGGTTTTGTTTCTGAGATCCCTGTGGTATGGGAGTTTGCTGATGTTTTTCCTGAGGAGTTGGTTGGTTTACCTCCGGATAGAGATGTGGAGTTCTCTATCGATGTTTTTCCGGGTACCGCTCCTATATCAAAAGCTCCGTACAGGATGGCACCGAAAGAACTTTCTGAGTTGAAAGTTCAACTTCAGGAGTTGGTTGACAGAGGCTTTGTTCGTCCTAGTGTTTCACCCTGGGGAGCATCTGTTTTGTTTGTGAAGAAAAAGGACGGGACACTCCGTATGTGTGTGGATTACAGAGATTTGAACAAGGTCACGATCAAGAACAAGTATCCTTTGCCTCGGATTGACGACCTGTTTGACCAGCTTTCCGAATCTTCAGTATTTTCGAAGATTGATTTGCAATCCGGATATTATCAGGTGAAGGTGAAGGAAGCTGATGTGGTGAAGACTGCTTTCAGTACTCGGTACGGGCACTACGAGTTTTTGGTTATGCCTTTTGGGGTAACCAATGCGCCTGCTATTTTCATGGATCTGATGAACCGAGTATTCAGGGAGTATTTGGATCAGTTTGTGATCGTCTTTATCGACGATATTCTGGTATATTCTGCTTCTGAGGATGATCATGCCAGACACTTGAGGATTGTGTTGGAGACTCTAAGGCAGCATCAGTTGTATGCCAAGTTCTCCAAGTGTGAATTCTGGCTGAAGAACATTTCTTTTCTGGGGCATGTGGTGAGCGAAGAAGGTATTTCTGTAGATCCCCAGAAGATTCAGGCGGTTGCTGATTGGCCAAGGCCAACTACGGTATTTGAGGTACGTAGTTTCTTGGGCATGGCCGGGTATTATAGGAAATTTGTGAAGGGATTTTCACAGATTTCGACGCCTCTGACGAGACTGACTCAGAAGTCAGTACCTTTTGTTTGGACACCGAAGTGTGAAGCTAGTTTTCAGAGATTGAAGGACTGTTTGACTTCAGCTCCAGTGTTAGCACTTCCGTCAGGTACGGAAGGATTTCAGGTGTTCAGTGATGCTTCACTGAAAGGTTTGGGTTGTGTGCTGATGCAGAATGGAAGGGTAATTGCTTATGCTTCTAGACAGTTGAAACCACATGAGAAGAATTACCCGACGCATGATTTGGAGTTAGCTGTTGTTGTCTTTGCTTTGAAGATTTGGCGTCATTACCTATATGACGTCAGATGTGAGATTTTCACCGATCATAAGAGCCTGAAGTATATTTTCACTCAGAAGGATCTGAATTTGAGACAGAGAAGATGGCTCAAGTTGATCAAGGACTATGATTTGACTATTCAGTATCAGCCTGGGAAGGCTAATGTGGTAGCGGACGCTCTGAGCAGGAAATCTTCTGGCTTATCAGGTTTGCAGCTTACTTTTGATGATTTCCTGATTCGTGACATGGAGCGATTGCAGTTGGAGGTGATTTCCTCCAGTGATTTGGATTTGGCTCAGATGAGTATTCAGTCATCTTTGGAAGCACGGATTCAGGAAGCCCAAAAGTCAGATTCTGATTATTCGAAGTTGATTACTCAGATTGGATCTGGTAAGACTCCTGAACTTCGAATTTCTGATTCTGGTGCTATTTTCTGTAAGAACAGGTTGTGGGTACCTGTGTTTGGGGATTTGAGGCAGGAGATTCTGTATGAATCTCATCATTCAGGCTACACTGTTCATCCAGGCAGTGGTAAGATGTATGCTGACATGAAACTTTTGTTCTGGTGGCCTGGAATGAAGAAGGATGTGGCAGAGTTTGTGTCGAGATGCGAAGCCTGTCAGTTGGTGAAGGCAGAGCATCAGCGACCAGGTGGACTGTTGCAATCGTTGCCTATCCCTGAGTGGAAGTGGGAGGAGGTAACGATGGACTTTGCGATGGGTTTTCCTCGATATAGACAAGGGCACGATGCCATTTGGGTGGTTGTAGATTGATTGACGAAGTCCGCCCATTTTCTTCCGATCAGACAGACCGATCCGGTGGATCGTTTGGCACAGATTTATTTGAAGGAAATAGTTCGATTGCACGGTGTGCCTCGAGTGATTGTTTCTGATCGAAATGGACGTTTTACTTCCAGACTTTGGAAAGGCATTCAGCAAGGCTTGGGTACGAAACTGCATTTCAGTACAGCCTTTCATCCTCAGACCGATGGACAGTCTGAGAGGACCATTCAGGTGCTGGAAGATCTGTTGAGACTTTGTGTTTTGGACTTTGGCGGAAGCTGGGAGGATCATATTCCGCTGATTGAGTTTGCTTATAACAACAGTTTTCAGTCCAGTTTTGGTATGGCACCGTACGAGGCTCTGTATGGCAGGAAGTGCCGTACTCCTTTGACTTTGACTGAGATTGGAGATAGACAGGAACTGGGTGCCACTTTCTTAGAAGAAACTGTTAAGAAGATCAGTCTGATTAAAGAAAGATTGAAAGCGGCTCAGGATCGACAGCAGAAGTATTATAATCAGAAGCACAGGTTTGTTGAGTTTCAAGTTGGTGACTTTGTGTATGTCAAAGTCAGTCCGATGAAGGGTGTGAGCAGATTTGGTCAGGTAAGCAAGCTTAGTCCAAGGTATGTTGGACCGTTTGAAATTTTGGAAAGGATTGAAAAATCTGCTTACCGACTGTTGCTTTCTGATTCGATGTCGGACGTGCATAACGTGTTTCACGTATCCACTCTGAAGAAGTGGATTTCAGACTATGGTAGAAGATATCAGCTGACGAGGTTGAGATTCAGGAGAATCTGGTGTACAAGGAAGAACCAGAGTTAATTTTGGCGTACGACGTCCGAAAGCTTCGAAATAAAGAGATTCCGATGGTTAAAGTCCAGTGGAAGCACCGGACTGTGCGGGAAGCGACTTGGGAGAAGGAGTCTGACATGAGACAGTCGTACCCGTACTTGTTCTGATTGAGTTTGGATTGGATAATGTCGAGGACGACATTTTTCTGAAGTTGGGGAGATTGTAATATCAAAATCTGCTCCAGGATCGTCCAGGACGATCTGGATCGTCCTGGGACGATCAGTGGAAATTTTGCTCCAGAATTTGCCCAGTTTTGCTCCAGGTGATTTTCTGTACACATCGTCCAGGCTGATTGAGGACATCGTCCATGCCGATTGGCACTGTAGAAAATATCAGCCTGAGACTAGTTCTGGGAATCGTCCAGGACGATCCAAATTGATCTGATCGTCCTGGGAAGATTTGGCGATCGACCGGGCCGATCTGAGTATTATAAAGCTGATTTCAGTCGTTTTGAAGAAAGAGAAAATAAAAAAAAATAAATATCTGATTTCTGAGGAGAGAGAAAGTTTTGGAATTTTGGAGAAAAGTTGATTTTCGGACGACGCGGAGCCATTTTCGTCCGAGGAGACTGTTCGAGATATTGTTGTACGCAAGGTAAGGCACATTCCGCCTTTCTCAATTTTCCGAACCATCGTGTTTGGCGGTATTTTCTGTCCGGATTTCGTTTCCGTTAATGATTTTCGTCCGTATCTTTTGATTGGTTCAGTTTTTACCGCGTAACTTTCTGTATATTGTTGACGTGCCGGGTGTGCACATTTTGGTTATTTTTCGAAGATTTTTGTCCGGGTATTTTTGATTCGGCGGTATTTTTAGTCGACTGCATTTTTCTGTGAAATTGAAAATTATCTGTGCAGTAGAATAAATGTTCTGAAATGTGATTATCTACATTCTGTGCGAATTTGGTGAATTTTGATTTGCAGGAAATTTTGTGTAAATTCCGTATACTGCCGTTGTGCTGCCCGATTTTTGTCTGATTTCTGATTTGCCCGGATTTCTTCTGAATTGATATGCTATCTGTATATGCTATAAAAAGGAGTTATAAGGGGCCTGAATCCTAAGCGATTCAGTAAGTGTCAGGGAAATCTGAAATGAGCTCAATCTGAAATCTGATATCTGTTCTGTTCCGGATCCGATGAATTCTGTTCTGGTGCTATAAGCACATCTATTCTGGTGTTGTAAGCACATCTGTTCTGGTGCCGTGAGCATAAAGGGAGGCATAAGGGGCCGAAATCCGTAGAGATTCTGTCAGTGTCAGGGAATTTAGCTATTAATTATATATCTGATATCTGATATCTGATATCTGATTTGAAAGGCCTTCTAATTTCTGTATCTGTTCTGTAAGCAAATCTGATTTTGAATTGATATGAGTTTTGATTTCCGTACGATATAATTTGATATGATCTGTAAGATATGATTTTGGTACGATTCTGACACGATTTCGTTCTGTTCCAATATGATCTGAATTTCTGATTTTTGTACGATTCTGATTCCGTTAATGTGATACGACTGATCTGTTCTATTTCTGATTTGATACGACTTCTGTTTCCGTACAGTTTCATATGATTTGATATCTGTTCAGTTCAGTTCTGTTTGATTTGATCTGTCCGTATAAGTTCTGATTTGATTCTGTTCCGTTTCGTTCTGATATGTCCGATTTGATATATGTCCGATTCTGTTCCGATTTCTGTACGGATTTCTGTCTGATGTGTTTGGTTGAGATTCTGAGAGTTTTGATTGGAGGTTTGTTGCTTTGCTGAGCTGTTGAGCTCACTCTTATTTTCTGGTGGTTTTCAGGTTCTAGGAAAGGGAAGGAAGTCCAGGACTAGATTTTCGAGTCTGATAAGTATAGGTATTGTTTATCATTCATGAACACTCGAATCTCTTCCTAGAGATTCAACTTAAGCCATGTTGTCTGAACATAATGAATCTTCTATTAAGTTTTAATCAGTATGGGAGATCTAATTGCATTCAAGAAAGACATTTCAACCTAAAATGACTTAAAATAATAAAAAAAAGAAAAAAATTTCATTACCCAACAAGATGATCATATCCTCTCTTCTCAGGTACATGCTAAGAAAGGGGAAAAGACCCTCAGTTGGAAGTTGATTACAATATATTGGCTCACTTGAAAAAGATTCCTTATCTTCTCAGTATCTCTTATGCACTTATGAAATCTTCTGACTTAAGAGAGACTTTGGTGAAAAATTTGCTAGAGATAGAGTTCAATTAAGCCTTATTTGCCATTGAGACTGTTATATATGCATGTTATTTAAGAGAGATATAACATATTATCATTATAGATCACGATCTTCTCCTTGGGACTCATGAGCACAACAGTCTCTTATATATCATTACTAAAGTCAATAGTCATGAGTTGAACAGGGTCCTCATTGACCAAGAAGTTTCAATCAATATCGTTAATTATGCTACTCTGAAGAGTCTGTCCCTTGGTCACTTAAAGCTTACTTTAGATAAGATCATGTTGAAGGGCTTTAATGATCAAGGTCACGATGCTCAACAATCTATTACATTGCCATTACATTTTGGATATCACCTAACTGAGGCAAAGCTTCATATTATTGAAGCAGATACCCAAGTGAGTTTCAGTCAATATCCTCAATTTTGGGTTGTACTTATACGACACTTGACGTGGACTTTCTTTACTTTACTATGTTGGATTTATATTGATGTGTTCACATTGTTTGCGCAATAGAAACTGCGTGCTTTTTCTAGGTTTCTTTTCTTGTATGTTCTTGGCCTGATTTATGCTATGCCCTTTGGGATAAAAATATTTTATACTCGTAATTAAAAATTAACATTTTAAGGTTTAAATAATTTAGAAACCTAACAATTTAGGGAATAGCCGGAATTGTCGGGGTCGCATGCATATTATTGCATCTCTATTTCATTCTAATAAAACACCTCCCCGCCTGCGGGCAGAGTCTGGATAATTTAGCCATGAGGATGAAGTGCCGGACCTTGGGAGGCCCAGTCTTTTTTACAAATTATTTTTATATAAACATGTTTTTTTTAATCTTATGCATTCATAATTTGGACCTTTTAACCAGCATGCATTGCATTAGAAACCAATTAAACTAAAAATTTAATTGCATTAGCTCTAGAAGCATTCACCCAACATAAGTCTAGGGCTAATTAGGAAACTTCTAAATGTCAGTCCTACTTCCAAAACACTAAACCACCTATCTATCTTTCATAAAGACTGGACTACATGAATTTTAAGCTCTTAGGTAGTTAGCTGGAATCCCTTTTTAGGTAGGGTATAAGCCCATGTGCATTAGTTAGGACATGAGTATTAGTGTTGTGTATAATATTAATCTCACCTTAGATCTTGGATTCGAGGCTAGTATGCCTAAATAGTGGGTAAGTTCATTCTCTTTGGGGGCTATAAATTCTACTTATCTGCACCACAAAAATGACATCACTTCTATCTTTTACCTCTGTATGCTTTGAGTGTGTGATTCTCTTTCTGTTCTTACTGCCTTAGTCCATCCAGATGTCGGTATAAACCTTGCATATTGACTAAGCCAAGTTGAGCCCTTTCTTTTCCTTTGAGTAGGATTTCCTAGTCTCCCCCTTTTGTGCCAATCCCATTTATGGGAAGAATAATATTAGATACTTAATCAAGAGTTTTCTAGAGCTCTGGCTTGAGATGTAATTAACCACGGGGGCTTGCGCACGTGTGAAGCGAAACTCCACCATCAAATAAATCTCACTCGAGCTGATGTATCAGGCAGAGGAAACTTATTTTGATTAGGTCATATATATTATTATCCATTAAGGTGCGCTGGCAATAGCCGCTATCTTCATTGGTTAGTCGTATGTGCGATCTAATATGCCCTTTCATTGGCCCGTTTGTGAGGAGCGTGGAGGCCCGCGATCGTCTCTATCCCTTGGGGTGGTACGATCGTATACCCTCTACACTCCGTAGCCACGAGCAGTGTCCTTTTGGAGGTCCACAGGTTTCTGGCGACCACGGTGGGACCCATTTCTCTCTCCATTTTTAGATCTTATATTATTTTTCCTTATGTGTACTCTATGATTGACACTCTTTAAATTAGGTTCGTGCTACTCTTAGATAGGGCCCCTTTCTTAATTAGGTTCTCTTCATAGCTAGGGTTTTCCATTGCTTTGGTCCCTTTCTTTCTGGCCTTCTAGGCCATTCTGTACCTTATCAAATTATATTCTTCCTGTCGGGTTTCTGTGTTCGCTCGACTCTCTCACCCTTAGATCGCCGAGCAGACCCCGATGTCTTCCTACCTTTCATAGATACTTGATATCTGAGGGTGAATTAGTTATTGATAGTAGCTCAGATGAGGAAGGAGACTTCTGACATAATAATACTAGCAAGCAACCTATTCCATATTATATTTGCAAAATGAGAGTCAAGGACTCTTGTCAAGGACCTTCTGACACACTTTCCACTAGTGCTAGCAGTTTCCTATAGACTAGCGCCCCCTACCTTCTATAAATATCACTCTATATTTGTACCCTCTGAAGGATCCTTCTTACTTTTTGACAGTCTGTGTGGCCACAACGATTTGTTCTCTACCACATGATGTTCGCTTCGAAAGTATAAGGCTATCCTTAAAGGGATACATTAATATGTCATAGAGATATTTGAATTTTTATTTGTGCACACCAATCACATTGGTGCTAGCGCATTAAACCCTTGATTTTTACCCTCCTTGAGAGGACTTGTCTTTCACCAAGTTTTGCTGTCACCCTAAGCGTGATCTGGGATACCAAAACCAATAATTTAAATCCACTTTCTTGAGGTGATACTAGGTCCATACCTACCTAAGCTAATCAGGTGTGGTGATATTGATCTAATGTTCCTAATTCAATTTTCTTTTTTTTTAGGTTATACTGGGTCCATACCCACCTAGGCTAGTTAGATGTGGTGATGTTGATTCAATGTTCCTATGTAAAGTTCCTTCATCTATCAATCATGATATGGTAGTTATTATTTTTTTTTAGTTTCACTTGGCGCCCCCAAGTGTGGTCTAGGTTATCAAGACCAATGTGTGCTATTTTCTTAGATTTCCTCTTATTCCTCTGTATGTGTATCCCCTAATAGGATCCTTCATACTTCTCGGCAGTCTGTGCGGCCATGATGATTTATCCTCTACCACACGAAGTTTGTCATGATGAGTACAAAGCTACCCTTGAAGGTGATATGCTAATAAGCCATAGGGATATTTATATTTAAGTCTGTGCACACTGATCACATTGGAGTTATTGCACAGAATTCTTAGTTTATCCTCTCCTTGAGAGGATTCATTCTTACCCAGTTTCACTTGGCATCCCCAAGTGTGATATGAAATATCAAAACAAATAATCCAAACTTTCTCTTGGGTCTATACCCATTTGTGCTAGTCAGGTGAGGTGATTTCGATCCACTATCTCTATGTTAATTTCTTCCTCATATTAATTTTCTTTCTAATTGTGCTACCTAGTTTTATTCATGTGGTGAATGTAGCATGGATTATGAAAGAAAATATTTCATTCCTTTATAAGATCCTCTATAATTTGCTCTTATTTAGTTTTATTTGGCACCCCTAAGTGTGATCCGGGATATCAAAATCATTCACTCAGACTTCTTTTTGATATGTGATACTAGGTCCATACCTACCCATGCTAGTTGGGGATGGTAGTGTTGATCCACTATCCATATATAAATTTCATTCTTATATCAATTTTGTTATATTATGTTCCCTAATTTGTTCATATAAGTTGAATGGGGTTTGGGATATCAAAATCATTCACTTAAACTCTTGAAATATGTGATATTGGGTCCATACCAACCCACGTTAGTTGGGGGTCACTATATTGATTCACTATCCATATATAAATTTCTTTCATCCTTAAAGGATGTGATATTGGGTCCAGATGCACCTATGTTAATTGGGAGTGGTAGTGTTGATCCATTATGCATATATAAATTCTGTTCTTATATCAATTATGATTATACTTCCCAGTTTTATTTGTGTGGAGAATGTGCCCTGTGTTATCAAATCCAACCATATTCCTCATTCTCTATGTTATTTTAAATCTTTTAATAAAGTTGTTGGAGAAATTTCGTTAGTATCTGGATACCCGTGGCGACGACGTTTTATCCTCTACCACAAGGTTACTGGAAGTCAATTTGGGAACTCTTAAATAACATTTTTTTTCCTAAAAGTTCTTATAAATTACCTTTTCTTTCTCCCTCACATCCCTACATAGATCTGTGTTAGGTCGATGTCGAGGTGACTTTCGCCTTCTACCATGCTGCCTCGATAGGGTCAGGCAGGTAGTTGCCCACTTAATTACTTACACATTTACCTAATTGGGGGTGCCCGACAAAGCCCTTGGAAGGCACACCCCACCATCTCGACTCTTTATTCACTTTGTTAAAATGATCAAGTGGACATTAAGCGCATCTATGTTTGCCAAGCTGAACTGGTGAGGCAGACGCAGAGAATTACCTGGTTGAGAGAGCTCGATAGAGTCCCTAGGAGGCATTCCTCACGAACCTTTTCTTCTCTGATGCCCTGTTGTGATTAAGAAGGCATCGGACCCCTACTCTTTATTCACTTGGTTGAAATAATCAAGTGGACATTGAGCCCATCTATGTATGCTAAACTGAAATGGTAAAGTAGATGTAGAGAATTACCTGGTTGGGGATGCTCGATAGAGCCCCTAGGAGGCACACCCCACCACCTCAACTCTTTATTCACTCGATTAAAAAGATCAAATGGAAATTAAGCCCATCTATGTTAGCCAAGCTGAAATGGCAAGATAGATATAGAGAATTACTCGGTTGAGAGAGCCCCATATAGACTCTGGGAGGCATTTCTCATCACATTTTACTTCTCTAATGCCCTGTTGTGATCAAGCAGGCATCAGACCCCGACTCTTTATTCACTTGGTTGAAATGATCTAGTGGACATTGAGCTCTTCTATGTTTATCAATGTGAAATGTCAAGGTAGGCATAAAGAATTACCTGGTTGAGAGAGCCCGACAGAGTTCTTAGGAGGCATTCCTCACCAACTTTTTCTTCTCTGATGTCCTGTTGTGATTAAGGTGGTATCGGACGCCGACTCTTTGTTCACTTGGTTGAAATGATCCAGTGGACAATGAGCCCATCTATGTTTACCAAGCTGAAATGGCAAGATAGACATAGAAATTTCCGGTTGAGAGAGCCTGACAGAGTCCCTGGGAGGCATTCCTCACCAACTTTTTCTTCTCTGATGCCCTGTTGTGATCAAACAGGCATCAAACCCCGAATCTTTATTTATTTCATTGAAATTATCAAGTGGACATTGAGCCATCTATGTTTGCCAAGCTAAAATGGTAAGCTACACATAAAGAATTACCCAGTTGAGACAGCCCGACAAAGTCCCTAGGAGGTATTCCTCATGAACTTTTTCTTATATAATGCCTTGTTGTGATCAAGCAAGCATCGGACCCCGACTCTTTATTCACTCAATTGAAATGATCAAGTGGACATTGAGCCCATCTATATTTGCCAAGTTGAAATGACAAGGTAGACAGAGAATTACCCAGTTGAGAGAGCCCAACAAAGTCCCTAGGAGGCATTCCTCACAATCTTTTTCTTCTCTGAGGCCCTGTTGTTATTAAGCAAGCATTGGACCTTAACTCTTTATTCACTTGGTTGAAATAATCAAGTGGACATTAAGCCCATATATATTTTCCATGCTAAAATGGTGAGGCAGACGTAGAGAATTACACGGTTGAGAGAGCCCAACAGAGTCTCTAGGAGGCATTCCTCACCAACATTTTCTTCTTTGATGTCATGTTTTGACCAACCAGGCATCAGACCCCGACTCTTTATTCATTCGATTGAAATGATCAAGTGGATATTGGGCCCATCTATGTTTGCCAAGCTAAAATGGAGAGACAGACGTAGAAAATTACCCAGTTGAGAGAGCCCGACAGAGTCCCTAGGAGGCATTCCTCGCCACTTTTTCCTCTTCACATTATTGTAGGCATATGCGCCGAATGATTATGTTGAGTGTTCTTATTTTGTGCTACTTTGGCATATGCAATAAGTAGTGACACTGCTGTAGGCACATACACCGGGCAAAGGTGGTATTTTTTCTTTTGTCCTACTACAGGCATATGCGCTAGGTGGACATCATGTTTTCTGGTTGAGAGAGCCGAACAGAGTCTCTGAGAGGCATTCCTTATCACTTTTTCCTCTTTACATCATTGCATGCATATACGCCAGGTAATTGTGTTAAGTGTTCATACTTTGTACTATTTTTGGCATATGCGTCAAGTAGGGACCCTACCGTAAGCACATACACTAGACAGAGGTGACCTTTCTTATTTTTTTCTTTTGTCCTACTGCAGGCATATGCGTTGGGTGGATATTGAATTACCTGGTTGAGAGAGCTCAACATAACCCCTGAAAGGCATTCCTCACCACCCATTTCACCTTCTACCTTGCTGTTTTGATACGGTCATATGGGGGTTGATTTACTTACTATTTCAGCTTGGTTCTCTCCTAGGCTCTTCCCTTATTATAGGGTAAGGTCAGGAGAGGACCTCACTACTTGTTCACCTTTCGGTGATCTTTTACCTTACTACTTTACTTAGATTCTTTCCTCAGATCTGCCCTTGCTATAGGGTATGGTCAGGAGAGAATCCCACTACTTGATCACTATTTGGTGATCTTCTACTTTACTACTTTGCTTTGGTTATTTCCTCAGCTCTTCCCTTACTATAAGATGAGGCCAGGAGAGGACCACATTACTTGATTGTTATTCAGTGATCTTCTACTTTACTACTCTCTTCGATTCTCTAGGCTCTGCCCTTGTCATAGGGTAAGGCGAGGAGAGGATCCCCCTACTTCTTCATCCTTTGGTGATATGTGTTGCTACTCCTTCATTTTGTTTGTCACAGTCGGTCAATGCCAACACGAGTGGTTCACTAGTTATTCACCTCCCTTGTTGGGGGTCCGTTTGTTGGCCTTGATTTTGTCAAACCCTTGGTCAAAGGGTTTGACCTGGTCAAACTAATCCAAATTGACCTAAATTGACCCAAACTCATCCCAATTGATCCCAAATCAATTTCATGGCTTCTAGGCTCAATCTCTCACCTCCCTTGAGTTTTATGGATCAGATCAAGTTCAATGAGCTTAGACCCATATCTTGAGTCAACCTAATTGACCAAGTCAACCCAAGTTGACCCATTGAGCCCTAATGGGTCTAATTTAAGTTTTAATTCAATCCTAATCAATTCCAAACTCTTCTTGAGCTCAAACCCCATCCCTTGACTTATTTGATCAAGTTAACCAAGTTGAGGGTGGTTGACCAAGTCAACCCTCGACTTGGTTAAACCAAGTATCTATTAGGTCAATTTGATATATTTAAGTCTAAACTAACCCTATTTGAAGCATCTAAGCCATTCCTTTTGATCCCTAACTCAAATCCTGACCTAATCAAGGTATTTTCTCTCCTAATCAGCCCTAGATTTAATCTAGGCCGTTGACTAAAGGCTTGGGCCTTTAAATAGAGTGAATTAGGGTTTGTATAGGGTCTTTTTTGCTATTTTCTCTCTCCCAAAATCCCCCAAGCATGGGATTTTGCTTGGGTGAACTCCTTGGACTCTTTCCCACCCTTCTCTGCTTAAACCCGCCGCCAAGACCCCGCCGACGGCGAGATCTCTGACGAACTTAGAGAAAATAAGTTCCAAGTCATTTTGCGTGCGATCTAGGCATCGAGAACTAGTGGAGTCTTCTACAAATAGGAGCGTGGATAATCTACAAATACAACAATCCATTTAGTGGGTCAAATCGTCCATTAGATTGTTGAGTCTAGTGAATAGGTTGTTAAACCTAAGTTAATGTCCCAAGGCTACCAAGAGGGGGGGGTGAATTGGAATTTTAAAAATTATCCCTCTTTTAGATGAGTTGAACCTAAAATAAACTTTAATGATTTTTTATAAAAAGTTTTTCAATCATAACTTTTTAAATAAAAAAATGCAGAAAATAAAAAGCAGTAAAAATAAACGACACAAGATTTACAGTCGGTCTAAACCAGACCTACATCCACTCCCTAGAGGCACCCTCTGAGTATTGAACTAATACCAATAGTGTCTCTCCTTTTGCACCCACAGCAAGGCGGAGAAGCCTTTACAAACACTCTTTCCACCACCACCCGATGCAGAAGAGAACCATCGTCCTTTTACACTATCCCCAGTGTTGGCAGAGAATTGTTCGTCCTTTTATACTCTCCTAGCGTGGGCAGAGAATCCTTCATCCTTTTACACTCTCCTAGTGTGGGCACAGAACCCGATCTCCTTGATAGATCTCCTCACAAGAAATCTAGAAAGAAGAAAGAAAAGAGTGAAGTAATCTCAAATCACAAGTAGGAAATCTTACCTTTGAACACCAAGTAAAGCCTTCAAGCTCCAGTGGTAGAAATCCTTCTTTGAATGCTCTCACTCACTCTCTGCTTGAGTCTTCTTTCAATAGGCACGAAGATCAATGACCAAAAAAGATTTGGTGGCAGTTAAATTTGGAATTTATATAGGAAAGATAAGAAAAACTGCCCAAAAACTGCAAATTTTCAATTCTGTACGCAGTGGATCATCCCGTACGATTGTGGATCATCCCGGATGATTTTACTTAAAGTGTCGGAAATGATCTTAATGTATATTGGTACGAACTATGTTCGTATACGATCATCGTCCCGTACGAACTAGGTTCGTCCGGTACAAAATGGTTATTCCATAGGTCGATTTCCAAATCCCTGTAGGACATAACCAACTGAGGTAAGTCGGTTTGGTTCGTCCTGGGACGAACAAGTTTTATCCTGGATGATTTTAAACAGTGTTTCATCCAGAGACGAAGGGTAATTTCATCCTGTACGATTTTAAACAGAGAGTTTCGTCCAGAGACGAACCATGCATTTCATCTGGACGAACAGTGTAGAGTGAGAATCCCGAGACGTTCATCCCGGGATGAATATTAAATTCGTCCTAAATGATTAGGACTTAGAAAAATTTTCTCCCTACCTGTTCGATACATTGCTCTTTCGAAGGGTTGATTGACATGATCGTCCCGTACGAACTAGGTTCGTCCCGTATAATCAGTTCATAAAAATTGTTTCCCCAAGTGTGTGTGTTGTGATTTTTCACTCAATTACAATCACTTCCTGTCAATTCAAAACTTATAATTTACAAATGAATATTTGCTAAATTTGATTTGAAGTCTTCATAGCTTGGAGTTGATTTTCCTGAAATGTTAGTACACACTAGAGCAAATCTTCCAAAAAGTGTTAGGAGATATATATACATAAAACAATAATATTTGAAATCATCAAAAAAATACAAGTTGCAAGAATGTAAAACATATAAATAGCAACTCTCTTAATAATCTCCCCCTTTTTTATGATGGCAAAATAATTATTGTTTGTATGATTTCAAAATCTAAGAATCTCTTAAACTCTCCCTGAATTTATGAATACATGAAAAATAAGGAGGCATAAATTCAAAATTTTTATTTTTTAAAAAATTTTATACAAAACAAAAAATATACAAAACACACAACTACAATAATGACAAACATAAAAAGACTATCAAGACTATCAAAAACAAATTTATACAAAACAAGAAACATACAAAACACACAACTTCAATAATGACAAACATAAAAAGGACTATCAAAAATAAACAATACAAACAAGCAATTTCTCCCTCTTTTTGACAAAAGCAAAAAGTGAAGAAGAAAAGAAGTCTTGAAATGTAAGTAGAAGTATAAAATTCATTTGATAATTTAATCTTGAAAGTGATTGAAATAAGGTATGCAAATAAAATTAAAATATTAAAAAAATCATAGAATTTCATATAATTTAAGAAGTGATAAAACATAGATAATAAAAAGAATTTATCAAAGACATGAGTCAATTTAAACATTAAGATAAAAAAAATCATTGCACTAAGGATAAATAAAAATTTTATATTTCAAATTTCAATGTCAATTATAAATGAACATAAGATCAATTTGAATTAAGAGATTAAAGAGTCCGGAAAGAAGTAACTACCACATGTGGCGCTTTGTGCATCTTTTTCAATTTTATGGCACATTTTTGTGCATCTTTTTACTTTGGGCTTATTTTGTGCATCTTTTTCTTATTGTAAACTTTTGTACAATTCTTTTGATTTTTGTACATTTGTACAATTTCAAGAGTAATTGAATTCTTTCCGAAATTAATAATCTAAAATTTCAAATTTTTCTAAGTGCATAAATAGTATTTGAAAAGGGAAATATAAAATAAAAAAATATCTAAATTACAATAATAATATTAAAGATAATGTAGTCTAAATAAGAGACATGAAATTAAAAATTCTAATAATATCTAGTTATAAGCATTACTTAAATTTAGAATAATTAGATTTTCTAATGAAATTAATTTTTAATTTATAATTTAGGTTAATGCACTATTAAGATTAAAAAATTAATGAATGTCATAAAGTCTAACACACATTTTTAAAATAATTAAACAACAAAACATTGGAACATATATTGATATCGAATAAAGATATTACAATTTTAAGTTCAAGATATTAATAACAACACAACTAAAATAAGAAAAATACAACAATCTAAAAGAAATCATTAAACACATGAACTACAAAGAAACACAGAACAAACACAACAATCATTCAGATGGACCCTGATCTGGACGAGGAGGTGGTGGTGTTGCACCAAAGAAGTTGAAGTAATTGCTCATCATAAGCATGTTGGTATTTATGTTATTTATCTGATCACGCATAAATCCCATATCTTGTTTATACTGAATATCCTGTTACTGTAAAAGAGTTTCAATTTGATCAAACCTTTGAACAAAATGAGCCTCTAAATTGTCAAATCTTTGAACCAAATCCTGATAATTTGGTTCAGCAGCATGTGAAGGTTCAGCTTCTTCTTCTGTTTCACTCAGAACAACATGAGTTTTGCTAGGCTCTTCCTTATTGAAGATAGCTCTAAAGGATGCATCGTTATAGTAGAGTGGTTCTTCAAAATCTTGTACTGGATGAATCAGATCATACTTCTTTATCAAAATATAGGCAATCAGATGTCCTAAGGCTATGTTCTTCTTTCTTTTATGATCAACATGACCAATTTCAGAGAGACCATAAATGTAGTCAATTAGGAGTTGGGCCTCATCTATAGGTTGTCTGGTCATTATCATGTTGGTAACAGTAGAAAGAATAAGAGCGATGTTGACTCTATCACCTGCTTTAGGTATAATGGAAGTTCTTAGTACATGCTGATGATACGGGCTTCACGAACTAAAGTTGCTACTTTAGGCAAATGATCCTTAACTTTTACTCCTCTAATCACATGATTAACTTCAATCTAATCAAAATTTATGGTGGTTAAGGTGTGTGCTTTTAATCCTTCAGTCCTTAAGTTTAGGAAGATACCAAAGTCAGCCTTGGTGATTTTAATTTTCTTTTTAAAAATAAAGGGACTGATGATGAAATGGTCGGAGTTGAATGACATGTTTGCCAAAAAATAATGAAAGGTTTCTCTATTATAGAAGTGTACTAAAGTGATGATTAAACTAAATTGAGTAGAGGAAAACAAGTGCATTACCTTAAAAATTAATTGTTCCTGTAGGAGAACTCTAGATGGGGTAATTTTCATAGAGACAAACCTAGCATAGGATTCTTCATTGGCTTTAGACAGGAAATTTTCAGATGTGTTTCTTGGTGGACCCTTAGTCAAAGACTTTTGGCGCTTGCTATAACTTACCATTGAAAGATCTTAAGAGAAGAAAGGTTTGAAAGAGATGCGTGAAAGTGACTATTCAGTTAAAAATGCCATCAATTTATGAAAAAATGACTGTTCGTTCCAGACGAAATTTTTGTTCGTCCCGTACGAAAGAATTTCGTATGGACGAAAGAATGAGTCAAAAAAGAAACGGCTTTTCGTAAACAGACAACTTACGAAGCATCCTTTCATACAGGCTTTTGATGAAAATGATCGTACAGACAAACAAGTGTTTGTCTAGACGATCCGAATTCAATTCGTTTTAATGGCAGTTGAAAACCGTCCCCCGCTATGAACCGACATGTGTTCGTCTAGACGAACCAAAGGTTCGTAGGGACGAAGTTCATATTAAAAACTATCTTATCCATTCAATTGCTGCATTCACTCGTCCCTTCCTTTGAAAAATATTTCATCCCGGACGATCGTGATGATAATTTAGATGAATTACATTAAAACTACTCTTAAAACGGTTCAAAATCGCACAGTTTGTCATACTACACAATTCGTCCCGTACGAAACATTTTCGTCCCGGACGATGATGACCACAATTTTACATTTTCACACTCAAAATAAAAATAAATAAAAAAAAACAAGACAATACTTAAACACAGACTTTTTAAGAAGAAAATATCACATAAACAAACTAAAAAATACAATGAACACAAAACAAAAAATTTCAATTTTGTAGAAAAACATTTTTATCTATGCATTTAAATCAACCACTCCAAGGCTTGTTCTTAATGTACTGAAAGTATCAAAGGCTAAAAGTTTTGTAAAAATGTCTGCAAGTTAATTTTCAGTTGAAACATAGGTAAGTTCAATTTCTCCCTTGGATACATGATCCCTTATGAAATGATGCGTTATGTCAATATGTTTGGTTCTTGAATGTTGAATAGGATTTTTAGAAATGCAGATAATATTAATATTATCACAATCAATTGGTATAGTGCCTATAGTTAATCCTAAATCAATCAACTGTTATTTTAACCAAAGTACTTGTGCCACACAACTTCCTAAGGCAATGTATTAAACTTCAGCAGTAGATAGGGCTACTAAATTTTATTTTCTACTAGATCATAAAATTAATGAATTTCCAATGAATTAACATGTTTCAGAAGTGCTTTTCCTATCCACCATACATCCTGTAAAGTCAGAATCTGAATAACCAATAATTTCAAATGAAGAGCTAAACCTAGGATACCAAATTCCTAAATTTTGAGTTCATAGCAAATATCTTAAAATCTTTTTCACTGCTGTCAAATGTGACTCTTTTGGATCTGATTGAAATCTAGCACATAAGCAAACACTAAACATGATATCAGGTCGGCTAGTAGTCAAGTAAAATAAAGATCCAATAATCCCTCTAAATTTCTTTTGATCAATAGATTTTCCCTTAAGGTCCTTATCCAACTGAACTGAGGAACTCATTGGTGTACTAATAGGTTTAGCATTGTCCATTTCATATTTTTTGAAGATATCCTTAACATATTTAGATTGGCTAAGAAATGTTCCTTCCTCAAGTTGCTTAATGCTAAAGCCTAGAAAGTAATTTAAGTATCCCATTAGACTCATTTCAAATTCACTACTCATTATTTTAGAAAAATCAAGACAAAGATTTTTATTTGAAGATCCAAAAATGATATCATCCACATAAATTTGAATAATGAGTATATCCTTTCCAATTTTTTTTAAAAAAGAGTTGTATCCACACTTCGTTTTTTAAAAGATTTTTCAAGTAGGAAGGTGCTCAACCTCTCATACCAAGCCCTAGGTGCCTGTTTTAATCCATATAATATCTTTTTTAACTTAAAAACATGATTTTGATATTTTGAATTTTCAAAACTTGGTGGTTGTTCTACAAAAATATCTTCTTAAACATTTAAGAAGGCACTTTTCACATCTATTTGATATAATTTGAATCCTTTAAAACAGGCAAAGGCTAGCAAAACCCTAATTGCTTCAAGTCTGGCTATAGGGGCAAAAGTCTCTTCAAAATCAATCCCTTCAATCTGATTATACCCCTTAGCAACTAATCTAGCCTTATTTCTAATGACTACACCTGAGTCATTCATTTTATTTTTGAATACTCACTTAGTTCCAACAACACTTTGATCTTTTATCCTTGAAGTTAATTTCCAAACTTTATTTCTTACAAATTAATTCAACTCTTCTTGCATGGCCAATATTCAAAATTCATCCGAAAGTGCTTGATCAATATTAGTGGGTTCTATAGTTTAAATAAAAGGCAGAATGATTGACTTCCTTGTTTAATACACGCCTAATTCTAACACCCTCACTAGGTTCACCTTTAATCAATTCCCTTGGGTGGTTTTTAGAAAATCTCAAATCTCTAGACAAAGAGTTTTCTCTCTCCGAATTCTCCTCCATGATCACTTTGTATAGAAATAATTTCACACCCTAATTTTCTTTGAATCCAAGTCAAAAATTTTTTAAATTCCTCAAATGATTCACTCTTATAAAATAGAAATCTATCCCAAGTGAATCTTGAGTAATCATCCACAATAATAAATCCGTATACCTTTCCTCCTACACTCACAGTTCCAACTGGTACAAAAAGATCCATGTGTAAATTTCTAATGGTTTACTAGTCCTAAGATCCTTATTGGACTAAAAAGATGACTTTACCTGCTTTCCTAATTGACATGCATCACAAAGGTGATCCTTAGTAAAGTCTAGTTTTGGTATACCTCTTACTAAATTCTTTTGGGTAATCCTCCTAAGGTTTTTCATGCTAGAATGACAAAGTCTCCTATGCCAAAGCCATGACTCATCAGAAATAATTTTCAAACAAAAAGCAGTAGGAATCTGAATGCAATTTAAATCTAGTATATAAACATTATTTATCCTTTTACAATTTAAAACATCTTTACCATTTAAGCTTAATATGCAGCTAGTAGGAAAAAATTTTAAACTATAACCCTTATCACATAGCTGACTTATACTTAACAAATTATACTTTAAGCCTTCAACCAATAACACATTGTCTATAAAAAAGTTTTTAAGATTTCTAATCATTCCTGATCCAACTACCTTCTTTGTGGTATTATCTCCAAGTGTAACCTTGCCTCTACTCTTAGCTTCCAGCGTTATGAATTGAGCAATATCTCCAGTCATATGATTTGAATATCCGCTGTCTAGGTACCATATGCTCTCACGAGGTTTTGTGTGAGAGCGACCCTCTTTCTGATCTAACTGATCAAGACTATCTGCTATCAAACAAAGATTGGTGACTTCTTCTTCCTTTTCAGTCTCTGATGAATCTGAAGCTGAGTCCGCCCAGAAAGCTCTTTGAAACTTCTTCTTGCCCTTCTTTATAATTGGTTTCTCCTCTACCTTCTCCTCGCTAGGAGTGGCTTTGAGTTTTGGGCAATCAGTTTTAATATGACCTGATTTTTTGCATTCATAGCAAATTACTTCATTAGAAACCTTACTATTTCTATTAAATTTACCTCTATTCCATTGCTGGCATCTCTTTTATTTCCTTTTCAGAAAGCTTCTAAACTGTCTAGTCATTAATGCAATGTCGTCTTCATCCTCAGGTTGTGAGTGTTCACTCTCAGACTCTTCCACTTTTAGTGCTATGTTCTTTTCCTTTCGTGGTTCACCTGCATCAATCTTTCTTTGGCTAACACCTTCCTCATAAGCAATAAGTGAACCAAGAAGATTGTTAATTGAATAAATATTTAGATCTTTAGACTATGTAATTGCAGTAATTTTAGCATCATAAGTAGTAGGTAAACAATGAAGAATCTTATTAACCATTTTATCATTCATTAGTTCCCTACCAAGTGCATGCAAAGAGGTGACTATTTGAGTAAATCTTATGTACATATCAAAAATGGATTCATTAGGTTTCATGCGAAACAGTTCATAATCATGCAACAAGATATTAAGTCTAGATTATTTAACGTCATTAGTCCCCTCATATGTTATACAAAGTCTATTCCATATATCATTTCCACTTTGTAAGTGGAAACCCGCATGCAGTCTTCAGATTTTAAAGCACAAAAAAAATTATTCAAACACTTAGCGTTTAATTATGCTAAGTCACATTCTTCTACAGTCCAGTCCACAAAAGGTGTTTCAACTCTAACTCCATCAACTAATCTAGTTAGTTTTGTATATCCTTCCTGGACTAAGATCCACTTACGATAATCAATTGATTGTAAGAAAGTAGACATGCATGTTTTCCAAAAATCAAAATATATATTGTCAAACAGTGGAGGTCTAGTAATAGAGTAACCCTCAGGTGTATTTTGGTTTCCAAATGTAACCATCTATGTTAATCAAAAAGTAGTTTAAACTTATAATTTTAAAACAAAGCTCTGATACCACTTGTTGAGTCTAGTGAATAGGTTGTTAAACCTAAGTTAATGTCCCCAAGCTACTAAGAGAGGGGTGAATTGGTATTTTAAAAATTATCTCTCTTTTAGATGAGTTGAACCAAAAATAAACTTTAATGAATTTTTATAAAAACTTTTTCAACCAAAACTTTTTAAACAAAAAAATGCAGAAAATAAAAAGCAGAAAATAAAAAGCAGTAAAAATAAACGACATTAGATTTATAGTGGTTCGGTCTAAACAAGACCTACATCCACTCCCCAGGGCATCCTCTGAGTATTGCACTAATATCAATAGTGTCTCTCCTTTTGCACCCACAGCAAGGAGGATAAGACTTTACAAACACTCTTTCCATCACTACCCGGTGCGGCAGAGAACCGTCGTCCTTTTACACTATCCCTAGTGTTGGCAGAGAACCGTCCGTCCTTTTACACTCTCCTACTGTGGGCAAAAAACCCTTCGTCCTTTTACACTCTCCCAGTGTGGGCAGAGAACCCAATCTCCTTGACAGATCTCCTCACAATAAATCTAGAAAGAAGAAAGAAAAGAGTGAAGTAATCTCAAATCACAAATAGGAAATCTTACCTTTGAACACCAAGTAAAGCCTTCACGCTCCAGTGATAGAAATTCTTCTTTGAATGCTCTCACTCACTCTCTGCTTGAGTCTTCTTTCAATAGGCACGAAGATTAATGACCAAAAAAGATTTGGTGGCAGTAAAATTTGGACTTTATATAGGAAAGATAAGAAAACCTGTCCAAAAACTATAAATTTTCAATTCTGTATGCAGTGGATCTTCCCGTACAATCGTGGATCGTCCCGGACGATTTTACTTAAAGTGTCGGAAATGATCCTAATGTATATTGGTACGAACTATATTCGTACATGATCATCATCCCGTATGAACTAGGTTTATCTTGTACGAAATGGTTATTCCATAGGTCAGTTTCCAAATTCCTAAAGGATGTAACCAACTGAGGAAAGATGGTTCGGTTTGTCCTGGGACGAACAAGTTTCGTTCTAGACGATTTTAAACAGAGAGTTTCGTTCAAAGATGAAGGGTAATTTCATCGTGTACGATTTTAAACAGAGAGTTTCGTCTAGAGACGAATCATGCATTTCATCTAGACGAACAGTGCAGAGTGAGAATCCCGACACGTTCGTCCCGAGATGAATATTAAATTCGTCCTGGATGATTAGGACTTAGAAAAGTTTTCTCCCTGCCTGTTCGATCCATTACTCTTTTGAGAGGTTAATTGACATGATCGTCCCGTACGAACTAGGTTCGTCCTGTACGATCAGTTCACATAAATTATTCCCCCAAGTGTGTGTGTTGTGATTTTTCACTCAATTAAAATCATTCCTTCTCAATTCAAAACTTATAATTTACAAATGAATATTTGCTAAATTTGATTTAAAGTCTTCATAGCTTGGAGTTGATTTTCCTGAAATGTTAGTACACATTAAAGCAAATCTTCCAAAAAGTGTTATGAGATATATATACATTAAATAATAGTATTGTAATCATCACAATAATATAAGTTGCAAGAATGTAAAACATGCAAATAGCAACTCTCTTAACATAGATCAAGGTGAATCCCTAACCCTAGTTAGAAACACACAGAGCTTTTTAGCTTTTTGGAAAGTGACTTTTAAGCCAAACGAAGAGTCCCCCAAGACTTCTGTTCATTTAATCTGCCGATGTTTAAAATTTGGTAGGATTTGATTGATCTAATTGAGAGAACGAGATAAAAACCCTATTATAGGGTTCTTTCATAACGTGTTATAGAGGTACATTTTCTGGACCGTTGATCGTGCGATCAATAGCCCACATCGCGAGCACTGACGCGGTTAAGTTAAAATTGCGTTCGCTACCGCCGTCCATCCGAAATAATGGACAATGATTGATTTCTCCACATCGCAAATATTGTCGCGGTTTAGGGGATGAATCCGAGACCAACACGTGGCAACAGAGAGCCGCTGCCGTTTTATTTATTTAAAATGATTTTAAATTTGTTTTAATGTTTTAAAATTAAGATTAATTTAAATAATTATTTAAAAATAATTTTAAACTCAAAAATTACATATTATATATCAAAAATTTTAGGATTTAATTTTCTTTAATTTAAAATTAAAATTATCTTCAAATATTATATATATTTTAATTTATTATTAAAGCAATTATTTTCATTATTATTATTATTATTATTATTATTATTATTATTATTATTATTATTATTATTATTATCATTATTATTATGTTTATTTAAAAAAAATCAAAAAATTACTTTCAAATTATTTAAATAAAAATTATGTTAAAATTTTTAGTGATTTCTAATTAGTTAAATAGTTAATTATTTAAATTTGATTAATTAATAATTAATTAATTTTAAAAATAATAATTATTTTCCAAAATTACAAAATTACTTTTTATAAATTATTCTAAGTTAAAGAAAATTTAATCCTTAATTATTTTAATTAATGATTATTTTTAAATGTTAATTACTTTAAATTATTTTAAAATACTATTTTAATGCATTAAATTTTGAAATTTCATATCTTTTTCATTTTAAACCCGCTTTTGACGTATAATACCTCATATTTTTCAAAAAAAATAAGTATTTTAATTTTAAAATATTTTCAGATATCAAATTTTATTTTGTTAGCATATTTCTGTATTAATTAACTATTTGGATATTTGAATATTATTTAAATAATTAATATAATAAATTTTTTGAAATTATAAATTATTTTCAATCCACTTTTTCTCCTTGCTTTGGTGACCAGTGGATCTCCCCTATAGTTAAGTATTCCTTCTAATTGAAATACATTTTAGTAGATTATTTTCTAAAATTCCTATATTTATGAGTATTTTAAATATTTTAAAATTACCTTCATAATTAAATATCTAATTTTTGGAAGATCCACTACTTAAATTTTTAAACATAGTCTTTGCATGTTATAGCATTCACGGGGAGAAGAATTAGTGGGTGGTTAAATCCTAATCATTTACTAATCGCTTTGATAAGTGTGCTTAATTACATGTTTTGTCATTTTTTTACATGCATAAGATGCATGAGCACTTATCATAGGCCCTCCTATATCTCAAGGTTCATGTGTTTACTATTTTTGTATGCCTTCCATTTATATTATCCAAGGGTTAGTCCAAAACTTGATTTTAAATCCATTCAACATAGTGACACTTTAAGGATAATAATTAATGACCAGTCTAGCGAATTTAAACAAATTTTAGGAACTATGATAGATCCCCAATTGACATAAAACCTTCAACATTTACACTTAGTGATATTATAAACCTTCAAAAATTTTATAGAAATTTTTAGGAGCTTTTAAATCCCTTAATTAACTAATCTTAATTTACCCGTTAATTAGGTCCCATTAAATTAAAACATTTCTAATAAATACATTTCAACTCATAAAATTACCCATAATAGCTTAAACTCTCCATAATTCTTCCCTTAACCTTAGATAATTAGGGTCCCTCAATTGGACCTTAATCGGAGCCCTAATTCAACTTTAACCAAAATTACCATTTTACCCTTATAAATTAATTAAAAATCATTAAAAATTTCAATTTTTTCACAAACACTTGGGAACATTTCTTATGTCATTTCTGACCATTAGGGGTGATTCCAATCAGTTTGAAGCTAATTTGGATCAAAACCCTAAAAAACCCCTAATTTAACAATTTTAATAATTCTCTAATTGCCCTAAAGCTTCTGAAATTCATAGCTTTGTCTCGAAAACTTCAAATCCAATAAACTCAAAGCCTAATTACTCCTCTTAAAGTTTAATATTTAATTAAAATGATAGAACTCCTAGACCTAGATCATTCCCAATAGTGACCTTTTGGACCTCTTTAGCCTAGCATATGAGAGGACCCCAAACTTTTCAAAATTGGCTAATACGACTTAAACTTCAAATATCACTACCCTAAGAATTAAAACTGATTAACAAACTAAATTAACTAAAAATGAATCCTAATATATTAATATTTGAATCTTAGGTAAAGTTTTCTTGTTAGACCTTCAACAAATCTAAACTCTAGATAACTTGAACTAACTACATCACATAGGACATATCAAAAGCCACACAAACCTACTACACACATATAGATTTGTTAGGGCACCACTTCTAGCTCTAGGATTAGGGCCGGTGTTTTCTTTTTCTGCTTTTATGATGTGATACTTTCATATGTGGCATGTGTATTAATTGCTTTGATGTGTTCTGTTGTGCTGTAAAAGATGTTTATTTTATTATTATGCCATCTATACTTTATTTATGATTGATTGTGCGTTAGATTGCATATGAACTAGAGCCACTTTTATACTAATCCAATCTTATATAGATGATCACGCTCATGCAGTGCTAAATAAAAGGGGCAGTTATAATTTAAGCTTTAATACTAATACTATTTTATGCAGATGCTCCAGAGACTGCTTAGCCCCTTTCAAAGTTAAAAGAGCATGGTCAAGTGTGTTTACCTTTTCAGCGAATATTAACTGCTTAGATTGTTATATAAATTACTTGTGATTTTTATTATGATAGCCATGTAGAAGTTCGGGTCTAGATTTTCTTTTTCAAATATAACGTAATTTGTTGTTATGGAGTTATGAAAGTCTCTAAAAGTCTGGAATTTCAAACAATCGATAGCTAAAGAGAATAAGAAAGGCCTCCTGTCGGGGAATTTCTTAGTTATTTAGGTACCCTTCTGGAGGATAAACCAGACGGAGCCCGAAGGAGACGATCCAAAGGGAGATGATCCGGAGAAGGACGATATACCTGAAGACAAAGACTTAAAGAAGAAATGTCTAACTTTCAAGACTTGCATCATTTAGTAGGAATAGAATCCATGCTATTATTGGTGGAGCCTGACTACCATTATTTTTTTGCAGACCCTAGATTATACTTATATAACACGTGTCTGGAGTTTATTTATTTTATTGTGTTGAATTTATATTAATGTGTTTACATTATTTGTGCAGTAGAAATTACAAACTTTTTCCAGGTTTCTTTTCTTGCATGTGCTTGATCTGATTTACGCCAGTCCCTTTAGGATAAAAATATTTTCTACTCGTTAGTAAAAATTAATATTTTAAGGTTTAAATAATTTAGAAACCTAATGACTTAAGAAATAGTTAGAGTCGTTCGGGGTCGCATGCATATTATTACATCTCTATTTCCTTCTAATAAGACACCTCCCCACCTGCGATTAGAGACCAAATAATCTGGCATATGAGTATGAATTGCCGGATATAGGGAAGCCCAGCCTTTTCTAAAAAATATTTAATATAAGTCTGTTTTTTAAAAATCTTATGCATTCATGATTTAAATCTTTTAATCAGCATGCATTGCATTAGAAACCAATTAAACTAAAAATTTAATTGCATTAGCTCTAGAACCATTCACCCTACATAAGTCTAGGGCCAATTAGAAAACACTCTAGTTTTCGACCCTACTTCCAAAACACTAAACCACCTACCTATTTTCATAAAGACTAGACTACATGAATTTGAAGCGATTAGGTGGTTAACTAGCATCCCTATTCAGGAAGGGTATAAGCCCAAGTGCATTAGTTAAGACACGGGTATTAGTGTTGGATAGAACACTAATCTCACCTTAGATCTAGGATTCGAGTCTACTATATTAGGTGTCTCGTAGTATGCCTAAATAGGGGGTAAGTTCCTTCTCTTCGGGGGCTATAAATTCTACTTATCTACGCCACATAGATGATGTCACTTCTATCTTTTCCCTTTGTATGATTTGAGTGTGTGATTCTCTTTTTCTTCTTACCATCTTAATCTATATGGATGTTGGTATGAACCCCGCATGTTGACAAAATTGAGTTGAGCTCTTTCTTTCCCTTTGAGTAGGATTTCCTAGTCTCCCCCTTTCATGCCAATCCCTCTTATGGAAAAAAATATTAGATCCTTAATCGAGAGTTTTTTTAGGCTCCGACCTAAGATGTAATTAAACATGAGGGCTTGCGCTCGTGGGAGGAGGAACTCCACCATCAAATAAACCCCACTCGAGCAAATGTATTGGGTGGGGAAAACCTATTATTTCGATCAGGTCGTATATATTACTACCTATCGGGGTGCGCTGGCGAAAGACGCTATCCTCAATAGTTAGTCGTATGTGCGATCTAATCTGCCCTTCCATTGTCCTGTTTGCGAGGAGGGCGGAGGCCCGCGATCGTCTCTATCCCTCGGGGTGATGTGGTCGTTTATCCTCTGCACTCTGCAGCCGCAAGCGGTGTCCTTTTGGAGGTCCACAAGAAGCATTATCAAACTTGCGGCTGAAAACCGTCAATGATCGCCTTTTTTACTTCAAGGTTACTACTCCCCTTAATGGATTCTTTCCATAGATGGCTTTCTTGGAAGAAAGGAAAGATGAACATGCCATACATAATGAAAGATGTACCAGATTGGATATGAAGCTCTCCATAGGAATAGTCCCTATACGAGAAAGAGTTCTTAACTAAAATGGGAAAACCACATCCTCCACGACAGAAAGAGTGAAGTCAAACTATCTCTCTCTTTACTAATTGTCATGTGTAACACCTTACAAAAAAGGGATCGCTTATATTGAGCGATGGAAGAGTAGAGGGAGCAAATAATTAAGATAGAGATGTGGTTTTCCTTTGACCAATTAGAGGAATTCTTTCCCAAGAGAGATAGCATTGAAGGAGGTTTCTTCATCAATGTCTAAATTGTCTTCTTCGCTTATAATTATTGCATGTGTACCTTCATAAGTCTATATTGAATAAAAAGTTCATGCATGTTGGCTCTCAAAAAAGCAAAACTCTTCAACCCATTACACTTAATAATCTCAAATTTCATAATTATCAATCTATGAACAATATTTTCATATAATTTTTTTGTAATAAGAACACAATAAATCATATCAAGATTTATGTGGTTTGACTTCAACTAAACCTATGCCTATAAGAGAGGAGATTAGATCTAATCTATAAGAAATACGGGAGAAACAAAGTTGTGCACAAGGAAGAAGCACTCGCCAACTCTTTCCAAATCTATAGTATCTCAATCAAGAAAGAACCTCAACAAATTCTAAAGATAAAGGTTACCAAAAGATGACGTCCTTTCCTTGCATGCATATTTGAAAGCATCAATCCTCTAAGAAATTCCATCCATTAAGAGCGTATATCAATGGAGAAATTCAAGAGATTTTTTTTTTCAAACCCTAGAAAAAAATTTTTAAAAGTTGCAGGCATGTGCTCTCAGGAAGTGTCAAATTCCAAGCAGTTCTAATTTCGAGATGTCTACACATAAACACACATCCCAAGCTGGTAATAACCTTGAGACTACTTCATGTGGATAGAAGCACGTCAGTAGTGATTTTGTCCGTCTGATGTAATCCTGATCAAATAAGAAACATTCTGGATATCATCCAATGCAATACTCCTTTGATCCCATATAATGTGAGTAATATGAATCATAAAAAATGATTTATGAGTCAAATTAAAAAGAATCAAAGCAAGGACATGATGAAAGTGCTTCTCCTCATTATGGCATTTTATTGGCAGTAGGTTCCAACGATAGAAGGCTAAGGTAATTAGAGAACTGTTGACATCATTTTTGTATGAGGTCACTAGGATCCTAAAATCAGTTCAGATTCAGGTCAATCTAGACTTTTAATCAATTCAATTTCAAGTCAATTCATACCTAAATCCATTTAGACTTCAGTCAAATTCATCCATACTTCAATCAAATTTAAATCCATATCTTTTTAAATCTAATATCAAGGTTAAAGGCCCTATCCTAAAAGCCTTTTTCAGTGATTTTTCAAACACTTCAAAACTCAATCAAATGGAACCCAATTCAAATTCTATCAATTACATATTGATAAGATGTGTTACTAGAGCCAATCCTCCAAATTTGAGCTCATTTTGAGATTTCTAACCCCAAAAATTGGACTCAAATTCAAAACCTGTAAAACCTTCAAATATTTACGGCCTATGCCACTGGACTTGCCACCCATTAGATCCTAACCTTGGAGCCTTTTCTAAACCTTCCAATCAGTTCCAGACCCTTGCTTATGACCTATTGATACATAAACTGCATTTTCTGGACCCCGCAACTGACCTGGGGTCAAAATGACCATAATACCCTTTAAGGATTTAAAAAGGCTTTCCAAACCAAATGACCTCCAAATTGTATGGAATCAGTTCCAATAATTTTCAAATATCAAACAAAACATGTTGGACCAAAATCCAGGTCATGTTTCAACCTGTTTGACCAAGTCAACCTAGGTTGATCCAACAGGCCCTTAAGGGTTCAAATAGATATTTTGACCCATGTGACCTCTCCAGGCCTAGGGACCACCTGCATTGGTCTCAGAATACCATTTCAAATCTATTGAATCCATTCCCAGCTCCAGGGTCAACGTGGTTGACCAGGTCAACCTAGGTTGACCCAAAGGCCCATTAAAAACCTAAATAGGTGTTTTTGAACCAAATGATCATTTTGACTCTTGAAAATGACCAATCCAAACTCAATTGATCATGTTAAATCCACTGAACATAAACCCAGGTCTTGGGTCAACCTGGTTGATAAAGTCAACCTAGGTTGACCCAAGTTCCCCTTAAAGCTTTGAATGAGTTATTTCACTCCCTTTAACTTTTTTAATCCCTTTCAATATCAGCCCAATCAGCCCCTTCAAGCCTCTTTGGTTGCCACCTTAGCTACGCAAGACATGTTAACTTGTTCAACTCAAGCAAAAATAGTCAAACCCTTCTAAAATACCCACTAACTCATCTCAAACTACACCCTTCAAGCCTCAACCCCCTCCAATCTATCATCCCAGCACTCAAGGAATTCCCCTATGCCACATCATCAGTCCACATGGCAAGTGGACTGGACAAACCAGTCAAACCAAGGTTTAGAATGGGTCAAACTGCTCCATTCAATCTCTTTGTTTGAAACCACACCCATATAACCATCTGAATATGCTCTAGGCTTGATCAATATTGAAGGTTCTCATATGACACTAGAAAGTGCTCTGATACCACTTGAAAGTTTGTTAGGGATGTTAGGCCCTATAGAACTGGCCCAATGCTAAATAAAGAGAGTGGTGAATTGGTTATTAAAGATATTTTAATACAAAACTCCAAACCAAAATCACCACAAACAAAGTGCGGAAGAAAAATAAATGCGGAAGTCATAATAAGAAAAAACACACCAGATTTATAGTGGTTCGGTCAAACCTTGACCTACGTCCACTCCTTGGAGGCACCCTCCAAGTATTGCACTAACTAAGTATCTCTCCTTTAGCCCCCACAGCTAGGCGGAGAAGCCCTTACAAAATCACTACCACCTACCCCGGTGTAGCAGAGTCGCTGGGTCCTTTGACACCAAAGAGATATTCTTCTTTGGTGAACTTCCCTCGAGATGAGCCTTGAATCCGACGGTATTGAGGTGCAAGCCGGCCGGAGCAACAGTGTGGAATTCCCACCACACTCCCTTGAGTCCCCGCTCACAGGATCTTCTCCCGCTTAGACTTCACCCTTTCCTCACTCCCTTTCAAGCTCTCTCTTCAAGTCTCCCCCACAAGAACGAAGCTCCAATGGCTGCCAAAGACACTTACAAAAGTTGCCATGCCATAGCTTAAATAGAAGCTCTCAAAACAAGCTCATTAATGCAAGTTGCCGACATTATCGTCCAGGACGATATGTATATCGTTCTGGCCGATCAGTACAAATTCAGCTCATCAGCCCGGGACGATTTGGGACGATCAGAAGAAAATTGGTTACATTGTCCTGGCCGATATCACGATCGTCCAGGCCGATTAGTTTAAAACCGATTTCAATCGTCCTGATCATCGCCTTGAATTTGAGCTGTCCGATGTAGATCGTCCAGGATATCGTCCTGGCCGATCAAGAGATCGTCCCGGATGATATGATCGTATCAATCAATCATTAATGCTTTCCAAAGATACTAGATCAATTTAGGCATAATTGAGTTAGATCGTCCTGGACGATAATAATATCGTCCTGGCCGATTTCTCAAAACAAAGAATTCCTAAACTGATTATGGCGGTTGATTCTTTCTGAATTGAGATTATCATCCTGGCCGATACAGGTATCGTACAGGCTGATCCATTAATGATGGCTGCCTTAATGAGGATGCCCTAATTAGGGTTTATGATTTTGGTCATATCATCCAAGACGATATAAATATCGTCCTGGCCGATATTACCAAAAATAGAAATCTTATAGGGAACAACATGAAATCTTCCAAGTTACAAATCAACAAATCCCACACCAAATACAACAGACTCAAGAAAGGAAAAAGATTACAAACTGACTCAGACCTAGTCTACCCATTCTTGAGCTGATTCCAAATTGCAGTCCGATCGTGTGAACCTGAAACGTTAGTACATAAGGCAGTTGTAGAGAAATAAAAATGTTTGCTATCATCAAAATAATAAACCATTGATTCGCAATAATCTCCCACTTTTTGATGATGGCAAATAATTCAATTTGAATTTAAAAAAAAAATGTCCTAATCTCCCCCTCACTAGAATAAACCCTTTTAAGAAATAGGGGAGATAAAAATTTTATTATTTTTTTAATTTTTTGAAAACAAGATACAAAAATTCAACAATATGTTCTCCCTCTTTGACATTATCAAAAAGAGAAGAGGAACAAAATGACCAAAAGATAAAAACATTCCCTGATCTAGTGAAAAATAAATATTCTTAAAATGAGAAAGTTATCTCTTTTTTTAAACCAAAAACTTAGTAGAATTAGATTGACAACGCATAGCCCAGAAAAGGTTAGAAATTCATAATTTCATAATCCAAACTCAAGTTCTTTAAAAGGCTCAAAAATATTTTTAATTCAATATCTAAATCATTAAATAAATTAGAGAAAGAAACAATTTTTTTTAAAAACTCCTTCCATAAAATATATCTAATAGAAGATCAAAGCAAGAATTGTTGAATCAATAATCAAGATTTTCAAAGTCAAGTATCGAAAGTATCAAAGATTTTCTTAAGCTTTTTAAGAAGTACAAGAATGGTAAGCATTAACTTTTTATGGGCTCATTTTATGCCTCTTGACAATTGGTTGGTGCACTACGCATCTTTTGATATACTTTGTGTATTCTATATTTTTCAATTTGACGCTTTGCGCATCTTTTATTTTTGGCATCATTGGCTAATTTTTTTGACTATGCTACCTTTCTGAAATCTTAAATACTAAAAGTAAACCCATACTATTGATAAAGCGAATTTCTTAATTAAGAAAATTTTGAATTAGATTCAACAACTTACAAAAGATTCCTATGCGATAAAAAAATGTAGGGAGATAAAAAAAATTTTTCAAAAACCAATTTAAAAGATGAAAAAGATTTTAAATCAAAAGTAGAATAACCTCTTTTAGGAAATAGAGATTGAGAGTCAAAAACAAGAGTTTCCTTCCTTTGACTGTTTTTAGAGAAGTCAATCGCAACTTACCAAAGATTTCAAGAAAAAACAGGAAGTAGATTTTTCATTTTTAGAAAAGTGAATGTGTGTGTTGATCAGAGAAAAAAAAAATTTATGAAAACAAAAATTTCAACGAATAAGCAAAACAAAACAAAAAAAAAAAAAAAAAAAAATAGAAACACAACACAAAAAACACAAAAGGCTTTTAACCATTATTTTTCTCCTGGTCCGATGCTTTAGAGACCATATCTGCCCATGAGATTTTTTGCCTTTCATTATTTTTCCAGTTTAAATATTGCTTTGCCCAGCCCTTTTCTTTCGTATGAAGAATTCTTAAATTAGGGCACTGATTTTTCATATGTCCAGGCTTCCTGCATCGAAAGCAAATAACGTCAGAAGAAATATGGACATCCTTACCACTTTTACCTTTTTTCCACTTTTGCTTATGCTTTGGTGAGCTTTGTGATTTGCTTGACAAGTCATTGATATCGTCACCAACTAAGCTTCCTCTTTTTGTATCTTCAGCTTTTAGAATGATCGTTTCACCAGCATCCAAAAGTCTTTGACCCAAACCTTGCTCGTAGGCAATGAGTGAGCCAATCAAATTATCAATAGAATAATCATTCAAATCTTTTGATTCACAAATAGCAACTACTTTAGCATCAAACTTATCCAGTAGACAATGAAGAATTTTGTTAACTTTTTCAAAATTTGAAAATTCTTTTCCTAAGGCATGTAATGATGTTACAATTTTAATGAACCTAGTGTACATGTCTAAGATCATCTCATAAGATTTTATGGAAAACAGTTCAAAATTATGCATTAACAAATTCAACTTGGATTGCTTGATTTCACTAGTGCCTTCGTATATGGTGTGTAGTTTATGCCAACCTTCCTTATCAGTAGTGCACGAGGATACTAACATAAAATCATCAGAATTTAAAGCACATAAAAAGTAGTTTAAAGATTTTGCATTCAATTGAGCATCGATTCGTTCATCTTCCATTGACTAAAAGGAATGTCAGATTTAATTCCATCTATGATACGTGACGGTGATGAATAACCAGTTAAAATCATATGCCACATACGAAAATCAATCGATTACAATAAAGTAGTCATGCGAATTTTCCAAAAATTAAAAGTAACATTTTCAAACAAAGGTGGTCTGATGATTGAATAACCTTCCGTAGTGTTATGATTCCCAAGGTTATCCATGGATCAAAATTCAAAAAGTTTTCAAACTTAGTTTTTATGAATCTGGCTCTGATACCACTTGAAGGTTCTCAGATGACACTAGAAAGTGCTCTGATGCCACTTGAAAGTTCGTTAGGGATGTTAGGCCCTATAGAACTGTCCTAAGGCTAAATAAAGAGAGTGGTGAATTGGTTATTAAAGATCTTTTAATACAAAACTCCAAACCAAAATCACCACAAATAAAGTGCGGAAGAAAAATAAATGCGAAAGTGATAATAAGAAAAGAACACACCAGATCTATAGTGGTTCGGTCAAACCTTGACCTACGTCCACTCCTTAGAGGCACCCTCCAAGTATTGCACTAACTAAGTGTCTCTCATTTAGCCCCCACAGCTAGGCGGAGAAGCCCTTACAAAATCACTTTCACCTTCTCCGGTACGATGGAGTCGCCGGGTCCTTTGAGACCAAAGGAATATTCTTCTTTGGTGAACTTCCCTCGAGACGAGCCTTGAATCCGACGGTATTAAGGTGCAAGCCTGCTGGAGCAACCGTGTGGAATCCCCACCACACTCCCTTGAGTCCTCGCTCACAGGATCTTCTCCCGCCCAGACTTCACCCGTTCCTCACTCCCTTTCAAGCTCTCTCTTCAAGTCTCCCCGACAAGAACGAAGCTTCAATGGTTGCCAAAGACACTTACAAAAGTTGCCATGCCATAGCTTAAATAGAAGCTCTCAAAATGAGCTCATTAATGCAAGTTGCCGACATAATCGTCCAGGACGATGTGTATATCGTCCTGGCCAATCAGTACAAATTCAGCTCAACAGCCCGGGACGATTTAGAACGATCAGAAGAAAATTGATTACATTATCCTGGCTGATATCACGATCGTCCAGGCCGATTAGTTTAAAACTGATTTCAATTGTCCTGATCATCGCCCTGAATTTGAGCTGTCCAATGTAGTTCATCCAGGATATCGTCCTGGCCGATCAGGAGATCGTCCCGGATGATATGATCGTATAAATCAACCATTAATGCTTTCCAAAGATACCAGATCAATTTAGGCATAATTGAGTTAGATCATCCTGGACGACAATAATATCGTTCTGGCCGATTTCCTAAAACAAAGAATTCCTAAACTGATTATGGCGGTTGATTCTTTCTGAATTGAGATTATCGTCCTGGCCGATACAGGTATCGTCCAGGCCGATCCGTTAATGACGGCTACCTTAATGAGGATGCCCTAATTAGGATTTCTGATTTTGGACATATCATCCAGGATGATATAAATATCGTCCCGGCCGATATTACCAAAAATAGAAATCTTATATAGAACAACAGGAAATCTTTCAAGTTACAAATGAACAGATCCCACACCAAATACAACAGACTCAAGAAAGGAAAAAAATTGCAAACTAACTCAGATCTAGTCTACCCATTCTTGAGCTGATTCCAAATTGCAGTCCAATCGTGTGAACCTGAGACGTTAGTACATAAGGCAGTTGTAGAGAAATAAAAATGTTTGCTATCATCAAAATCATAAACCATTGATCCGTAACAATCTCCCCCTTTTTAATGATGGCAAACAATTCAATTTGAATTTTTTAAAAAAATTTCTCCTAATCTCCCCCTCACTAGAATAAACCATTTTAATAAATAGGGGAGATAAAAATATTTTTGTTATTTTTAATTTTTTGATAACAAGATACAAAAATTCAACAATACGTTCTCCCCCTTTGACATTATCAAAAAGAGAGGAGGCACAAAACGACCAAAAGATAAAAACATTCCCTGATCTAGTGAAAAATAAATATTCTTAAAATGAGAAAGTTACCTCTTTGTTTTAACCAAAAACTTAGATGAATTGGATTGACAACGCATAGCCCAGAAAAGGTTAGAAATTCATAATTTCATAATCCAAACTCAAGTTTTTTAAAAAGGCTCAAAAACTTATTTAATTCAATATCTAAATCATAAAATAAATTAGAGAAAGAAACAATCATTTTTCAGAAACTCCTTTCATAAAATATATCTAATAGAAGATCAATGCACGAATTGTTGAATCAAGAATCAAGATTTTCAAAGTCAAGTATCGAATGTATCAAAGATTTTCTTAAGCTTTTTAAGAAGTACAAGAATGGTAAGCATTAACTTTTTGTGGGCTCATTTTATACCTCTTGACAATTAGTTGGTGCACTACGCATTTTTTTATATACTTTGTGTATTCTATATTTTTCAATTTGGCGCTTTGCGCATCTTTTATTTTTGGCATCATTGGCCAATTTTTTTGACTATACTACCTTTTTGAAATCTTAAATACCAAAAGTAAATCCATACTATTGATAAAGCGAATTTTTTTATTAAGAAAATTTTGAATTAGATTCAACAACTTGCAAAAGATTCCTATGCGATAAATAAAACATAGGGAGATAAAAAAAATTATTTTAAAAACTAATTTAAAAGATGAAAAAGATTTTAAATCAAAAGTAGAATAACCTCTTTTAGGAAACAGAGATTGAGAGTCAAAAACATGAGTTTCCTTTCTTTGACTGTTTTTAGAGAAGTCAATCGCAACTTACCAAAGATTTCAAGAAAAAATAGGAAGTAGATTTTTCATTTTTAGAAAAGTGAATGTGTGTGTTGATAAAAGAAAAAAAAATTTAACGAAAACAAAAATTTCAAAGAATATGCAAAACAAAAATAAAAAAATAAAAAAATATATATAAAAATAGAAACACAACACAAAAAAAACGAAAGGCTTTTAACAATTATTTTTCTCCTGGTCCGATGCTTCAGAGACCATATCTGCCCATGAGATTTTTTGCCTTTCATTATTTCCCCAGTTTAAATATTGCTTCGCCTTGGCCTTTTCTTTCGTAGGAAGAATTCTTAAATTAGGGCACTGATTTTTTATATGTCTAGGCTTCCTGCATCGAAATCAAATAACGTCAGAAGAAATATGGACATCCTTACCACTTTTACCTTTTTTCCACTTTTGCTTATGCTTTGGTGAGCTTTGTGATTTTTTTGACAAGTCATTGCTATCGTCACCAACTAAGCTTCCTCTTTCCGTATCTTCAGCTTTTAGACCGACCGTTTCACTTGCATCCAAAAGTCTTTGACCCAAACCTTGCTCGTAGGCAATGAGTGAGCCAATCAAATTATCAATAGAATAATTATTCAAATCTTTTGATTCACAAATAGCAACTACTTTAGCATCAAACTTATCCAATAGACAACAAAGAATTTTGTTAACTTTTTCAAAATTTGAAAATTCTTTTCCTAAGGCATGCAATGATGTTACAATTTGAATGAACCTAGTGTACATGTCTAAGATCGTCTCATAAGGTTTCATGGAAAATAGTTCAAAACCATGCATTAACAAATTCAACTTGGATTACTTGATTTCACTAGTGCCTTCGTATATGGTGTGTAGTTTATCCCAAACTTCCTTACCAGTAGGGCACGAGGATACTAACATAAAATCATCAGAATTTAAAGCACAGAAAAAGCAGTTTAAAGATTTTGCATTCAATTGAGCATCGATTCGTTCATCTCTACTCCATTGACTAAAAGGAATGTCAGTTTTAATTCTATCTATGATACGTGACGGTGATGAATAACCAGTTAAAATCATATGCCACATACAAAAATCAATCGATTGCAAGAAAGTAGTCATGCAAATTTTCCAAAAATCAAAAGTAACATTTTCAAACAAATGTGGTCTGGTGATTGAATAACCTTCCGTAGTGTTATGATTACCAAGGTTATCCATGGATCAAAATTTAAAAAGTTTTCAAACTTAGTTTTTATGAATCTGGCTCTGATACCACTTGAAGGTTCTCAGATGACACTAGAAAGTGCTCTGATACCACTTGAAAGTTCGTTAGGGATGTTAGGCCCTATAGAACTAACCCAAGGCTAAATAAAGAGAGTGGTGAATTGATTATTAAATATCTTTTAATACAAAACTCCAAACCAAAATCACCACAAACAAAGTGCGAAAGAAAAATAAATGTGGAAGCAATAATAAGAAAAGAACACACCAGATTTATAGTGGTTCGGTCAAACCTTGACCTACGACCACTCCTTGGAGGCACCCTCCAAGTATTGCACTAACTAAGTGTCTCTCCTTTAACCCCCACAGCTAGGCGGAGAAGCCCTTACAAAATCACTTCCACCTTCCCCGGTGCGGCGGAGTCGTCGGGTCCTTTGACACCAAAGAGATATTCTTCTTTGGTGAATTTTCCTCGAGACGAGCCTTGAATCCGACGGAATTAAGGTGCAAGCCTGCCGGAGCAACCGTGTGGAATCCACACCACACTCCCTTGAGTCCCCGCTCACAGGATCTTCTCCCGCCCAGACTTCACCTGTTCCTCACTACCTTTCAAGCTCTCTCTTCAAGTCTCCCCAACAAGAACGAAGCTCCAATGGCTGCCAAAGATACTTACAAAAGTTGCCATGCCATAGCTTAAATAGAAGCTCTCAAAATGAGCTCATTAATGCAAGTTGCCGACATTATCATCCAGGACGATATGTATATCGTCCTGGCCGATCAGTACAAATTCAGCTCATCAGCTCAGGACGATTTGGGACGATAAGAAGAAAATTGGTTACATCGTCTTGGCCGATATCACGATCGTCCAGGCCGATTAGTTTAAAACCGATTTCAATCGCCCTGATCATCGCCCTGAATTTGAGCTGTCCGATGTAGATCATCCAGGATATCGTCCTGGCCGATCAGGAGATTGTCCCGGATGATATGATCGTATCAATCAACCATTAATGCTTTCCAAAGATACCAGATCAATTTAAGCATAATTGAGTTAGATCGTCCTGAACGATAATAATATCGTCCTGGTCAATTTCCTAAAATAAAGAATTCCTAAACTGATTATGACTGTTGATTCTTTCTTAATTGAGATTATCGTCCTGGCCGATACAGGTATCGTCCAGGCCGATCCGTTAATGACGGCTGCCTTAATGAGGATGCCCTAATTAGGTTTTCTGATTTTAGATATATCGTCAAAGACGATATAAATATCATCCCGGCCGATATTACCAAAAATAGAAATCTTATAGGGAACAACATGAAATCTTTCAAGTTACAAATCAACATATCCCACACCAAATACAACAGACTCAAGAAAGAAAAAAGATTATAAACTGACTCAGACCTAGTCTACACATTCTTCAGCTGATTCCAAATTGTAGTCCGATCGTGTGAACCTGAAACGTTAGTACATAAGGCAGTTGTAGAGAAATAAAAATGTTTGCTATCATCAAAATCATAAACCATTGATCCGCAACAAGGATGCCACCTCAGGTCCCATGACCATAATTGACCAGTCAAATGGTCAACGAGAGCTCAAACAAGCTCAAAATGTTAAACTTGTTTAAACCCATCCTCATCCCAACCCAGGCCAATCCAACCTGTCATTTTATGTCCAAAACATTTTCTGGAGCTAGCTCGACCTCCCCTAGGAGCTGGCATGCTCCAAGACCTGACCTACCAGCCTAGTGTTCCCCTCCATTTGAAAATGACCTAGGATCATTTTCACCTGAAGCCAGCCGATCCCTCTGCTCCCTAACAACTTGGGATAGATGTCAATCATCCCAGAAAATTCCCTGATGGATCCCTGCCGCTCTTTTTGGCTCCAAATCACTGAATAGGGTAAGAGGGGCGGGATTCATTCATTCAGATCAATCTCTCATCACATTCACTCTCTAGAGCTCTAAGGTATTCGTTTCAAGATCTTAGAGTCTCCTTCACCTTCCCTTGATCTTTTCCCATCGTTGTGACGCAGTCAGCAGCGACAAGAATGAAGGACAAGCCTAACTTCGCCCTATCTCTTCCAACTCTCTATGGAGGCTTCCTCCGAGCCCGAATCCTTTAAAAAAGTTGAGCATGGACAATCCACAAGTTCAGAGAAATTTAAATCACTCAAATCAATCCATTATAGCAAGGTAAATTCCTAAACCCTAGACTCTTATATAGGTTTCCAAATAAACATCCATCAAGGGCATTTCAAAGCATTAAAGATATTCCACACTCATCTACCATTTCATTGTCATCTAAATCTCGAAGATTAAGCCATTTAATCCTATGTAAATGGATTTTGGAAAATTTTTTGAGTTTAGGGTTTTCAGTTTTCATGAGCTCAGTGATGAAATCAGGACCGTCCATCTTCTTTGTTTGTCACAGACGGTCGGGATTTCGTTATATCAATAATCAGATTTGATCTCTTGTAACCAAGGGATGATAACATCATGTCTGGCTGCATCTGATCTATCTATTCCAAACTGCGGGGATATCTGTGACCATCCGATCTCCTAAACGAGATCAAACCACGAGATTCAATCCCGTCCGCTGGATCAAAATCGTGGAATCGGACGGTGCGGGAACCGTGCTGACTCATTTAAGTGAGCCGCGTCAGCTGACCGTCGCCTTTCGTCTGGTCCAATCATTGGACGCCGCGTGTAAATCCTGAATTTAGGATGTATTTTAATTAAATTTAATTCCAAAAATTGCAAAAATCATATAAAAATAAAATATTAAGCCAAAATTTTTGTACAACCACTTATTTTTCTCGGAATTGAATTTCCTATTTTCTAAAAATAAAATCAAACTTTAATTCTCATTATTTTACATTATTTCTATTTATTTAAAGCCTTGATTATGGTTAGATTTTCCTAAATATATTTTAATTAAATGTTCATTTATATTTAGATCCAAATGGCATGACCTAGTTTCAGATGGCATGGTGAAGAGATTTATATACACCTTAAATATATTTGTATGAAATTATTTGGAATTTCAATGAATTCTTATTTGAATTCTCTTTTAAATAGGTTATGACTTAACCTAAACATTTTAAAAGAAAATTCATTACTAATTGAATGATTTCTCAATTATTCCATGCATATACTCTAGGATATCAGTAAGTAATTATATTCAAGTGCATTTAATCTTTATTGGGTATTTAAAGGGCATTTATTCTAATCACCTTTTTCTAATTCTTCTTGGTTGTCCTCTAAATCTTCAATGATTTGATTTCAAATAAACTTTAATGTACTATGTTGTATCTTTCATCCATCAAAGTATCATTGAGTTAAACCAAGCATATGATTGCTTATTGAATAAATCCTCAAACAAATCAAAGCATGTTTTAGGTCTCATCTTTAAAGATTCGTTGCATTTACTTTCTCTTAGATTTAGTGCACTTGTTCATGCTTTGGTATGATTGTAAATAATGTCCAAAGGGTTAGAAGAACTTGATTTCAAGCTACAACATAGTAACACTTATGAATAATAATTAAGGACTTGTGTCTTAGCTAACCTAGTATATCTAGGATGTACTTTATACATCCCATTTGGGATGAAACTCCAACTTAGAAAACTAGTGTCATAACCTCTTGATCTAATACATTTTGATTTGACATTAATCAATCTCCAAATAACTAGTAGATTTAGGTGACCATTCATTAAGGGTCTTGATCTTCAATAAATTCAAATAAATCAAACAAAATGTATAAAAATCTAAAATAAACTTCATTCAATTTTAATCAAACTATAAATCAAGTATACAATCATTTAAAATCAAAACTAAATTCCAAATTTTACTAAACCCAAACCAACTCTTAATCACCTTTAATTAAACCTTAATCAAAATAAATCATAATAATTTAAATAAAATTCTTTAAAAATTTATATTAATTTCAATGAACCCTAAACTAAGTAAATAATCAATTAAAAATCAAATTTGAACATAAATCAAATTTAAACTCTAATTAACATCCTAAATACCCTTAATAAACATTAATTGAATAAACGCTGGGATGTAACATGTAAATTTTATATTAATAAAATCATCTTTTCCATATATACAAATGTTCATGCATCATTAGCATACGAGTAGCTTTTCAATTTTTGTAAGCATGTCTTATTGCATTTGATTTAAATTCTTTAACCATTCCTTGATTACTAGGATAGAGCCATCTTAAATCTTGCATTCATCGGCGATTATTCTGATTAGGATTGTTATCTGGTAGCCCACTCTAGGAAGATGGTATGTCCAGAATGTATACACCCTCTCTTTGCATAATCCTTCCTCTTATCAAATCTAAACTTTCAAATTCAATAATTAAAGTTTATAATCTAAAGACTGAGCGTGAAAATTTAAATTAGCCAAAATTTTTCTTTAAACTTATATATAAATTTTGAAATTAATTACACTTCATTTAGATCGAGAGTATTCTCTTAGGAGATGTAATTAACTATAGGGACTTGCCCCTATAGGGAGTCAAGATTCCAGAATAATTTAAACCCTTCCTTAGTTTCCTTTCTAAGGTAGGGAAAGATCTGTCAACGTAGATCGTGCTTTATCTAGATTTTAAAATTTATTTTCACAATCAAAGGATATGTAGATAATTAATCTGCTTTCACAGGTAGGAAAAATATCTTCTATATTTAATCAAGGAAATAAATTCATAATTCATTAGTCTAATCGGATCGATAGGATAATATGCTTGTCATCCTTCGGGATGATTTGTATATTTCATATGCTCCACCTGATTAGAAGAATGAATTATAGTCTTCTTTTATATCAATAGAAGGACAATAGTCTACCCCTCGAGGCGGTATAATGTCCAGCTATGTGGATTTGATTGAAAGAAAATATTAAAATACAAATAAAGCAAATCGTGTGGGGAAAAAGAGCATTTATTTTCAAAGAATATTTTATTTTCTCATAGTTTTTTCTGGCGACTCTGTTGGGGATTGACTTCTCTCTCCACCTTAAATGAAGACTAAATTATTTTAAAATTATATATAAGTTTAATTAAATATCTGGGCTATTAAATTTTCATGTAAATTTCAATCTGTCTAACTTCTACTGCTAGCTTTTATGATTTGTTTAGTCTTGTGGCTCAGGTCTTTAGGATTGATTTATATTCAATTTTTCCGTTACGATTTGATTTCCTGTCTTGTGTTTTTTATTTATATAGTTTTATATTCCTCTAATCGAGTCAACCAAGCATGTTTGTCATTTGTATGACATTTGCATGTTTACTTTGAGTCCTCTGTTTGTATGATCATGCTCACGCGAGTGAGCATAACCCAGGGTTACTTGGCTTCTTCCTAAAAGTCAAGCGAATGTCCAACCGGAACACCGATTTTGTCCTAGGACTAGTAGGAGTGCTGTCCATTTGTCATCTGACATTTGAATGTCACTTGTGTGATTAGTAACTTAGAATTCTTTTCGAATTTATTCAAAATCCTTCTTGAATTTCTCAATTCATTGTATCTCATTTTGTTTCTATTTTTAGCTTTGGATTTTGATGATATGTCTTTAATTTATGAATTGATTTGATTTGATTGTCTTTTATTTAAATTGTATAACTATAGAATTCCTTAAATCGAGTCAACCAAGCTTGTTTGTCATTTGTATGATATTTGCATATTTACTTTGAGTCCACTGTTTGCATGACCATGCTCATGCGAGTGAGCATAACCCAGGGTTACTAGGATTCATCCTAAAAGCCAAGCGGATGTCCAACCAAAACACCGATTTGGTCCTAGGTCTGGTAGGGGTGCTGCCCGTTTGTCGTTTGACATTTGCATGTCACTTGTGTGATTATTAACTTAGAATTCTTTTTGAATTTATTTGAAATCCTTCCTGAATTTCTCAATTCATTGTATCTAATTCTGTTTCTATTTTTGCTTTTATATTTTGATGCTACCTTTGATTTATGACTTGATTTGATTTGACTGTCTTTTATTTAAATTGAATAACTGTAGAATTCCTTAAATCAAGTTAACCAAGCATGTTTGTCATTTGTATGATATTTGCATGTTTACTTTAAGTCCACTGTTTGCATGATCATGCTCACACGAGTGAGCATACCCCAGGTTTACTTGTCTTCATCCTAAAAGCCAAGCGGATGTCCAACCAGAACACCGATTTGGTCCTAGGTCAGGTAGGGGTGCTGCCCATTTGTCGTCTGACATTTGTATGTCATTTGTGTGTCATTTGCATGCCTTAGAGTTTTCTATTTTCATTTCTACTCCGATTTTTGACTCAATGCGTTGAAATCAGGCTTTAGATTATAAATTCCTATTCTATGCCCGCCTTTTCTAAATTCTTCTACTCGTGTTTGCTTATGCATAATCAAAATTCTTAAGAACAAGGGTCCTTATTTAATCTCTTCTTAATCTAACTCTAATTTCCCTTCAAGTCTTCAATCAAATATATATCTGAACCTGCACTTTATGATTGTATTCCTCTGGTGTGGGTCCTTAACTGGACCATTTCCTTTCTCAAATCCTCAATCTATTCGATCCTAATAATAAAATTCAGTTACATTCAAATCAGTGCGACTATCAGCAATTAAATTCACTGCATAGACTCAGAAGAATCAGTTTCTGATTTGGATCACCTTTGAATTACAGAATGTCTTGAAAATTAGTCTTAAACATCAACATCACTGCTGCCCAATCTGTTGAGGGTGACCAGATCAAATTTGGGTATGGATTCGATAATCTGTAAGTTACTTTAGGGGCACCACAGACTAAAGTGGTGACTCCAATTATAGAATCAGTCCGATCAACTCCTATTCGGATTAATGTTGAGGGTGGGTCTATAGCTGCCCCTACGGCTACTAAACCCTCAGTATTCACTCGTTTGACTTATCCCCAATCAACTGTTGTGGATAAGGGAAAGTCCCCTGTTGTTGCTGAATCCCTAATCTTTAGAAACTTCGAAGTGGGGTCATCTTCTACCATCCCAGATATTACTAAGTCTCTGCATCGCAATATGTTTCATCGTATGAGGCGAAGCGTTAAAAGAGTTGAAGCATCAAAGAAGAATCCTCTAATCGTTGCCGTAATTGAGGCATCGAAGAATAGAACCACTGAAATCCCTGAGCCATATGTTAATTCCCCTCAGTTGGATGGTAGTAGATTTCATCCATTGTCTGCTATGGGCAGGGGAAGAGAGCATACTATGTATAGCATATTCTCCACCTACTCCGTTCCAGAACTACCCAATTATCCCTTCTCTTTTCAAAAGGAATAGAAAGTTCAAGACAACGAACTGATCCAGGATTGTACCACTGGTTATGGCCAGTCAAAGGCAGAATTCTTAATGAGTGTTAAGGATGTTATTTCCACTGAAGTGCATCCCCAATCAACGGGAGGGAGAGGAAAATCTCCTCTTACTAAGAAGAGAGTACAGTTTCAGGGAGCGGGTCCAAGTCGACCAGCGACTGTAACAAATCACCGTGGGGAATCGAAGAAACTCCCGCCTCATGATCAGTTTCAGAATTCAGGGTATCAAGACAGTCAACTAACTCCTGTTAAATCTCTTGGATATGGAGTGTTAGCCCGACGAGGGTATAATCCCATGTCTCCTTCACCACATCATTATGGGGATCGTCCACTCATGATATATGATAATCCCCCTACTCAACATCCATCAAGGGATAACCAATATCATTATAAGGGTAGCTAATCATCTTTTGGTTTCGATAAGAGGAGACTGCAATTCCCAACCCAGTCACCCTTGTTATCTAACTAGGACAAGGAAGTTCGTCATAGATCTATCCCCTTCTCAAGAATATACTCTAGTTAGCCCACACGATGTGAGAGGCAAATCAATAGAAGAAATGATGAATCATTTAAAAGAATGTATTTGCCAAATCAACGAGCAGGAAGCTGCAAAAGATGAAGATATGGATCAGGAAATGTCTGGAAGTGCTAATATGGTTGATATATGTTCTTCTCTGCAAAGGGAGAAGGAAAAGAGTAAAGGTGAAGCAGGATCAGCTGAGGCTAGAGATGATGAAGATGATATAGCATATTCTACGCATCATCTCTTAGAACAGCTCAGTTAAAAGGATGAACAGATACTTAGGATGGAGAAGACGATGGAGGAGATGATGTCTATGATCTCTATGATGCAGGCTAACAATCCTCCTATCCCAGAAACTCAAGTTGGATCTTCTACTGATGAATTAGTGCAACTAAATCCAAAAAATAAGGCAGGTAGGATAGAAGAATCTGATAAAATAGTTCATTAACCACTTAAAGTAGAATCACCATCAGTAGCCAGTGGATATCAAGCAGATGGTTGAGCAACAAGTTAGGGATGCTTTGGCTAAGGCTTAAAGTACCTCATCTGTTCTAAAGGGTAGGCCATATCTAGAAGAATACGATTTGGTCCTTTATCCAAAAGGATTCATACCTCCTTCCTTCAAAAACATTGATAGTATGGGTAATCCTAAGCAACATCTAGCTCACTTTAGGGCTAGTTGTTGCAGTGCAGGCGGTAGTGATGCATTATTATTCAGACAGCTTGTAAGCAGCTTATCAGGAATTGCATTCGATTGGTATACAGAACTACCTAATAGGTCGGTCCGTTCCTTCAATGAATTAGAACTAATGTTCGTTAAAAGATTTGCGGGTGCCAAACATGATATCACTGTTGGAGATCTGGTAGTGGAAAGCCAAAAGCCGAGAGAAAGCCTGGTGGATTACATTATGAGATGGAGAAATCTTAGCATGAGATGTGAGCCTGAGCTACAAGAACAGCAAGCTATAGAGATTCTCCTGAAGAATATTCATGGTCCAGTTGCCTTTTTGCTTAAAGGTTTTACCATTAAAACCTTTGAGAAGTTATTGAACAAGGCGTTTAATCTTCAAGAAGAAGCTTCCCAGATTCCTTTCTCAAAAGATTCAGCTTCTTTAGAAATAAAGAATTTAAAACCTCATAAAGTACTAGAGAAGAAACCAGGGATCATGTCTGCAGTAGATAAGGGGAAGCAACCGATGCAAATTCAGTTAGAAAATCCTAATCGACCTCCTCAGTATCAACAGTATAACAGACCTCAGGGTGATCAGCAGACTAGACCCCAACCTTATTTAACTCCATAATAGCAGAAAGAAAAGTTTGACTTTTTTATGAATAAAGTATATCCTTTCAAATGAGAGGCGATTAAGAAGATGTTTTAAAGTCTTGTAAAGAAGCCAAGATTCAAACTACCTGAATCTAAAATACCAGAAGAGGCTGCTAAAGTAGGACAACCTAACTTTTGTCCATATCATTAAATGTTAGGTCATGAGTTGGAAAACTGTATCACTTTCAAAGAATGGCTGGATAGGATGGTATGGTTGTGATACTCAAAGAATACTTAGCGGACCCAAGTCAGGGATCTACTAAGTGTATATTTGGTGAGCCTTCTGCACCTCCCACTCTAAATTCCAACGATAATGGGATGTAGTTTTGTCCCAATCTTCTAAAAAGACCCTTAATAAGTTGTATCGTTCTTCTTTTCAAGAATCTCTGAGAGTCTAGAATCCCATCCAGGCTGATTTGGTAGCTCGTGAGCAGAAGAAGAATAAGGCTACAACCAAAGAGCCTAAGGAAGTGCAAGCTGATCAAGCTCCTCCAGTCCCAAAGGAGCAGAAGAATGAGAAAGAGTTAGGTTCTGATAACTTAGTTATTTTTTGCAAGTGGTGAGCATGTGTCGCTCAAACCCCTGATTCCATATGACTTTTATTTTGTTCCTCCTCGGACTAAGAAAGTAATGAAAAAGGATTTTGCATATATCATGTTTGTTTCTGCTGATGAATATTCTGATCAAAATTTAAACAATAACGAAAATAACTCCTAAGGAATAAATGTGAACGAAGTAGATGAACAATTCCAACACTATTATGGTAGTGACTCCCCTATACTCGATGTCGAGGGTGATCCTATTAGTATTGAGTTGGAATTATCTGATTCAGATACACTGCTAGAAAACACCCAAATAGTAACTGACGATCAACAGATAAAGGCCACTAAAAATGCTTCATCTAAAGAAGTAGTGCAAGTTAACCTTCGTAGCGGTAAAGTCTTACCCCCATGAGTTACATCTACAGAAAAAGTGAAGCAAGGTGTGGATAATCCAGAAGCTTCTAATCAACTACAACAAGGCCAACAAACAGAATTAGAAAATGCAGGGATTCTGAAAGTTAACTATAACATATTAGCGCATCTTAGAAAACTGCCGGCAAAATTGAGCATTTATGATGCTCTAGTTCTTTCCAAAGAAATGAGTGAATCTTTAGTCAAAGCTTTACTCAACCCAGAGATCTACATGGCTCAGTTAGCTTCAACGCAGTCTAACAAAGAAGCGTTATATTTTAAGGAAGTCCCCGATGTCACATTTTCAGATGAAGATTTGCTACTAGGAACAACGGATCACAATCGTCCACTATATATCTCCGTTAACATTGATATTTTCAAAGTATCTCATGTGCTCATCGATCCAGGTTCATCGGTCAACATCATGGCGCTCAAAACTCTCGCATACCTAAGGGTTGATACTCACAAACTCAGTTCCGACAAAATGATGCTGCGAAGATTCAATGAGAAAGGCGAGAGAACCATAGGCTCAATAACCTTGCTTTTAGATTTAGAAACCTTCAAAACTGAAGCCAAATTTCATATAATACATTCCAAAACTTCTTTTAACGCTCTCCTAGGTAGACCCTAGCTTCATGAATATAGAATGGTGCCTTCCTCATTACATCAGTGTATCAAATTCTCCCGAGATGGAGTAGAACACTGCATCAAAGGTGATTTGCAACCATTTTTTATTCATAAAGTCGGCATATATGAAGATGCTTCATACTATCTGCCTAAAAAGCAGTCAGTCTTCTCTAAAAATCTCAAATTGGCTGAAGTAGAAATAAAAGAAGTGAAAGAAAGGAAAGAGAAAGAAAAGGAGAAAGAAAAAGAAAAAATAATAGCATCCCGATCTCGAACACGATGTTCGTTGGTCACCTGCTCCTCCTCACAAAGAGGTGGAAGACTGGCACAACGATCTAGAGGAAGAGGTTGAAGATGGAAAAATAGAGAAATGTGTGAGAATATAACTCAAGACATGCAAATAAGGGAACCTACAATACATATTGATTTGGAATCCAATTCGGAGGACAAATCATATATGCTTGAGAAAGACCCACAGGTTGTAGAATATAGGAAATTTCTAAATCGGCCAAAATTTGATATTTCTTTAGAAACTGATAATGACGAGGATAGGGTCCAAGTTACTAAGGAAGATAACTCAGATTTATTTATTATGGAGAGATTAAAAAAGTATGTGGAAAATATTACCCTAACCCCTTTATCCAAGAGCAATGTAAAGAGGTTAGAAGTGAAAGCTTCTCTTCCTCTAAACCCTGAAACCAAAGTCAATAACTTCATACACTACAGGAAAACCCGTCATTACCCGCGGATGTAATCCACCGGTAACGCTAAAAATACGCCGGTAATATGACATTTTTGTCAAAATTCTCGCAAAATTTCATGCGTCGGTTTGGCACGCGTAAAAAAAACATTTCAGCGTAAATCATATGCCGGTAAACTTTTCGGCGTTTGTTCTAGCATATTATTGGTGAAAAATGCGAGCCAATTACGTTGATTTGCATAAGATTATTCTGGCGTTAAATACGCCAGAATTTTCGGCATATAAATACACCGAAAAAACTGGTGGACTAAACGTCGCAAAGGTCGCTGTAACTAAAGCAACGAATCAAAACCGGTGCATTATCCGCCAGAAAATACCAGCATATATAGTACACCAAAATGAATCGAATGATTCGTTGTATCATCATTTCTGATGACGTACCGACATATTTTCTGCTGGAAACCTGTAACATAAACAAAAAAAAAATTGCTTTCTCAGGTAGTTATCAGATTTCCACATTTGCAAACATGTACATATAATTGAATAATTCGTTCTACAACACATCTACACAGAATAAATATCAAGAACTTCAATAAATACTTATAAACATAAACGTAAATATTACAAATTGTTCATTAACATCAACCAAAATTCTAAAACATCACAAATTGTTTATTAACAGCAGTTCATATGACATTAAAAAAACTAAACAACAACTCTGACTCAGTGGACTCATCTTCAGCTGGAGCTGCCTCTTTTCTACTCAACTGCTCCCTCATTTTGCGCATTTCATCCAACAACTGTTTCTGTTGCTCCTACATCTGCATCTGTACCTATGCTTGCAACTAAACTTGCCAATCAGCTTGTGATTTCCTTACTTGTTCTAGCTCCGCTTGAAGGACAGTTATATGTTGACTATGTAAGGACTAATATGAACTGGCTGCGAAGCTAGATCCAGAAGAGGTGATCCCCTCGTATGTCTGGGCTTGCGAACCCAAACCATAAACCCTTCCATGTTGCATTCCTCCTACGGCTTGCGACCAGATGCGGTACTCAGAATACTCTATAGAGCTGCCAGAAGAACCCTCACATGTTGTGGCCTAACTCTCTCGAAGCCGTGTACACTCCTCCTGTGAAAGTAGAATATATATATATATAATTGAGACTAAAAATAAAAATTATGAACTAATTTCTTAAGATTTGGTCGAATATTTTCATCCTCAGCTATATTACTACTTGAAGATGGACCGCATTGAGATTCAAAATGTGGCTCGTACTGACTATGAGAAGTCCAATACTAATACCGTGGCATGAATCCTCTGTGATACAGATCAACAATTACATCATCTAGTCTTAGGTGCACTAGATTTTTATGTTTACAATATGGATATCGAAACATTCCATCTGATATGAAGCTGGGTAGTTATTTCGCTGTCTAAATGAAAATGTTCACCCCATAATGAATTCATTTGTTAATATCTTTTCTCCTTGCGCCACTCAGTTATACCTCCAACTTCTTTGATTTCTAATATCCATAACCTACATATAATATGGAATAGATAATTAATAGATTATAATAATTTTGTGACAATGGTCAGATAAAGATTATTGGTAGATGTAATTAAATCGAGCAATGCATGTTAGATAATGCAAATAAGGAGACATCAATATTTGGCAACATAACAACTTGACTATGATCTGGAACAAAAATGAAATGCCATACTGCCTCTCTAAATCACATTTCAGTGTGGGACTTGTGTGAAGATCAAGTAATTGTCAATTTGCTTAGACTACCATCCAATTCTAATGCAAGTACAATAACAGATTTTTTTTTGTTATGCAATTGTTGATGCTCTATTAATAATTGAAAACAACAAGTATAAAGAACAGTGGATTCTAAGCTTTTAATAAAAGCTATTTTGATTTAGACATATTTTTCACATGTAAGGCAAGTTTTGCGAAACATAATTATGTGTGAGATTGGAGGTTCTAACACTGTGTAAGTTAAAGGCACATGGTGGTATAACTATTTCATTAGTTGATATTAGTTTTGTTCCATATTTGAAGAAGAAACTAATATCTTGAAGCACTTTTAGTGTTGCAGGATGCAGATTCTCTATTAATGTTGTTGCTCTTAAGGCCTGTATGGGTGTGTTGGTTGTTTGAAGGTGAATAAAGTTGTTGGACTTACAGAATGCAAAATTATGGGCTATTGTTGGATTCAACTATTATGTTGGTAGCACTTAGACTCATGAATGGTACTTAGTCTATGCCATCATTTATTTGAAAAATTGAAGCTATGGTGAAATTTACTGTTGATGATTTTTCAATAGTAATGCAAAACAACTTTTTTATTAAATGAAAACTTTTAGAAATGCACTAAGTGAATTAGTTTGTATTTCCAATTTTAAGAAGTAATGATCCCATGATTCTTCATATGAAAGGTGATCTAAAGTTGTTGTAGAAGATTAAGAGCAAGTGGCTTGCCATTACAACCTCAAGCATTACAACAACAACATGCCTTTATAACTTACCATTACAACCAGGTGCACTATAACAACAACATGCCTTTATCGTTGTCATTCGTCGTTAGTCAAATTATTCAATATCTTATTTTTTATCATCCTAAACCCTAAAAAGCTCTCTCTCTCTCTCTCTCTCTCTCTCTCTCTCTCTCTCTCTCTCTCTCTCTCTCTCTCTCTCTCTCTCTTCCATAATGCCTAAACAGCTCTCTCTTTCTCTCTCTCTCTCTCTCTATCTCTCTATCTCTATCTCTCTCTCTCTTCCATAATGCCTAAAGAGCTCTCTCTCTCTCTCTCTCTCTCTCTCTCTCTCTCTCTCTCTCTCACTGGTTCTTCTCCTTTGTCTGAGAGACATTCTCACACTAGGAACAACCACTTGAGGAAGAAACACAATAGAAAATTAGCATTGAAAATCAAGGAAAATAATCGAAACTCACAGTGGATTTTGCTAAAAATTATATCCTTTCGCTGGCAACAGAGTCGGTGATTGTCAGCAACTTATCGTGGACGTCTAGAAGCCTCGGCAGCGGCAACCTACGGTGGGGCGACGATGGGACGACGAAGCACAGCGGAGAATTAAAAGGAAACGTGGAATGAAATGAAACGCAAGACGGGCGCGGGTTCGGAAATAGGGCTGTTGCCGACGGACTTTCCGGCATATTAACCGCTAGAATAATTACTGTGTCTATGTCGACGGAAACATTTTGTTATGTTTAAAATGTTGGCGTCTAATCCACCGGTAAACACGCCGTTTATTACCAACGTCAAATACGCCGCTATAGATGATACGCTTATGTATTCCGACATATAGACCAGCGTCATGGGCGTCGGAAACTTACCGATACCTAGACCGCCGGAATAAACCTCGTTATAATTCCGTTGCACAGGATGCTGATTTAAACATCGTAGTTACCCACGGATATAAATCTGCTAGAAGCTCCGATGGTAATACCGTGTTTTCCCGTAATGATACCTTCTACCATCAAGCCCTAGAGACCGATGTAACCCTCAGTGATCCTTTTATGGATGAGATAATAGAACTTCCTTTTGATTGGTATTCGAATTCTACAAATAGATTTGCTAAACAAGGTTTAATGCCACTGAAATGGACTAGAGGTAAAGCCCAGCAATTTAAACACATTTGGAATAGAAAATACCATAAACAAATTTCAAGGCGAGGTATTGGTTTGCTACTCAATGTTCATTCGATGATGATGAATATTGCTTAGTAAATTCTAATAATTTTGAGTCTAATAGTCTCTTTTCAGCGAACATTAAATCTTTTAACGAACTCTGCTTAGAAATTTCAGATGAGCTCGATGACTTTCAAGTTCGAGATGCGCCACCAGAACTTGAGGAAGAAATCAGATCTACGATTGACGATCTCAGAGAAGTAAATCTGGGCCCTGAAGAAGACCCTCACCCGATTTTCATCAGTTCTCTGTTGAATGAGGACGAGGCGAACAACATGAATCAACTTCTATCTGAATTTAAATATTGTTTTGCTTGGAGATATGAAGAGATGCCCAGGTTATCCCTAGATGTAGCAGTTCATAAATGAGCAATTCAACCATAAACATTTCCAGTAAAACAAGCACCTCGACAAATGCGACTCGACATTGAGCAGCAGGTCGTCATCGAAGTTAAGAAACTAATCAATGCAGGCTTTATTAGGGAGGAGAAATAGCCAACCTGGTTAGCTAGCGTCGTTCCAGTCAAAAAGAAGAATGGTCAAATACGTGTTTGTATTGATTTCAGATATCTAAATAAAGCATATCCTAAAGATGAGTTTTCGCTTCCTATACCGGAACTCATGGTAGATATCGATTCCTCACATGTGATATTCTCTTTTATGGATGGTTCATCCGGTTACAACCAAATTAGAATGGACTCTGAAGATGAGAAGTATACCGCATTCAGGACACCGATAGGAGTTTACTATTATAAGGTTATGCCTTTCGGTTTAAAGAATATGGGAGTGACTTATCAAAGGGAAATGACGAGGATTTTTGACGAACTCATCCATAATCAAGTGGAGTGTTATGTCAATGATCTAGTCATTAAGAGTGTTGAAAGAAATGATTATTTATATGATTTATGATCATTTATATGATTTGAGAATTGTATTTCAAAGAATACGACAATATGATCTGAAAATGAATCCCTTGAAGTGTGCCTTCGACATCACTTCAAGGAAATTCTTAGGTTTCGTGGTTTGACACCGTGGAATCAAAATCGATCCGACCAAAATCAAAACAATAATAGAAATGCCACAACCTAAAACTCGCACTCAATTGAGATCCTTCCAAGGTCAGTTGGCATATCTCAAAAGGTTTATATCAAATCATTCAGGTAGATGTCAACCATTCACAGCATTATGCAAGAAAGATTCTCCGTTTAGATGGGATCAAAACTGTAAGAAAGCATTTGACAATATAAAATAGTATTTCATGAATCCTCCATTGCTTGCAGCTCCTATACCGGGGAAACCACTGATTTTGTATACAACGACTTTAAGTGAATCTCTTGGCGCTTTATTATCTCAATCTAATGAGGAAGGAAAAGATAACACACTATACTATCTGAGTAGACGTTTACTTCCTGCTGAAGTAAACTATCCTCCGATCGAGAAGTATTGTTTGGCTTTAATCTTCGCTACTCAGAAGTTAAGTCATTATATGCTTTCTCATAAAGTAAATCTCATATCTTGAACAAATCCATTACAATATTTGATGACTCGACTGACATAATCAGAACGGTTAGCCCGTTGGTCAATGATATTGTCACAATTCGACATTTACTCCTTTAGGAGCAGTCAAAGGACAAGCAGTAGTAAATTTCTTAGTAGCTCATCCTATTGAGGGTGATTGCCCAATAAATGATGAACTACCAGATGAACAAGCTATGGAATTCGAGTTAAATGAAAAGTTCACCTGGGAATTCTATTTTGACGGTGCTGCTTCCAATCAACAGGGAGAGTTAGATGAATTTTTGACTGGACAAGCAGGAATTGATATAATATTTGTTACACCTGACATGGGTATCATGTATTACTCCTATCATCTGTCAGAACCTTATACGAATAATGAAGCTTATTACGAAGCACTGATAACTGGGCTACAGTTAACTATTTTGAACGAAAACAAAAAAATCAAAATATTTGGAGATTCATGGCATCTAATCAATCAGGTGGCCGAAATTTTCAAAGTTCCCTATCATCAGTATACGATGCATATTCTAGAATAGATTTCAAATGTTAAATTATATAGAATTCCCCAAGGAAAGAATTCCACAGCGGATGCTCTTACTAAACTAGCTAAACCACTCACATGTCCTAAAGAAGATTCGATCCCAATAGAAGTGCAAGGTCAAAAAGTTGTCTTCCATAGATCTTGAATACATACACAGAAAACCATTAATTGAGGTGAAAATTCTTTTAGCAGTAGATGATGAAGTGGTAGATTGGAGAAAACCTTTCATCGAATACTTGCAAGAAGGCAAGCTCCCTTAGGAGAAATCAATCGCAGATCAGATCAAAAGAAGATCATTATCTTATGCTCTGATTAACTATACCCTATACATAAGATCATTCGATCAGATGTGATTATGGTGTTTGAATAAATCAGAAGCACAAAAGATCGTAGAAGAAGTAAATGCTGGTTTATGTGAAGCACATCAATCTGGTCCAAAGATGAAGATGAAAATCAAACGAATGGGATACTACTGGCCATCAATGATAGATGACTGCATGAAAATCGCACGTCATTATTATCAATGCCAGGTGCACGGTGTAGTTCTTCATCAACCACCAAATGTTCTACACCCAACCATCGCCTCCTAGCCTTTTGAAAGCTGGGGTACATACATTATCGGTCCAATAGATCCTCCATCCTCCAGAGGTCATAGATTTATCTTAGCAGCTACAGATTATTTCTCTAAATGGGCGGAGGTTGTTCCCCTGAGAGAAGTCAAAGCTCAACAAGTTCTAAAATTATTCAAAGAAAATGTCGTGTACCAGTTCGGTGTTCCTCGCCAAATTATCTCAGATAACAGTCCTTCATTTTGGAGCACTAAAATAAACAATTTTTCCAAATGACACAACATCGATTGGAGATACTCCACCATCTATTACCCTCAGGAAAATGGACTGGCAGAGGCCTTCAATAAAACTTTGATTAAGATTTTAAAGAAGACATTAGACGATAATAAGCATCAATGGCACGAGAAATTGGTCGAAGCTTTATGGGCATATCGAACCACATATAGAACTCCAACTCAATCTACGCCATTCTCTTTAGTCTTTGGTGCAAAAGCTGTTATTCCTTTAGAAGCTAAACTACCTTCGCTTAGAATTGCAATAAACTATAAGATCACTACATAACAGAATGCAAAACTCAGGTTGGAAGAACTCGAAGGTTTAGAACAGAAGCGTTTGCAAGCTCAACAGAACCTCAAGTTGTATAAAGCTAAAATGATACAGGCTCACGATAAATTGGTTTGACCGAGAACTTTTCAAGTAGAAGACTTGGTTTTAGTTCTTCAAAGACATATCCTATTTTATCGGAAGATAGGAGGCAAGTTCAAACCAACATGGGAAGGCCCTTTCGTAGTGGAAAAATTCTCCCAAGGAGGATCTTATCAGCTTATAGATTGTAAAGGCGATCATCCTATATTGCCTATCAATGGACGATACCTTAAGAGATATTATGATAGCTGGCGTATTTAATAAACATTGCAAGGGAATAAAATTTTGAAGTTTGAAATTTCTAGTGTTGATATTATCATTTAAACTAGATAATTCAAACCTCTAGTATAATTCAAATAGTTTGATTCTAAATCCACTCATTCGATAATCGATCTCTTGTCTGGGTATTCTCTTTGTCTGAAAATCAATTTTCTAATCAAAGTTTAAATTTTGTTTAAATTTTGCCTTTCCAATAATCGATCTATCGGTCAGGCATCTAAATCCACTCATTCGGGAATCAATCTAACGTATGGGTATTCGCTTTGTCTAGAAATTGATTTTTCGAGTCAAAGTTTAAATTTTGCCTTTTCGATAATCGATCTATCAGTCAGGTTTCTAAATTCACTCATTTGATAATCAATCTCTCGTCTGGGTACCTGCTTTGTCTGAAAATTGATCTTCCAGTCAAAATTTAAATTTCACTTTTCCGATAATTAATTTATCGATCAGGTTTCTAAATTCACTCATTCGAGAATCGACGAGATGAGAATCGATCTCTCGTCTGGGTACCTTTTTTGTCTAGAAATCGATCTTCTAGTCAATGTTTAAATTTCGCCTTTCCGATAATCGATTTATCAGTCAGGTTTCAAAATTCACTCATTCGAGAATCGATCTCTCGTATGCGTACCTGCTTTGTCTGAAAATCAATCTTCCAATCAAAGTTTAAATTTCACCTTTCTGATAATCGATCTATTGGTTAAGTTCTAAATCCATTCATTCAGGAATCAATCTCCCGTCTGAATGCTTACCTTTATCTGGGAACCGATCTCCTATTTAAAGTTTAAATTTCACCTCTCTGATATCGATCTCTCAATTAGGCCCAGTTTTCACTTGATGAAAATTGATCTTTTATTCAAGTGTTCATTTTCTAAACTTCATTGATTTTCTTTGGTTAATGCCAACACATGCGATTTACTCTTCGAGTTCACCACACATGTTGGGGGTCCATTTGTTGACCTCATTTTTGTATGAGGTCACTAGGATCCTAAAATCAGTTCAGATTCAGATCAATCCAGACTTTTAATCAATTCAATTTCAAGTTAATTCATACCTCAATCCATTTAGACTTCAGTCAAATTCATCCATACTTCAATTAAATTTAAATCCATATTTTTTTAAATCTAATATCAAGGTTAAAGGCCCTGTCCTAAAAACCTTTTTCAATAATTTTTCAAACACCTCAAAACTCAAGCAAATGGCACCCAATTCAAATTCTATCAGTTGCATATTGATAGGATGTCTCTAGAGCCAACCCTCCAAATTTGAGCTCATTCTGAAATTTCTAACCCCAGAAATTGGACTCAAATTCAAAGGCTATAAAACCTTCAAATATTTACGACCTATGCCACTAGACTTGCCACCCATTGAACCCTAACCTTGGAGCCTTTTTCAAACCTTCCAATTACTTCCAGACCCTTGCTTATGACCTATTGATCAATAAACTGTATTTTTCTGGACTCATTTTGACCCCCCCAGCTGACCTGGGATCAAAATGACCAGAATACCCTTTAAGGATTTAAAAAAGGCTCTTCAAACCAAATGATCTCTAAATTGTTTGGAATCACTTACAACAATTTTCAAATATCAAACCAAACCTGTTGGACTCAAATCCAGGTCCTGGGTCAACTTAGTTGACCAAGTCAACCTAGGTTGACCTAACAGACCCTTAAGGGTTCAAATAGGTTTTTTGACCCATTTGACCTCCCTAAGCCTTTAGACCACCTCTATTTATCTCATAATACCATTTCAAATCTATTGAATCCATTTATAGACCCAGGGTCAACCTAGGTTGACCCAAAGGCCCATTAAAGACCCAAATAGGTGTTTTTGAACCAAATGATCATTTTGACCCTTGAAAATGACCAATCCAAACTCCATTGATCATGTTAAATCCACTGAACCTAAACCTAGGTCCTGGGTCAACATGGTTGACCAAGTCAACCTAGATTGACCCAATTTCCCCTTAAAGCTTTGAATGAGTTATTTCAATCCATTTAACTTATTTAATCGCTTTCAAAATCAACCCAATCAGCCCCTTTAAGCCTCTTTAGTTGCCACCTCAGCTACCCAAGTCAAGTTGACTTGGTCGGCTCAAGTAAAAATATATAAACCCTTCTAAAATTCCCTCTAACTCATCTCAAACTCCACCCCTCAAGCCTCTACCCCCTCCAATCTATCATCCCAGAACTTAAGGCATTCCCCTATGCCACATCATCACTCCACATGGCAAGTGGACTGGTCAAACCAAGGTTTGGAAAGGGTCAAACATGATCAAAATCCCCCATTCAAGCTCTTTATTTGAAACCACACCCATCCAACCATCTGAATATCATCAAAATCCTCCATTCAGGATGCCACCTCAGCTCCGTTGACCATCATTGACCAGTCAAATGGTCAATGAGAGCTCAAACAAGCTCTAAATGTCAAACTTGTTTAAACCCATCCTCATCCTAACCCAAGACGGATCCAACCTGTCATTTTGTCTCCAGAACATTCTCTGGAGCTAGCTCGACCTCCCTCGGCAGCTGGCATGCCCCTAGACCCAACCTACTAGCCTAGTGGTCCCCTCCAATTGAAAATGACCTAAGGTCGTTTTCACCTGAAGCTAGCCGCTCCCTCTGCTCCATAACGACTTGGGACAGATGTCAATCATCCCAGAAACTTCCCTGAGGGATCTCAGCCACTCCTTTTGGCTCCAAACCACTGAAGAGGGCAAGAGGGGTGGGATTCATTCATTCGGATCAATCTCTCATCACACTCACTCTTTAGAGCTCTAAGGTTTTCGTTTCTAGATCTCAGGGTTTCCTTCACCTTCCCTTGATCTTTTCCCGCCATTTGGACACTGCCGGCGGCGAGAAGAACGAAGGACCGAGCCTAACTTTTCCCTAGCTCTTCCAACTCTCTGTGGAGGCTTCCTCCGAGCCCAAATCCTTCAAGGAAGTTGAGCGTGGACACTCCACAAGTTTAGAGAAATTTAAATCACTCAAATCCATCCATTATAGCAAGGTAAATCCTAAACCCTAGGCTCTTATATAGGTTTCTAAATAGACATCCATCTAGGGCATTTCAAAGCATTAAAGATATTCCCCACTCATCTACCATTTCACTGTCATCTAAATATCAAATATCTAGCCATTTAATCCTATGTAAATGGATTTTATAACATTTTTTGAGTTTAAGGTTTTTGGTTTTCCTGAGCTCAGTGACGAAATCAGGACCGTCCATCTTCTATGTTTGTCACGGACAGTCAGGATTTTGTTAGATCAATGATCGGATTTGATCTCTTGTAACCGAGGGATGATAAGATCCTGTCTGACTGCATATGATCCGTCTATTCCAAACCGCGAGGATATCTGTAACCATCCGATCTCTTAAAAGAGATCAAACCACGGGATTCAATCCCGTCCACCGGATCAGAACCGCAGAATCAGATGGTGCAGGAACCGTGTTGACTCATTTAAGTGAGCCGCGTCAGCTGACCGTCACCTTCCGCGTGGTCCAATCACTGGACACCATGTGTAAATCCCGGATTTAGGCTTTATTTTAATTAAATTTAATTCCAGAACTTGCAAAAATCTTATAAAATAAAATATTAAGCCAAACTTTTTGTACAACCACTTATTTTTCTTGGAATTAAATTTCCTATTTTCTAAAAATAAAATTAAACTTTAATTCTCATTATCTTACAATATTTCTATTTTTTTAAGCCTTGAGAATGTTTAAATTTTCTTAATTCTATTTTAATTGAATGTTTATTTATATTTAGATCCAAATAGCATGATCTAGTTTCAGATGGCATGGTGAAGAGATTTATATAGACTTTAAATATATTTGTATGAAATTATTTGGAATTTCATTGAATTCCTATTTGAATTCTCTTTTAAATAGGTTATGACTTAACCTAAAATTTTTAAAAGAAAATTCATTACTAATTGAATTCTTTCCCAATTATTCCATACATATACTCTAGGATATCAGTAAGTAATTATATTCAAGTGCATTTAATATTCATTGGGTATTTGAAGGGCATTTATTCTAATCACCTTTTTCTAATTCTTCTTGGTTGTCCTCTAAATCCTTAATGATTTGATTTCAAATAAACTTTAATGTACTATGTTGTATCTTTCATCCATCATAGTATCATTCAGTTAAACCAAGGATATGATTGTTTATTGGATCATCATAGTATCATTGAGTTAAACCAATGATATGATTGCTTATTGAATAAATCCTCAAACAAATCAAAGCATGTTTTAAGTCTCATCTTTAAAGATTCATTGCATTTACTTTCTCTTAGATTTAGTGCACTTGTTCATGCTTTGGTGTTACTGTAAAGAGTGTCCAAAGGGTTAGAAGAACTTGATTTCAAGCCTACAACTTAGTAACACTTATGAACAATACTTAAGGACTTGTGTCATAGCTAACCTAGTCAATCTATGATGTACTTTATACATCCCTTTTGGGATGAAACTCCAACTTAAAAAATTAGTGTCATAACCTCTTGATCTAATACATTTTGATTTGACATTAATCAATCTCCAAATAACTAGCAGATTTAGGTGACCCTTCATTAAGGGACTTGATCTTCAATAAATTCAAATAAATCAAACAAAATGTAAAAAAATCTAAAATAAACTTCATACAATTTTAATTAAACTATAAATCAAGTATACAATCATTTAAAATCAAAACTAAATTCTAAATTTTATTAACCCAAGCCAACTCTTAATCACATTTAATTAAACCTTAATTAAAATAAATCATAATAATTTAAATAAAATTCTTTAAAAATTCAAATTAATTCCAATGAACCCTAAACTAAGTAAATAATCAATTAAAAATCAAATTTGAACATAAATCCAATTTAAACTCTAATTAACTTCCTAAATACCCTTAATAAACATTAAATGAATAAGCGCCTTAAAATTCATATAAATACCAAAAATATAAAACAAATTTATTTAAAATCAAATAAAACCAAAAATACATCAATTTTAATTTTAAATAATTTTCTAATTAAAAATCCAATTAATAGTTCATTAATTAATGAATTTCTTTAATAATTAATTAAATAATAATAAATAAATCTAAAATTTCTTACAAATTCAAATAAAATTAAATAAAAATTAGAGAATCGTGTGTTTTCAAAAATAAAATTTTTAATAAATTTTAAATGTCAATTCATTAATAATTCATTAAATGGTTTATTTTTTATAAATAATGAATTAAAAATAATAAATAAATCTTAAAGATCATTAAAATTTATTTTAAATCAAAATAAAACTCATAGATTAGTAATTCATTTTAAATAAATTTTATGAATATCTTTCTAATCTAATTTGATTAATAAATCATTCATGTTTAATTAAAATGCTTAAAAATCCAATATTTAATTAAAGGATTCTAAATATTATAATAAAATCCATAAAAATTCAAATTAAATTTTAATTCATTTGAATTAAATCAATTTGATAATTTGGTTGGTTAAAGATTCATTTTAACTAATTAAATTTGATTATTGATTTAAATCAAATAGATTAAAGCTTCTATGCCTAAAGCTTAATTTCTTTTGGAGGGATTTAGGCATTTTGATTGAAAGAGGTCTTTAAATACTTAAACAACAAAAAAAATCTCTTGTGTTGTGCACGACTCCTTTCGGGAAGGTACTAACACATTTGGATTAAGGGATTTTGAAATAAATTAATAATACACCAACTTTATACGACGTATTAAATTTCTTCAGGAGGGTACATGATATTTGATTATAAGATCCATTTTCTTCTTCTCTAATAAAAGTTTGGGACTCTCAGATGCACATTATCTTCTTTATAAGAAGCGTGTTCATTTTGAAAGTTCTAAGACTTATAAATTGATAATTTCCTACACTTAGGGAGTTATCAATCTATAAGTTCTTTAAAACTAAATCAAATAACTTTAATATCTAAAAGTGCAATAATTTAAAATTCAAATACATATCACTTAAACTTTAATTAAATTCTCTTTTATCCTTTAATAATACATGTAATCCAAACATAAATTCTTATATGACCTATCCAAGCCACACGACCTCTTTAATACACTTAAATGTTTGCTAGGACAACCAACTTTAGCATAGGCTAGACCGGTGGTTTATTGTGGTTAGTTTGCGGGTGTCTTGCCTAGAGGGCACTTATATTTGTCTGCTTACCTTTCTATAAATCATAGCATGCATATTTATTTTATATCAGTGCACCAGAGTGCGGAGTAAATAAGTGAGGGTCGTGTACTTTACTTTTCTGTCTTTACTTTTCTGTATTTATAACTGTTCACAACGCACTCATCGCATACATAATTATACAACTATTTTTATTCAACTGCTTTTATATTTCTACAAAGTAGAATATTTATAGGATCTGATGTACTTATAAAGAGAAATGTAAAATCTATTTCTTCTTAAATCTGTTGTATATATATTGAGTTTGTAAAGTGTTTGGAGTTTATAAAAGGATTAAAAATAATTGTTTATACACATGCAAATGGGGCTCCAAAAAGTAATATCCTCCCCTATGAGGATGTTCCTTTTGGAATTACATAAAAAACTTGGTGCTTGAAGACCATAAGCAGTTACATTTAATTCTACTCTCTTATAGGTTTAAAACCCAGGTTGTTGTCAGTGGGGCCTGATCGCAGGATTGGCCGGGACAATCAATTCAAAAATCTTAGTTGTTCCTGGACGATCACATATCGTATAGCTTCTACTCATGGCGATGTTCTGGACGATATGTGCTGATTTGAACTACTCGTACAGGACGATATACTATCGGCCTGGACGATATGAACAAAAAGCTTCTGATCGTCACAAATCGTCCTTGCTGAGATCTTAATTTGCACTAATCGTATAGGACGATAAAATCGGCAAGTTGCAATTAATTAGCTTGTTTAAAGCTCTTCTATTTAAACTTTGACAAGGCAATTAGTATGTGTCTTTGGCAGTCATTGAGGCTTCGTTTCTTATGGAGAAAACTTGAAGAGAGAGCTTGAAAGGGAGAGAGGAAAGGATGGAGTTTGAGAGAGGAAGAAGAACCTTGGAGGGGGTTTCTAGAGAGTGTGGAGGGGGTTCCACACGGTTGCTCTAGCGAGCTTGCACCGTAGTACCATCGAATTCAAGACTCATCTTGAAGGAAGTTTTGGGAAGAAAAAGATCTCTTTTGTGTCAAAGGACCCAGCTATTCCGCCGCACTAGGGAAAGTGGAAGTGATTTTGTAAAGGCTTCTCCACCTAGCTGTGGGGGCTAAAGAAGAGATACTGAGTTTAATGCAATACTCGGAGGGTGCCTCCAAGGAGTGGACGTAAGTCAAGGTTTGACCGAACCACTATAAATCTGGTGTGTTCTTTCCTTTCTGATTTATATATTTAATTTCCGTATTTTAATTTTCTTTGTGGTGAATCTTGATTTTTATTTTAATATTGTGTTTTGATATTTAAAATTTTTTATACCAATTCACCCCCCTCTTGATTAGTCATGGACTAGTTCATAAGGGCTTAATATCCCTAACAAACTTTCAAGTTTGTCTTAATTGGCCTAAATGTTCCAACAACAACAATATCAAGCCTTTGTCCCACTACGTAGGGTCGACTATATGAATCTTTTTTTCGTCATTATGTTAGGTTAAAAGTCAAATTCTTATTTAAATCTAATAAAGAAATATCATTTCTAATATTTTTTAACAAAGTCTTTTTAGGTCTACCTCTACCTTCCTTAACATAAGTTAAATCTAATACCTCAACTTTCCTAACTAGGTCATCGGAAGGCCTCCATTTAATGTGACCAAACCATCTAAGGAGACTTTCTCTAATCTTATCTTTTACTGGAGCTACTCCAACCATTTTACGTATATGCTCATTTCGTATCCTATCTCTAAGGGTCAAGCCATTCATCCACCTAAGCATCCTCATCTCTACAACACTTAACTTAGTATTATGCTTCTCTTTTAATAGCCCACATTCGGCGCCATAAAGCATTACAAGTCTCACCACCATCTTATAGAATTTTTCCTTAAATTTGAGGGGATCTTTCTATCGCACAATAAGCACAATCCATTCCTCCACTTTAACCATCCAACCTGAATTCTGCTGATAATATCCCCATCAATTTCACCATCACTCTGAACAATAGAGCCAAGATATCTAAAATGTGTACTCTTATTAATGACTTGATCGTCCAAAGTCACAATCCCATCACTAGGTCTATTACTACTAAAATTACACTCCACATATTCAGTTTTAGATCTATTCAAGCGAAAATCTTTAGACTCTAAAGTTGACCTCCATAATTCGAATTTACCTTCAACTCCCTCTCTAGTCTTATCAACAAGAAGAATATCATCAGCAAAAAGCATACACCAAGGTACATCCTCTTGCAAATGTCTAGTGAGAACATTCATGACTAAAGCAAAAAGATATGGACTTAATGCTGATCCTTGATATAATCCAACCGAAATAGGAAAATACTTAGTCAAACCAACTTGTGTTTGAATACAAGTAATAGCTCATGCATACATATCTTTAATGATTTGAATATAAGAATTATTAACTCCTTTCTTTTCAAGAACTTTCTATAGCACTTCAATTGGAACTTTATCATATGCTTTCTCTAAATTAATAAATATCATATATAGATCCTCCTTATTCTCTCTAGGGGTGTCAATTTCGGGTCACGGGTCGGGTTCGGGTCGAACCCGGAAATGACCCTGCACTATTCGGGTCAACCCGAACCCGACCCATTTTTACAAACGGTTCGATTTACCGGACCCGAACACGACCCGCTTCGGGTTCGGGTCAACCCGACCCGACCCGCGGACACGGCAAGGCTGGGATTAGCTTCAGCGCGGCAGCAGCGAGCAGCGTCCGGCGCCCACGATGTTCGGCGGCAGCAGAGTCCCGGGCAGGCGTCACGCGAAGCGGTCAGCGGTCACGCGAAGCGGGCAGCATCCCGGGCAGCGGTCACGCGAAGCGGGCAGCGGTCATGCACGCGGGATTCGCTCATTCGCCGAAGCGCGCAGCCGTCAGGCGGCTCAGGCCCGTCACCGCGTCACGCCGTCACGGATTGAAGCGACCGCGGGCAGGCGGGCAGCCGGACCGTGGGCAGCGGGGCAGCCGGTCACGCGGGATTCGCCCATTCGGGCAGGGGGCAGGAATTCGATTTTTTTTAAATTAAACGGGTTGGCGGGTTGACCCGGCAACCCGCCGGGTCAACCCGAACCCGACCCATTTTTTAAACGGGTCAATTTCTGGAACTCGAAACCGACCCGTTTTGAAATCGGGTCGGGTTCAACCCGAATTTTCCGGGTCGGGTTTTTGTGTCGTGTCAAATATTGACACCCTGATTCTCTCTATATTTCTCCATCAAACCTCTCAATAAATGATTTTGAGAAACATTAATATCACGTTGCAACCTACGCTCCATAACTCGCTCCCGTAGTTTTAAAGTATGACACATTAACTTAATTCCTCTATAATTCGCACACTTCTATGCATCAACATTATTCTTAAAAATAGGAATTAATACAGTTATTCTCCACTGATCTGAATTAGTCTTCAAAATAATATTAAAAAATTTAGTTAGCTAAGAAATTTCTTCATCTCCTAAGCATTTTTACATCTCTATTGCAATATCATCAGTTCCAACAGCTTTTCCACATTCCATTTTCTTTAAAGTCTCTCTAACTTCGATTTTACTTATACGTCGATAAAAATAAAAATCTTTATTTTCATTTAAGGTGATAAAGTCACTAAAGTTAATCGTATTTTCACATTCTTCATTAAAAAGTTTAGCAAAATACCTCATCCACCTTTGTTGAATATTATCTTCTACGAAAAATACTTTTTGATCTCCATCTTTAATACACTTCACTTCAACTAAATCTTTATTACTCATATCTCTTTGTTTGCCTAATTTATGCATATATTTTTCTCCCTACTTAGTATCTAATTTATTATATAAATCATTAAAAGTTAAGATTTTTGCATCGCAAATATCTTTCTTAGATTTCTTACGAGCCTTTTTATAGTTTTTTCAATTATCAAAATTTTTAGATTTAAACCAATTTTTATAATAAATTTTTTATTTTTTATATTTTCTTGCACATTTGAATTCCATCATCAACTATTTGTACTATTAGGAGTTTTACCCTTCAAAATTCTAAGCACATCTTTTACAATATTTTTAATATCACAACTCACTTTTTCTCACATAATATTGACATCCTCATGCACAGATAGAATTTTAAGATCTAAAATCTTACTCACAAAAATACTTTTATTAATTTTTTAAAATGCCCTAATCTAATTTAAGAAAATCGTTTTACTATATTTTTTATTTTTTGGTCATTTATCTTAAACTCCAAAACTAATAATCGATGTTATGTACATAATTTTTCTCTTGGAATAACTTTACAATCTTTGCAATCTAAACGATCTAATTTTCTTATAAGAAAATAATCAATCCGTGTTTTACTATATTCATTTTTATAAGTGATAAAATGCTCATCTCTTTTCTTAAATAAAGTATTAGATATTAAGAAGTCATAAACTAAAGAAAAATCTAATATAGTCTTACCACCTTCATTTATCATTCCAAATCCATGACCACCACAGATGCTTTTAAAATCTACTTATCTACTAACATGTCCATTTAAATCTCCTCCAATAAAAATTCTTTCTTCAAGAGGTATATTTTGTATTAATTTTTCAAAGTCATTCCAAAATTTTAATTTTGAACTCATATCCAAACTTACTTGAAGAGCATAAACACTTATAATATTAACAATCTTATCATCAACAACAATTTTTAAAGCTATAATTCTATCTCCAATTTTGTTAATTTTTATAACATTATCATTCAAACTGTTATCTATAATTACATCTACATCATTTCTAATACGACTCCTATCCGAATATTATAATTTATATCCTAAACTATTAATCTTCTTGGCTTTTCTCCAAACCATTTAATTTCATGAATGCACATAATATTTATTGTCCTATTAATCATAATATCTATTAATTTCATTAATTTTCCTATAAGATAGCCTATAATCTAAGTTCCTATCCTAATTTTAGTTTCATGGACTAGCTTCTTTACCTACATCTGTCCTCGATGTGGAACCATTGTCTATTTAACACTGCACCTGGGCGCCGGTGCAACGACCCTTGCACACTTGTCACTGTATTTAGGTCATACAGCGCGTCGCTTTTAGGAGACGTCCTAGCATTAACACAATTTTTTAAAAGATTGATGTCATGATTATTCGACAAGTTTTACGCTGGCTGTCGACTACTTAATACAACCCTTCATATTTCTCATGTAGAACTTGGGACAACAACAGTGTTCCTAAATGTTCAAAAAAAAAAAAAACCACCTGATGTTTAAACAAGCTTTTGATTAAACCATAATCAACCTATTTGGGCTTAGATTGGTCACAATTTCAATTCCAATTCCAATAACAACGTAAAGCGGGATGTCTCAAACTGTTGCATGTAGAAAGCGTTCCATTTGCCTATAGAGAATAGAATAAAAGATGCATATATATATATATATATATATATATATTGCAAAGAATAAGCTGGTCAAGACTTCTTCGTAGCTGAACTGACTGACTAGAGATAAATTAAGTAAGGTCTTTAATAAAGGATTATGAAATGAACATATTAGAAAGGAAATGAATAATGGACATTTATTTCAATATCATTAAAAGAAAGTTAAAAAAAAAAAAACTCAAAGCAATAAGCATCGAGAAAAAAACATTAATTGCTGGAGAAATTTTAACGGTTGTGGTGACAGCATCTAGTAGGAAAAAAAACAACCACTAGCGATGACTACACAAGTTCTTACAAAAATTATCCACTATAATCCCACGAGGCTCGCTAATTAATTATTTTAATTCTTGTCATTAAACATTATAAATAAATTCACCCTGAAAAACAACTTCCAGAACTACACGGAAAACCACATTGGCCTGAAAAAGTTACCTCCTGACTGTCGGTGAAAGTATTTCTTCGTGAAATGAATAAGCCCAGTGGCATCAGAGAAGCTAAATTACTTGTACAGGCTACCATTTCACTAAATACATACCTGGTACCCATGTGGAAAAGAATCAAATCATAAAGACAGCTTATTTCACCACAATCTTACAACTGGGCCATACGTCCATAACAAGAACACGCCCCAATGGGTTATTAGGAAAAGATCAAATAGGTTCATTATCTTGCATTTTTGAGAGAATATATAATTACTCGCTAAACTGAAGAACAGTAGAGTAGTTAAAGGCCATAGACGCTCAAATATTGAAAAGTTTTGCTTCAAATAAGGCACAGGTATGAGGCTTTAGTTCATAAGAAGATAACCCTGCATTCTTTTGAGTATTTGGATTAGAGTCACTTGAGAAAAAATATGGATAAGGAAGAGAAGTATCAACCAGACGAAACCAGACATATCCTGCTGATGATTCGGGCAAAGTTACCAGTTCCGGGAGATCACTAGCATTGATGGTAATAAATAAGTCTCCATTATATGAATTTCGTGATTTGACATCCTTTTCAGCCTTTAACTCCATGGCAAGGAACTTGCAGGATGGATCCTCCCATTTAGGTGGAGATAGATTACTTCCATACCAGGTTATATTTTCAGCTTTATAAAATATCTTCCTTTGGAAAACATCACTTCTTCGATTCCTGAGTGAAGCAAGAAATGCAACAAACTTTGTAATTTGTATGCTAAATCCAGTTCTAAGACTTTTCCAATCAATAGGCACCCTATTATCGTAAAATGGTAACCCGCCAGTAGAGTAGCCACACTCATCTCCCATATTTATGACAGGAACACCTAGTGAAATAAATAAGATGAACAAGAAGTTCCTTACTTGTCTAAGTCTTATTTCAAGGACAGAATTTTTTTCAGTGGGACCTTCTACACCACAGTTCCAGCTCAACTCTGAAGCAAGATCAGCACCACTGAAGCTGACCAAATCAACAAGAGTAAGGCCAGCATTTTTTGTGATATAGTTAAATGAATAAGCAGGTCCCCTAGAAGCTGTGAAAATATCTCCACTTCCACAAAGTCTGGTGGCAAGATGACTAAGTAGCCCTTGACCTCTTAAGAAGTTTCTTACATCAAGGAAATATTTTGAGTTCATCTCAGCCCACCTTTGCCAGTGTGGGAAAATGGCATATTTATATGACATGTCAACAGGTGACCAACAATCTGATATGATCTTTGTTTCCGAGAGCAAAGGGTCAAAGGCAATATCTTCAACTAGAGGTGGGCGAGGTAAATGGTCACCGTTAGAACCTTGAAGCAAGCTTGAAGAGTTAATGAAACAAAATCCATCAACATGAAATTCAGTCACCCAATGATGGAGACTATCTAAAATCATCTGTTGAACAATAGGGTCATTGCATTTTAATGCACTGCAATTTTCTAAATGAACATTTCCATCAACAATATAGTATGACGGATTATCAATTCCAAGAAGTGATATTATTTGGCTATCGGAATCCCCCACCTCACAAGTATGAGTGAAAACAACTTCCAGGAGAACTTCAATTCCATGTGAATGCAGTATCTTAACCATTTCCTTCATGGAATACACAGAAGATATGCTTTCATCCACACCGCCATATATACTCATTGGCGAAAAGAAGTGATAAGGGAAATAAGGGCCTCTCTTCTCATCAAAGGAAAAAACCGGCTCTAACAGTACAGCATTAATTCCAAGATTTATCAAATGCTGCACTTTCTTAACTACACCAGCAAAAGTTCCAGCAACATTTATAGCCAATTCACTAGATTCACTCTTTGTAAACTGTCTGACATTTAAACGGTATATGATCAGCTTTTCCATTGGTATTTGTTGATGGGTATCACCGTTCCAATCAAAATTAGGTTCCTTCCGTAGATAGCCAAGACACTTAACCATACATGCTGATTCACCTTGATCAGAAGAAAGGTTTCCAATCGACTTAGCATATGGATCCAAAAGAACATGATGGGCATTGGAACTACTTCCTCCATCCCAAGAAATATCTCCTTTACAGCGATAACCATAGCCGATATAATTTGTGATATTATGGACTGAAACATGCCAAATATCGCCAGTGTGATTAACATATGGATCCAAATCAATTTCCAAAGAAGGTTCACTTTTTTTGCTCTTGTAGAAGCACAAAACTACACTCTTTGCGTTCCTTGAAAAAAGAGAAAAGTTGGCTAATCCATCATTAGATGAGGAAACACCCAAGGCCATAGGATACCCTGGGCCTAAACCCACAGGCACGCAGAAGTTTGTTTTTCTGTGCGTTCTTATCGTTTGTTCTTGGCCAGTGCCATCAGACTGAAGAAAGAATGAGAGGTAAAAAGGGACATCATTTTGATCAAAATCTAGCCCGAGAATGTGCCTACATGAGTCCCGCACAAATGGTGTCTTCATGAGATGTTGACTTGCTTCCGGTTTGAACTTAGTTGTAGGTAAAACTGAACTGTGGGAATCTGGACCACGAAATGGCAAGGAATCAGATCTGAACATGCCCCAGAAGAGTATCAAATTATGACTGGTCATAGATTGGGGTAAGGATTGAACTTCAATGCAAACGGTATATTTCATTCTAATGGCTCCCACAAACACCTTGACCAACCCATCAAATTCCGTTCTAAACAAAAGTGAGTATCCCTTGTTTTGCTTCTCAAAATCAGAAGTCATCTCCAATACTGGCTGTGCCTCTTCCTTGGTGCTTCTCGCTACACCTGTAAACATTTCAGATGTGCGGTTTTGTAAAGAATCATTTGAAGCGTCACACAAAAACTTTCTACAACTTTTGCATCGTCTTTCAGCATACACAGGTCGCGTGAGAGGGATATTTCCTTTTCTGCAAACACCAAGTGAGACGGGCGCCAACAATCTATTTTTTCTGGCTTCAGCGTTTGCAACAGAAGTTGGTGATGCATACCGTAAGAAAGAAGTTGCCATTGGTGATCAACAGACAGATAATCCAGCAAACGCAGAGGTTAAGCAGGGCAATTGAATGCCATATAGACTTGCCAAAAGAGATCAGGGTTTCTGTTTCAACTTCAGGTGTTAGTTTTGACAAATCATGCTGAAGAGCAGTAAATTGTTACATAACAAGATAAAATAATAGCATATATAAAAGTGCTAGATCGTTTTGCTTATTTTTCCTCTGCCAGCTCTAAAATAATGATTATCCTCTCCACAGGCATTCCTTGCACGAAGCAAGGAGGGATGAAAAAAAGAAAATGACACTGAAAGCAAGAAGCAACATTCATCAATTCAAAATCATGAAAGCAGAAAATAATAAGTAATATCCTGAACTGGCGGCATCCGTCTCCGTTGCCTAAGAGACAAAGGGTCGAACATGAGGATTCGTGATACGGTAGGCGAAGGGTTCATTACGAGAAGACAAAAGGCTTGTTCGTCGCATGGACTCAAAGAAGGCAAAGGGATTAAGTCAAATTCCGTCAACATGTCAGAAGACAAAAAGGCTCCCGTTCCTTTAAATTCGAAATAGTAGACAGAGATAACCGAAAGAGATAGAGAAGAATATCAAAGCAAGTGGTGGCCGACTGTGTAGGAGAGGAGAAGAAACCTGTGAGTGATCCACTGAGCTAAGGCAAGCTTCGGCTGATGCCATCTTGTGCAGGGAGAAGAGGGGCTTGAGCGGCGTCGACTGGAGTAAGCACGATAAGGGTTTTCGTGTTTTTTAAAGGAGACGAAGGGCGGGTACAGTAACGATGGTTGAGGCGGGTCCGTAAGCGGAGAAATTATTTGCTCCGGGGTCCGGAAGTAGCTCGAGTGGGGTGGGACTGCTACGGTTCGCTTAAGCTCTTAGTATATTTTTGAGGTGATGTAAAATATTTTTATTGATTTTTGGATGTCCTCTAAATTCTGCACAAAATAATAAATCAAGTAGCTCAAAATCCAGACTCGGCACCTATTTTTAGAATTAAACTATTTTTTGCTGCCAGGTGAATATTTTTACTAATGCACGATTCAAAGACACGATTCAATTAAGTGAAGATTTTTACTACCATACGACCTGATGTAGCCGGTTCGATCAGATAAATATTTTGAAAAAAAGAGTCAAAGCATTGTCTTCAATTCTGAAATCACGCTGACAAAAAAAATTAGGATTTTTTCTGTCTGAAGGTTGTTTTGCATCTCCAACAATGAATTGTGCTCCTTTTTTTCTGCAATTAAAAGTGTGGGAGCTCTGCTAGGATTTTGCTCCTTCTGGTCCTGTCACCTCTCCTTCCAGCTTTTGGCCGTCGGAGGGGGGCTTCTCACCCCTCACCCTCTTTCTCTTTATGTCTTCTACCTCTTACCTTAATGATTCCCCCCCCCCCCCCCCCGCGGAGATCCTGTCCTCTCATCTCTACGCCTTCTAACCTAAATTCCACTCTAACCTAACCCAACATGAACCAGTGGCTGATAAGTTTTCCCTCTCTATTAACCCTCCTACCGCCAAAATTCCTTTTGGTGGTAGGAGGGTTAATAGAGAGGGAAAACTTATCTCTGCTCGGATATTCTATTGGCCCTCGTCCTACATATCTAAGTTTCCTCAATGCCATTAAGAAGTTATGGTCTCCTAAAGCTTGATTGACTTGTTATCGTTGAATAATGGTTTTTTCGTCTTCAAGTTCTACGCTCCTGAAGACTTTGATGTTGCATGGACTGTAGGACCCTGATTCTTTTTCGGTAGACCCTTCATCCTCCAGAAGTGGAGGCCTAAGGTCAAACCAAAATGAGATGAGTTCAGCTCCATGCCCATTTGGATTAAGATTATGGACCTTCCATTAGCTGTTTGGAACCCTCTGGGGATCTCAAAGATTGCTAGCTTTGTTGGCCACCCGTTGGCGGTGGATGCTCTCACTGCGAGGAAAACCCGCCTCACTTTTGTCAGGGTATGTGTCATAACTTCTAGTACCTCCTCGCTTCTAAAAGAAATTCCTATTTCTCTTGATGGAGATGAAGTATATCTTAAAGTTCATTATGATTGGAAGCCCACTCCTTGATCGGGTTGTGGCTCTATTGTTCACCCATCCAACCTTTGTAATATTAACCCTCAGCTGAAAGCTCCTTTACCCAAACAACCTCGTGGTAGAAGAACCTCTAGAGTTCAACCTTCCTTCCCTCCTAACCCGAGGCCCCCTACTATTCATTATAACCCTGCTCCAGCTTTGCTTTCTCTAAACACCCCACACCCCTCCTTTGTTGCTGTCCGTTCACTTCCCCCTTTTACAACGCCTATCTCCTCCTCCATCGATGCCCAATCCCCTTTACCTCTTGTGCCTTCCCTTGTCCCCTCCCATCTTATTGGTGACTTACCTCACCCTCCCCCCACTATCTCCTCTTCCTCATCTATGCTAGCTCATCCACCCCTGGCCACCCTACCTGCTCTCTTCCCTCCTCCTAGCAACCCTTTTCCTGAGGTACCTAACTTAGATTTGCTTATTCTCAATTTAAATTCTCCCACTTAAGAAGCTTCTTCTTCTGATAGCCCTTCTTCCCCCATTTATTGCCCCCTGTCCTTTCTAGTCATTCCCCTCTATAGCTCATAATCTTCCAAACAAGGTTGTGGGCTCTTTTTTCACCAAGACTCAGGTCATCTCCCCAAACAAATTTGACATTTTACAACAATAAGAACTTTCAGATTAGTCATAAAGTCCTCTTGATATGGCTTTTGAAGTTTCTAAAACTTTGTAAGCTCGATCATCCAAAACTTCAAAAGCCAAAGGCACACCCCACTTTCAAATGAAAATGACCCTTCCTCTCTTTGGTTGATGGAATGTTTGGGGCTTTAAAGCTCTCGACAAAGTTTTATCCTGCAAACAACTGGTCTCCTCTCATCACTTGGACATGTTTTATATTCTGGAAGCTAAGATACCTAGCACTGCTTTGGATGATGACTGGTTCGTAAACTCTCATCTCATTTTTCCTAATGAGCTAAGTTGTAATAAATTTAATTTATCTGCTATAGGGAGGATTTGGATGAAATGGAATTTGGCTGTTTTCTCCTTTACCCCTATTATTGCTCACCCTCAACTGATTCATGGAACTTTATCCACTGGCGCTTTGCCTCCCTTTCTCTTGACTGTTGTCTATGCGACCAATTCTCCTTCGGATCGTGCTCCGCTTTGGCAGTTGTTAACTTGCTTGGCTAACTCCATTTCTTCACCTTAGATTGTCATGGGGGATTTTAACTGTTGTGGAGAGGCGAAAGATAAATATGGAGGAAACTCTATTTATTTAGCAGGTTTGGTGAATTGAATAATTGGGTGTTTATATCAGGTATGCTGGATTTAGCCTCTACTTGTTTGTTTTATACATGGTTCAACGAGAGGATTAATAATCCTATACACATTAAATTGGATAAAATGTTTGTCAACCATCTTTGGTTTGATAATTTTCCTTCCTCCTTTGAGGTGGAACCGCCCCACTACTCTGACCACTCACCGCTTCTTCTTTTCTTTGAGGACCCCTCTCATAAGAATCACATATTTATTTTTAAAAATTGTTGGACCAACCTTGAAAATTTTTTGGATGGTGTCATTATTGCTTTCTCTGCTGGTTTTGATAGGAGTTCTATTGGAGTTTTTAACCCTAGGCTCCAACAGCTTAAGAATTTCATTAAGAGTCATGATTGGTCTTCTTTTAACTTCATTTCCTCCAGAATTACAGAGCTTCATAGCCGCCAGAGGAATTGTCTGCTTATGCTTCATAGTAACCTACTTGACTCAAACCTCAACGAGACCTTAAAAAGTATTAACTTCTCTCTTGCTTTTCTCCAGGCTGCATAGAGTAGCTGGATTATTCAGCGGCCAAAGCCAAATGGCTCTCCTCTGGGGAAGATGACCTGGGCTTTTTTTTATGCCAGGATTAAATCCCATAATAATTCCAGTATAATTATTTAGCTTAATAATAGTGAGGGTAACTTCACTTCTCATGATGACATTGTGCTTGCTGCTATTCAATACTTTTAAAATATCTACAACTCTCTTAAATTGGTTTAGGACCACCTGGTTGATCTTCCTAGTGGGAACTCTATGCCTTCCCACCTCAGAGATTCTCCCATTGCTCCTTTTTCTGATTCAGATATTAAAGCTGTGGTTTTTGGAGGTCTAACCTCTTCCATGCCTAGTCCTGATGGTTTTACTTTTGAATTTTATAAATCTTTGTCAGACAACATTAGTCTTCATGTTTGCAATGCTGTTAAGAATTTTGTTAACTGGGGACACCTTCCCAAGCGTTCTAAAGCTACTGCCATAGTTTTAATTCCTAAATGCTCTCATGCCCAAAACATTACTGACTTCTGACACATATCTTTATGTAATGTGTTTTATTATATCATTACTAAGCTCTTAGCTAATCATTTGAAAGGTATTTTGCCTCATATCATTCATAGAAGTCAAGTAGGTTTCATTAACAATAGAATTTTTTCTAATAATGTCATTCTTGCCTCTAGATTGCTAAAGGAAGTCAATGTAATGGCTAGTAACAGCTTCTTTTGTGCCAAATTGAAAATTAGATAGGCTTTTGATACGGTTTCGTGGGATTTCCTTATCGTAAGGTTGCATTTAAAAGGCTTTCCCCCTAAGTTTATTAATTGGATTAAAGGCTGCATTTTTTATGTTCCCTTTTCTTTATGTATTAACGATGTTCTTGAAGGGTATTTTTTATCCTCCTCAGGTCTGAGGCAATGTTGTCCTCTCTCCCCCCTGTTTTTCATCATTGTGATGAATGCCTTTTCCTATGATTTAAAGGCTAGGAAGTTTTTAGGGATTATGAATTTAATCCATCTACTGTATGCGGACGATGTTTTGGTGTTTGGGGTAGCTTCCACTGCTAATGCTCTGTGCTTAAAAGAAACACTTTCTTCCTTTGCGACTGTTTCTAAGCTTCACATAAATAACATAAAATGTTACATCCTTTTCTCTCAGAATTATGTTGCTGCAAGTTCTTCTCTTGGCTTCTCCCAATTTGAATCTTATCTAAAATATCTTGGCATTTCCATATCCACCAAAAATTTTATTTCTACTCACTTCAAATCACTACTGAGTAAAATTTCTACTCTACTTGATGGTTGTAAAGTAAAATTTCTTTCTTTTTCAGGTAGATTACAATTCCTCAGGTTCTCCATCACTAACATAATTTTTTACTGGATTAGGGGAGCTATCTTACCTAAAGCCTTTACCAAAATTATGATAAATTGTGTTCTCGGTTCTTATTTCATGGATCTACGTCTGACAAAAAATTGTATCTCATTGCTTGGAATAAGACCTATTTACCTATTAGTTTTTGGGGTTTGGGTATTCCTTCTATCCAATCTTTGTTCCATGGCTTTGGATGTTATTTTATTTGGAGGTTCTCTCTTTTGACTCTTTGGTTGCTAAATGGTTTTGGTTTAAGTTTACTTCTCCTTGGAAACAAAACCTGGCTTCCTCTTCTAAATTTTGGAAGTTTATTTGTATCACGACCCGACCCGATCCGGGACGGATCCCGTTCGCACCGGGCCTCGACACGGAAACGAAACGGAACGAACTGACCAGGATCTAGTTTTGGAATTGGTTCCGGAACTGAATCTTCCAAATTAATCAACACAACAGACACACAAACACAGAGCTACTATTTATCATCAAACACAGCGGAACAAACATCTATATTTCTTTTTCCTCAAAACAATCATCTACAGATACAGTACATGGCTTTTGAACAGAAAGAAAGACAGAACAGAAAAGCCATGACTGTACAAAAATCAAAAGGTACAAACAATACCTATACTAATCAGAACTCAGAAATCTACTCCTGGACTTCCTTCCCTTTCCCAGAACCTGAAAACCACCAGAAAACAAGAGTGAGCTCAACAGCTCAGCAAAGCAACAAACCTCCAATCAAAACTCTCAGAATCCAAAACCAAACTCATCAGACGGAAATCCGAACAGAAATCAGAACAGAATCATATCTCGAATCAGAACAGAATCAAAATCAGAACTTATACGGACATATATCAAATCAGAATCAGGGTCGTACAGATCAGATCACATCAGAGTACAAATCAGAACAGAACAGATCAGACATATCCATTAACGGAATCATATCGGAACAGAACAAAATCGTGTTAGAATCGTACCGAAATCATATCTTACAGATCATATCAAATTATATCGTACGGAAATCAGAACTCATATCAATTCAAAATCAGATTTGATTACAGAACAGATACAGAAAATCAGAAGGCCTTTCAAATCAGATATCAGATATCAAATATATATTTAATAGCTAAATTCCCTGACACTGACACAGAATCTCTACGGATTCCGGCCCCTTATGCCTCCCTTTGTGCTCACGGCACCAGAATAGATGTGCTTACAGCACCAGAACAGATGTGCTTACAGCACCAGAACAGATTTCATCGGATCCGGAACAGAACAGATATCAGATTTCAGATTGAGCTCATTTCAGATTTCCCTGACACTTACTGAATCTCATAGGATCCAGGCCCCTTATAACTCCCTTTGTATAGCTTATACAGATAGCATTTCAATTCAGAATAAATCCGGGCAAATCAGAAATCAGACAAAAATCGGGCAGCACAACGGCAGTATACGGAATTTACACAATTTTTCCTTCAAATCAAAATTCACCAAATTCGCACAGAATGTAGATAATCACGTTTCAGAATATTTATTCTACTGCACAGATAATTTCCAATTTCACAGAAAAATGCAGTCGACTAAAAATACCGCCGAATCAAAAATACCCGGACAAAAATCTTCAGAAAATAACCAAAATGTGCACACCCGGCACGTCAACAATATACAGAAAGTTACGCGGTAAAAACTGAACCAATCAAAAGATACGGACAAAAATCATTAACGGAAACGAAATCCGGACAGAAAATACCGCCAAACAAGACGGTTCTGAAAATTGAGAAAGGCGGAATATGCCTTACCTTGCGTACAGCAAAATCTCGAACAGTCTCCTCGGACGAAAATAGCTCCGCGTCGCCCGAAAATCCACTTTTCCCCAAAAATCCACGGCTTTCTCTCTCCTCAAAGAAAAATCAGATATTTATAAATTTTCTCTCTCTTCAAAATGAGCTGAAATCAGCTTTATAAAACTCAGATCGGCCCAGCCGATCGCCAGATCGTCCCAGGACGATCAGACCAAATTGGATCGTCCTGGACCGTTCCCAGAACTATTCTCAGGCCGATATTTTCTACAGTGCCGATCGGCCTGGACGATGTCCTCAATCGGCCTAGACGATATGTACAGAAAATCACCTGGAGCAAATCTGGGCACATTCTGGAGCAGAATTTCCACTGATCGTCCTAGGACGATCCAGATCGTCCTGGACGATCCTGGAGCAGATTTTTGATATTACAATCTCCCCAACTTCAGAAAAATGTCATCCTCGACAATATCCAATCCAAACTCAGTCAAAACAAGTACGGGTACGACCGTCTCATGTAAGACTCCTTCTCCCAAGTCGCTTCTCGTGCAGTCCGGTGCTTCCACTGGACTTTAACCATCGGAATCTCTTTATTTCTTAACTTTCAGACGTCGTACGCCAAAATTAACTCTGGCTCTTCTTTGTACGCTAGATTTTCCTGAATCTCAACCTCGTCAGCTGATATCTTCTTCCCAGAGTCTGAAACCCACTTCCTCAGAGTGGAGACGTGAAACACATTGTGCACGTCAGGCATCGAATCAGAAAGCAACAGTCGGTAAGCAGATTTTCCAATTCTTTCCAAAATCTCAAACGGTCCAACATACCTTGGACTCAGCTTACTCACCTGACCAAATCTGCTCACACCCTTCATCGAACTGACTTTGACATACACAAAGTCACCAACTTGAAACTCAACAAACCTGTGCTTCTGATTATAATACTTCTGCTGTCGATCCTGAGCCGCTTTCAATCTTTCTTTTATCAAACTGATCTTCTTAACAGTTTCCTCAACAAAAGTGGCACCCAGTTCCTGTCTATCTCCGATCTCAGTCAGAGTCAAAGGAGTACGGTACTTCCTGCCATACAAAGCCTCGTACGGTGCCATACCAATACTGGACTGAAAACTGTTGTTATAAGCAAACTCAATCAGCGGAATATGATCTTCCCAGCTTCCGCCAAAGTCCAGAACACAAAGTCTCAACAGATCTTCCAGCACCTGAATGGTCCTCTCAGACTGTCCATCGGTCTAAGGATGAAAGGCTGTACTGAAATGCAGTTTCGTACCCAAGCCTTGCTGAATACCTTTCCAAAGTCTGGAAGTAAAACGTCCATCTCGATCTGAAACAATCACTCGAGGCACACCGTGCAATCTGACTATTTCTTTCAAATATATCTGTGCCAAACGATCCACCGGATCGGTCTGTCTGATCGGAAGAAAATGGGCTGACTTCGTCAATCGATCTACAACTACCCAAATGGCGTCGTGCCCTTGTCTAGATCGAGGAAAACCCATCGCAAAGTCCATCGTTACCTCATCCCACTTCCACTCAGGGATAGGCAACGACTGCAACAGTCCACCTGGTCGCTGGTGCTCTGCCTTCACCAACTGACAGGCTTCGCATCTCGACACAAACTCTGCCACATCCTTCTTCATTCCAGGCCACCAGAACAAAAGCTTCATATCAGCATACATCTTACCACTGCCTGGATGAACAGTGTAGCCTGAATGATGAGATTCATGCAGAATCTCCTGCCTCAAATTCCCAAACACAGGTACCCACAACCTGTTCTTACAGAAAATAGCACCAGAAGCAGAAATTCGAAGTTCAGGAGTCTTGCCAGATCCAATCTGGGCAATCAACTTCGAATAATCAGAATCTGACTTCTGGGCTTCTTGAATCCTTGCTTCCAAAGAAGACTGAATGCTCATCTGAGCCAAATCCAAATCACTGGAGGAAATCACCTCCAACTGCAATCGCTCCATATCACGAATCAGGAAATCATCAAAAGTAAGCTGCAAACCTGATAAGCTAGAAGACTTCCTGCTCAGAGTGTCCGCTACCACATTAGCCTTCCCAGGCTGATACTGAATAGTCAAATCATAATCCTTGATCAACTCGAGCCATCTTCTCTGTCTCAAATTCAGATCCTTCGGAGTGAAAATATACTTCAGGCTCTTATGATCAGTGAAAATCTCACATCTGACGCCATACAGATAATGACGCCAAATCTTCAAAGCAAAAACAACAGCAGCTAACTCCAAATCATGCGTCGGGTAATTCTTCTCATGTGGTTTTAATTGTCTAGAAGCATAAGCAATTACCCTTCCATTTTGCATCAGTACACAACCTAAACCTTTCAGTGAAGCATCACTGAACACCTGAAATTCTTCCGTACCTGACGGAAGTGCTAGCACTGGAGCTGAAGTCAAACAGTCCTTCAATCTCTGAAAACTAGCTTCACACTCCGGTGTCCAAACAAAAGGTACTGACTTCTGAGTCAGTCTCGTCAGAGGCGTCGAAATCTGTGAAAATCCTTTCACAAATTTCCTATAATACCCGGCCATGCCCAAGAAACTACGTACCTCAAATACCGTAGTCGGCCTTGGCCAATCAGCAACCGCCTGAATCTTCTGAGGATCTACAGAAATACCTTCTCCGCTTACCACATGCCCCAGAAAAGAAATACTCTTCAGCCAGAATTCACACTTGGAGAACTTGGCATACAGCTGATGCTGCCTCAGAGTCTCCAACACCATCCTCAAGTGTCTGGCATGATCATCCTCAGAAGCAGAATATACCAGAATATCGTCAATGAAGACGATCACAAACTGATCCAAAAATTCTCTGAATACTCGGTTCATCAGATCAATGAAAATAGCAGGCGCATTGGTTACCCCAAAAGGCATAACCAAAAACTCATAGTGCCCATACCAAGTACTGAAAGTAGTCTTCACCACATCAGCTTCCTTCACTTTCACCTGATAGTATCCGGATCGCAAATCAATCTTCGAAAACACAGAAGATCCAGAAAGCTGATCGAACAAGTCATCAATCCGAGGCAAAGGATACTTGTTCTTGATCGTGACCTTGTTCAAATCTCTGTAATCAATACACATACGGAGTGTCCCATCCTTCTTCTTCACAAACAAAATAGGTGCTCCCCAGGGCGAAACACTAGGACGGACAAAGCCTCTGTCAACCAACTCCTGAAGCTGAACTTTCAACTCAGAGAGTTCTTTCGGTGCCATCCTGTACGGAGCTTTTGATATAGGAGCTGTACCCGAAAAAACATCGATAGAGAACTCCACCTCTCTATCTGGAGGTAAACCCACCAACTCCTCAGGAAAAACATCAGCAAACTCCCGTACCACTGGGATCTCAGAAACAGAACCAACCTCCAGGTTCAGATCCCGCACCGAAGCCAAAAACACTGGGCATCCTTTCTTCCACATTCTGCTCACCTCCAAAACAGAAATCAGACTGGAGAGAATACCTTGTAATCCCTGGAATACAACTCTCTCTCCAGCCACAAGCAAACTCACTTGCTTCTTCAGACAGTCAATCTGAGCCTCATACCGACTCAGCCAATCCATGCCCAAAATCACATCATACGAAGAAATCGGCAACAAAATCAGACTAGATTTCCACTTCTTGCCAGCAATGTCAATCTCACACAAACAAAACTTCCGAGCAATCAAAGGATTTCCAACTGGTAAAATCACAGACAAAGAAATCGGAAGCAAAAACGAAGGCACTTGGACTCGGTCAAAACAATGCTCGGAAAGAAACGAGTGACTAGCTCCAGAGTCAAACAAAACACGACAGGGCTGATCAGAAATGTAAATCGTACCTGTCACAACATCCGGAGCATCACGAGCCTCCTGCTGACTCAGGTTGTAAACTCGTGGCTGAACTGGAGCAGGAGCTGAAGCAACAGAACTACTCTGCTCCCTCTGAATCGTAGGTGGTCTCCGTGGTCCAGAACTAGTACCACCGCCTCTACCAGAAAATCCCTCAGGGCGAGGAGGAACAGTCCTCGGTCTTCCTGCTGAACTGACAGGTTTGACAGAACCCTCAGATCGAAACTCAGAACGCCGATCAGATCCAGCCTGTGGACACTCTACAATCCTATGTCCCGACTGACCACATCTAAAACAAAGACCAGCCATCCTGTAACACTGGCCATGGTGTCGCCATCCACAACTCTGGCACACTGGTGCCACACTAACAGATCCAGAACTCGTCGTACTGGTAGCAGTACCAGACGACCCTCCACTCTTCCTGGAATCAACAGATCCAGAACCAGTCAAAAATCTCCTCTTTCCAGAGGAACCACTGCCAGAAGCCTCACCTCCAAATCTCTTCCTACTCACAGTCCATCGCTACTGAGTAGCCATCAGATCATTCTCAATCAGACGAGCCCGCTCCACAAGCTCAGAGAAATCAGAAATATGAAAAGGTACCAGGGGCTGTCTCAAACTATCCCGCAATCCCCTCAAAAATCTATAGCACCTCTCAGCAGAAGTACTAACCAGCTGCGGAGCGTACCTGGCTAATGCAGTAAACTCAGCCTCGTACTGCATCACCGTCTTGCTCCCCTGAACAAGTCTCAGAAAACTCTCCTGCATCTGCTGTCGTGCAGAAGGGGGAACAAACCAATCTCGAAATACCTCAGTGAACTCTTCCCAGGTAATCAAAGAGTTCAGCCTACCCTGAAATCTGGCTGCCTGCTGGCCTTCCCACCAGTGCTCAGCCTCTCCATCCAACAGAAAAACAGCCAACGGAACCTTCCTATCTGACGGACACTGCATTCCGTCGAAGGTCTTCTCCAATCTCCTCAGCCACTCCTCGGCTGCTCTGGGCTCAACAGCGCCCTCAAATCTCGGAGGTTTCAACCTCAAAAACATCTGTAGGTGTCTATCAATGTCATCAGATCTGACAGTAACAGCTCTGCTCTGAGTCTCGCTCATCATTTGAGCAACAAGCGTAGCAAACTGAGACAATGTATCTGCACCGGCCACTGGGGCTGTACTCCCCACTGGTGCTGCTTGACTGGCACTCTGCTCGTCTGTCATGTCTGGGTCTGGCTGATCCATACAGAAAATCCAAAATCCGGAAAACTATCACAAAAACAACACAATAAAAAGCCAAACGACCCAAAACTACCCCCAGACAAACTCACTGATCACTTCCTATAGCTCTGTCTGACAATCCAACCAATTTCCAAAACCAGTGCTCTGATACCACTAAAAGCTTGTCACGACCCGACCCGATCCGGGACGGATCCCGTTCGCACCGGGCCGCGACACGGAAACGAAACGGAACGAACTGACCAGGATCTAGTTTTGGAATTGGTTCCGGAACTGAATCTTCCAAATTAATCAACACAACAGACACACAAACACAGAGCTACTATTTATCATCAAACACAGCGGAACAAACATCTATATTTCTTTTTCCTCAAAACAATCATCTACAGATACAGTACATGGCTTTTGAACAGAAAGAAAGACAGAACAGAAAAGCCATGACTGTACAAAATTCAAAAGGTACAAACAATACCTATACTAATTAGAACTCAGAAATCTACTCCTGGACTTCTTTCCCTTTCCCAGAACCTGAAAACCACCAGAAAACAAGAGTGAGCTCAACAGCTCAGCAAAGCAACAAACCTCCAATCAAAACTCTCAGAATCCAAAACCAAACTCATCAGACGGAAATCCGAACAGAAATCGGAACAGAATCATATCTCGAATCAGAATAGAATCAAAATCAGAACTTATACGGACATATATCAAATCAGAATCAGAGTCGTACAGATCAGATCAAATCAGAGTACAAATCAGAATAGAACAGATCAGACATATCCATTAACGGAATCATATCGGAACAGAACGAAATCGTGTCAGAATCGTACCGAAATCATATCTTACAGATCATATCAAATTATATCGTACGGAAATCAGAACTCATATCAATTCAAAATCAGATTTGTTTACAGAACAGATACAGAAAATCAGAAGGCCTTTCAAATCAGATATCAGATATATATTTAATAGCTAAATTCCCTGACACTGACACAGAATCTCTACGGATTCCAGCCCCTTATGCCTCCCTTTGTGCTCACGGCACCAGAATAGATGTGCTTACAGCACCAGAACAGATGTGCTTATAGCACCAGAACAGATTTCATCAAATCCGGAACAGAACAGATATCAGATTTCAGATTGAGCTCATTTCAGATTTCCCTGACACTTACTGAATCTCATAGGATCCAAGCCCCTTATAACTCCCTTTGTATAGCTTATACAGATAGCATTTCAATTCAGAATAAATCTGGGCAAATTAGAAAACAGACAAAAATCGGGCAGCACAACGGCAGTATACGGAATTTACACAATTTTTCCTGCAAATCAAAATTCACCAAATTCGCACAGAATGTAGATAATCACATTTCAGAACATTTATTCTACTGCACAGATAATTTCCAATTTCACAGAAAAATGCAGTCGACTAAAAACACCGCCGAATCAAAAATACCCGGACAAAAATCTTCAGAAAATAACCAAAATGTGCACACCCGGCACGTCAACAATATACAGAAAGTTACGCGGTAAAAACTGAACCAATCAAAAGATACGGACGAAAATCATTAACGGAAATGAATTCAGGACAGAAAATACCACCAAACACGACGGTTCTGAAAATTGAGAAAGGCGGAATGTGCCTTACCTTGCGTACAACAAAATCTCGAACAGTCTCCTCGGACGAAAACAGCTCCGCGTCGCCCGAAAATCCACTTTTCCCCAAAAATCCACGGCTTTCTCTCTCCTCAAAGAAAAATCAGATATTTATAAATTTTCTCTCTCTTCAAAATGAGCTGAAATCAGCTTTATAAAACTCAGATCGGCCCGGCCGATCGCCAGATCGTCCCAGGACGATCAGACCAAATTGGATCGTTCTGGACGGTTCCCAGAACTATTCTCAGGCCGATATTTTCTACAGTGCCGATCGGCCTGGACGATGTCCTCAATCGGCCTGGACGATATGTACAGAAAATCACCTGGAGCAAATCTGGGCACATTCTGGAGCAGAATTTCCACTGATCGTCCCAGGACGATCCAGATCGTCCTGGACGATCCTGGAGCAGATTTTTGATATTACAATTTGCCTCACTGCTTCTAACATTAAAGAGAAAATTAAACTTAATGTTTCCCCTACTGCTTGTAAGCTTTCTTTCTTTTGGGACCCATGGTACCAAGGCATTGCTATTTCAAATTTTTGCAACCGCCTAGGTCCGGGCCAGTATGGGTTCACGATTACATTCTGCAAGGAGTTTGGTCTCTCCCTGATTACATTCCTTCCCAGGTAGCCACAAATATTTGTTATGTTCCTATTCTATCGCAACCTGCTGCAATGGATGTTTGGATTGTGTCGGATAAGCCCAATTTCAACACTTTTAGGATGCATTTTTTCTCTTATTTGGCTATTGTTCCTTGGTTTTAAATTTTTATAGCATAGGAGGTATAATCTCATATTTTCTTTTTTACTTGGTTTTCCATTCATGGAAGTCTAAAAATGGCCAATGTTTTAGAAAGAAAGAACATTCTCATTGATAGGGCTTGCTCTTTTTGCAAGGTTGAGGATGAAAGCACTATGCACTTATTTTTTCAATATGAATTTCCCTTTTCTGTTATCTCCTTGCTGTTGCTTCCGATTTTGGATGGTTTCCTCCTCAGATCGATGCTTTTGCAACTTTTTGAGTATGTTGGTGAATTACAACACTTAAACTCTATGGAGAAGAACTTCTATTTTTTGGTTATTTGTGGTTTTGTTTATTTCATTTCGAGAGATCACAATGATAGGAATTTTGGGAATTCTGTATCCTCTCCTCTCTTCATCCTCAACAAGGTTATAAATTCAATTTATGCAAGGATTTCTAAATGGAAAAATACTGAAGAGATTTACCGTGCTATCCCCGCCTGCTTCATCTCTTTTTTGGGACGATGATGATTGAACCTGGGGGGTTCTCCCCTTGGATGGCCATTGTACCTTTCTTCCCTCTGCATTTAGCCAAGATGTTTTAACACCCTGCGGAAAAGTTCTTTTGTTGGTTCTCTAGTAACTAGGGGTCCCTTATTCATGTGGCTATATATGCAGACATATTTTTGATGCTTTCATGAACTCGGACTAGTATTTCCTGGCTAGTTCATTGTCTCCTGAGACCCCCTCTAAGTTTTCTTTAGGCTTTTTGCTACTGTCTAGTTTTTTGGGTTTTGGTCAATTTTTTCACAGTTCTCTTTATAGTTACTTGTAAATGGTTTAAGAGTTGTTGTATAACCTTTATTTTTATTAATGATACGGGCCTTGCCCCCAATTTTCCCAAAAAATAAAAAAAAATTGTGCACTTGAAATTTGAAAATGAGGAGATGAAGAGAGAAAACCATAAAAGGTAAAGTGGAACAGAGACAATAAGCTTCATTACAAATCACAGAGATCCTAAATACACTAGTATATAAAGATGTATAGTAAGAAAATACAAATCCTAAAGATACACCTGTAATACGAATATTAAAGAGTGAGTACATGTAATTCTTTATAAGTGATGCTGACGTGAGACTATTTTAACATGCCCCCTCAAATTGATGCAGTGGGAGTTGTAACAAGTTTGTTAGTAAGTTGTTAGAAATGAGAAATCATCAGCATCTTGGTAAAGATATCAGCGACTTGGACCTTGGTGGAGATTTGGTGAATCATGATGGCTTTATTTTTAATACATTCCCAGATGTAGTGATAGTCAACTTCAATGTGCTTTGTTCGGGCATGAAAAAAAGGATTGCTTGCTAAGGCGATATCAGATGTGTTGTCACAGAATAATGGAGTAGAGCTTATGGGAGGGAAATTGAAGTCTTGGAGTAGATGACGAAGTCAAATGATTTCCGCAAAAGTAAGGGCCCTGTATTTGGCCTCTGTAGAAGAACATGCAACTGAAGTTTGTTTCTTGATGATCCATGAGATTAAGGAAAATCCAAGGTAATTGCAATAGTTGGAGATGGACTTGCAATCAATAGCTGCTCCAGCCCAGTCAAAATCTGCATATGACCGAAGGAGAAGGGAGCTAAGAAAGAGTGGTACACTTGTGTGACGTGTACCTTGAATGTGTCAGAGAAGGCATTTAAGAGCTTTGAAATGTCTTTGTTGCGGAGTCTGCATATGTTAACATATTTTATTTACTGCAAATAAGATGTCTGGTCTAGTGAGGGTGAGTACAAGAGTGAGTCTGCTAATTGATGATAGAATGTAGGATTAGGAAAGGTGTGAGAGGAGGTGGAGGCATGAGAGGATTTAATTTGGGAGGGAGTAGAGACCGGTTTACAGGTTGGTATCCCGACTTTGGAGAAAATAGACTTGGAAAAGGTAGTTTGATTAAGATGAATTGCGTAAGATGTTTGGACCGCCAGAATTCTAAGGAATTGCATGAGGTGTCCAAGATCACACATGTTAAATCTAGCATTTAATTTATGTAGGAGATCAGTAAGGGCTGTTGGAGTGTTTCGTGAGAAGAATGTCATTGACGTAAATGAGAAAGTATACTGAATGTCAAACTTGTGGTATATGAGAAGGGACAAATCAGAAGTACTAAAAGTAAAGCCAAGAGTCTAAAGATAGCTAGAAAGAGTAGCAAACCACTATCAAGAAGATTGTTTTAGACCATATAAGGCCCTTTTTCAAACAAAAAAAATTGTAGGTAGGATGAATAGCATCATAGAATCAAGGGGGTTGTTTCATGTAAATGGTATGGTTGAGATGGCCGTGGAGAAAAGCGTTAGAAACATCCAGTTGATGAATGGGCCAATTATGATGAAGAATGATAATAAAGAGTACACGAACAGTGGTTATTTTAGCAAGGGGGCTAAAGATCTCAGGGTATTTAATACCATATTCCTAATTGAAACCTTGGGCTACCAGTCTTGCTTTGTGTCTAGCTATCGTACCATTAAAGACAAATTTGGTACGAAAAGTCCAACGACACCCAATAATGTTTTGAGAGGGGTGAGGAGAAATGAGTTCCCAAGTCCCTTGAGACTGGAGGGCTTTAAATTTGTCAGACATGGAAAATCACTAATGTTCATATTTGCTAGCCTCTACATGGGTAGTAGGGTCTAGAGAGGTAGTTTGATGAAGAAGATTAAGAATGGTTTTGGGTTTAGAATGACCTGTTTTGGAGCGAGTCAACATAGGATGGGTGGGAGGTTTAATTATTGAAGAAGGAGCAATTCGGAAGGTGGAAGCAGGAGTTTAACGAGAGAAGGATGTTGGTGGTGATGTAGAACAAACCGTAGGAGAAAAAAAGGTGGAAGCATTGGGTTGAGGAGAAGTAGAACTTCTTGCTGAAGGGAAATGGCCAATAGAAGGAACGAGTAGGAGGGTGGCATATAAGTAGAGGTAGAGGCCTAATCTGTGGATTATCTCAAATGGTTGTATGGAAAGAGAGCTTCATTAAATATAACATGTCTTGAAGTGTAGATTTTCCCAGTGGTAGGATCGAGACATTTGTAAGCTTTCTGAGCAGTGGCATATTCGATCAAAATGCAAGGTTGGGAGAAGGGTGAGAGCTTGGAGGTAGTGTATGAATGGAGCCAGGGGTAACAAAGACAACTGAAGATTTTGAGTTGAGAACAAGATGAGACTTTGTTATATAAAATGGTATAAGGACTTCTATTTTGAAGAGTAGGAGTAGGAAGTCTGTTAATAAGATAAATGACAATATGTAATGCTTTGATCCAAAGAGAGGAGGCAAGGCTTGCTTCAATAAGAAGATTGTGCTTAGTTTCTAGAATTTGCCGATGTTTGCATTCGACAACACTATTTTTAACAAGGGTGTAGGGAGAGAAGTATTGATGAATAATACCCAGTGTTTATATATCGAAGTAAATTGATTATTGATAAACTTTTTCGCCTCCATCTGAATGAAAACTTTTTTATGTGTTTGTTGAATTGACAATTGATCATTTTATTAAACTCAATAAATTTTTAAAAAATCTCAAATTTGCTAAATAAAGGGTAAACACAACATAATTTAGAGTGATCATCAATAAAAGACACATATTAATGATAACCTTGCATAGAAATAGCAGGGGACGGACCCCAAACATTAGAATGAACTAATTGAAAAATCATTGAAGTAGAATTTTGAGAGTTAGAGAATGGTAGATGATGGCTTTTAGCCACTTTACATGAATTACAGTGATGAAAAGAAGAGTTAAAGCAGATTGTAGACATATATTTGGATAGAGTGTGCTGAGTGACTGAAGCAGGGTGTCCAAGCCGGCGATGACAAAGATTTGGAATGACTTGAGTGGAGATCAGGGTGAGAGGATGTTTGGGAGCGGTGGAGTAGAGTGAGTACAAATTGTTAAGGCATGGACCCTGAAGAAGAAGAAGACCGATCATCGAATCCTGGATTTTAGACCCGTTAGAAGAGAAATTAAAATGCAGTCATTGTCAGAAGTAAGATGATGAATGGAAATTATATTAAATGATAAATTAGGAACATGATAGAGTTGATGTAGTTTTAGATTACCAATAGGAATAAGGAGAAGTCCCTTGACATTATTGTGAATGGGAAGATGCTACCTATTACCTTACCTAAAGTTATTTAACTTGAACCCGTGTGAGATTTGGGTGAGGTGAGGGTGGAAAGGTCAGAGGTGAGGTGACTAGTAGCACCATTATCAAGGAACAAGTCAAAGTTTATATTGGAGTCCATGGGAGAAAATAGTGATGATTTGTGAGAGTTGTCGGTGTAGGAAAAATCAAGATGCTGCCAGCAATGGAGAGCGGAGTGACCCTATTAGAGGAAATTTGGCATATAACCATGTTGTACAAATTCTTTTCATGGTGGATGAAGTAATTGCGAGCGGATTGATTTTTTGAGTTTGATCGACCACGATTAGTTGAATGGCGACCTCTTCCATGACCATGACAAGAGGCTATGAGAGCTATTGTAGGTTTTGATATTTTCATATTATGTAAGTCACATGTCATTTCTTGAGCTATATTCTGCTCTTCGCTGTAGATAAAAGTATAGAGATCATCCAATGAGATTGGCTGAAGATTTGTGCGTATAACATTTTTGAATGCTTGATACTGGGAGGGAAGACCGTTTAGGATGTAAAGAATGATATCCTCAGTATCTAGGTGGTTCTGGTAGAAGCAATATCATCTAATTTGGATTTAATGGCGAGAAGATATAGATTCAAGGATTGATCTTTCATGGAGATATGATGAAGTTCATTCTTTAGCTGGATGATACGAGATCTCATGGTGGATTGAAGGTGACGGGATAGTGTATCCCAAATCTCGACACATTGATCCAATGAAAGAACATAAGGTAATAGGTTAGGGGAGATAATGGAGAGAGCAACTATGAGGTCTTGGTCAAGAAGAAGCCAAGTTTGAAGGGAATGGATGTTAGAGTTGATCGAAGAACTATTGGAGGGACGAATGCAACAACCATCAATAAAACCTTTGAAGCCATAAGCGGGAAAAATCTTGAGAACATGAGATTGCCAGACAGGACGGAGACAAAGCTTTTGATATTACTAATTATGAATTTTAGCTGGGGAGAGATTAGAGTGGTTGCTGAGGGAGGAATAGATTAGGGTGGGAGATCTTGAGCAGCTATAGTTGAAGTTGATGAAGAATCCATGAGAAAAAGGAGAAACGACACACAAGATCTTTACTCTTTGATACCATGTGAAAAGGAAGAGATGAAGCAAGAATACCATAAAAGGTAAAGTGGAACATAGAGAATAAGCTTCATTACAAATCACATAGATCCTAGATACACAAGTATATAAAGATATAAAGTAAGAAAATACAAATCCTGAAGATACACGTGTAATATGGACAATAAAGTATGAGTGCAGATAATTCCTATAAGTGATGTTGACGTGGAGACTATTTTAATAGAAAACTGTTCTTTATATTCAAGAATGTAAGCTCAATCCATCCTACTTATTGTTTAGGGTTTAGGGCAAGCTCCCTCTTTCACAAAGATTTTTCTTGTTAGTTTAGATTTTAGCTGTACTTTAAATCTCAAATATTTTAATATCAATAGTTTGAACCATGAATGATGAACTTGCATTTAGTTTAACTGAAAGTATTTGTGCAGAGTCCGAACGTAGAGCTTATATCAACGTAGTTTTAGTTTTACAACCTCATGTATTACATTTGAAACTATATTCAATGTTTTTGAATAAGAAAAATTAATAATTATAGAATACATAATAAATATTTCTAAAAGTAGCTTCTACACAGTTGTTATTTAAATTTACATTATCATTATAAGAAATATTTGGATAGAGGTTAATAGTTAGTTAATAGTTATATCTTTTAATTTTATATGTACTGCTCTATACATGAAAAGTTTTTGAAATAAAATTTTTGGATCGCTTCCTCCTATAATTGATGTACTAAGCTATGATGCTTTTTATAGTAGTATTCTTTTAAGATCATAAATTATATTGAAGTGTAGTGGAACATAGCATAAAATACTTTTTTGGCATCTCCCCTATTGCATCTACATCAACTACTAGGATTCTGGTCAATGTGGGGCATGCTAGAAAGTAGTATTAGAGAGAGATTAAAAGTAAAGCAAATTAGTGGTGTGATCAGATATTATATGTAAAGTGAAATTATTTAATATGATTCAATTTCAATAGAGCATAGGTGAGGCTAGTTTGTCTAAGCTGAGATTTGATCACTAGGTGAGGTTGATGTCTTAGGTGTAATATGGAGTCTAACTTACCCTAGTTGCACCTTCTACCTATAAATGTTTTTCTTCTTTGAGTGTATAGTTGAGATATGATTTGGCACTATACTATGATGATCTTCATTTTGTACTAGGAGTTATTGTTGAGAGAGTTCATAAAGGAATGAATGGTCAGTCGACACAGCCTGATTGAATACATGAAGGTCCTGAGGATGTTACTGAAATTTCGAGAAGTACCAAGAGGGGGTAAATTTGTGCTTTTAAACAATAATCCTAAACAAGAGTACTAAGTTTTGTAGATTTTTTAAACTTTTGAAATAGGCAATTTAATTTCATAATGTATAAACTAACAATTTTAACAGTAATTTAAGTAATGATGACAAAATTCTAAATCACACAGTAGAACAATGATCTTAGAAATTCATTGCAAAGTTATAATGAAAATGAAGTGCAAAAGTAAAATGTAAAAAATAAAATAAAAAAGAACCCATCATATTTTAAAGTGGTTCAATCAAACCATGACATACGTCCACTCCCCGTAGTCACCTACTCTGGATATTGCACTATCATTCTATCATTGTAGTATCTCTCCTTTAGCCCCACAGTTAGGTGGAGAAGCCCTTACAAACTCTCTTCCACCAACCCAGTGCAGTAGAGGACCAAACTCCTTTTATAGGCATAAAATCTTGACTCCTTTTCACCGTCATAATGAGATAAAGAACCTGAACTCCTTTTCAACCTCTTGGTGAGCAGAGAACCTTAAATCACTTTTACCTTTCCTGATGAGGCGGAGTAGCCAGGTCCTTTGACATCGAAGAGATATTCTTCTTCCCAAAACTTTCCTCAAGATAAATCTTGAATACGATGGTACTAAGATGCAAGCTTACCAGAGAAACCATATGAAACCTCCTCCACACTCCCTTAAAACCCATAAGGATCTTCTCCCTCTTAAACTCCACCCTTTCCTCTCTCCATTTTAAAGCACTCTCTTCAATTTTTCTCCAAGAGAATGGAGACTCAATGCATGCCAAAGACTCTTACAAAGTCTTATAAGAAAGTTTAAATAGAGGGCTTTCAAAACCCTACGAATTCAATTCAACCATCAAAAGATCATATAATACTATCACAGGATCGTCCAATATGATATTTAGAATTTGACCTGTTAGTAATATATGACCATCAATTAGACAGTACGAATAGTTCAATTTGCCTGTTAGTACTGCATGATCATCAGTACGGATGACTAATCATACAATACAATTAATTTAACTAAAATGTAGTTTGTCCAGGATGAATCATGGGATGACCAAAGTTTTCTCTATTGATCGCATAATACAATCTATTTCATATAATACAATCAAAATATCAAAATTAAGTAGATTTGATTGATTAATCACATGATTAAATTAGAAAATTTTTTAAACATCATACAGTATGATTAGGTTCATACAATATGATTAGAATAACCTTCGAAATTTAAATTTTTGCCTAATTTAGTGAATGGTGGGGTTTCTAATCATAACAGATCGTCTAGTATAATGTGATATTCATATTATACGATTAGTTATATTTTTAAATTACTTTTTTTTTAAAATAAAATATTTTAATAATTTTTATAATACTAAATCATATAGTATAATCCACATTATATAGTATGATTTATAGAAAAAATTAAATATTTAAAATTCTTTTTGCTCCCATTATATGTGTGTGTATTGTCACCAGGCTTATATACACCATTATAGGACATGACTCAAAAAATTAAATATTAAATAAATTAAAATTATAGACTCATTTAACATAATCTTTTCTACCTAATCTTAAGCCTTGAATCTTCAAAGAACGGTGCATAGTGTACCTGAAATGTTAGTCAACACACAACCAAATATGTTATATAAATACTAAGAGAAATAAAGAAGTAATCAATATTATTTGTTATCATCAAAAGTAAAAACTCGAGAGTATGAGTGCAACAATCTCCCCTTTTTTATTGACGGCAAATATTATTGGTTGAATTTGTAAACTAAAAATATTTTCTCCTAATATCCCCCTCACTAAAAGAATTATATTAAAAAAATAGTGAAAAGTATTTTTTTAAAAAAACTCTAAATAATAAAAAATTTTAAAAATAAACCATAAATACAATCAACCACAATACATTTCCCCCCTTTGATATTATACAAAGAAATATATAAAATAACACCTAAAATTAAAATACATATAGAAGAAAATAACAACATATATAAAGAAACTAAAATATAAATTATGATTAAAACTTAATAAAAAAAACACATAAAAAAGATAAAAAATCACACAAAACACATAACTAAAACACACAAACAAACCTTAACATACTTTTATCTCATCGTCCTGCTCCTATTCTAACGATTTAGAAGCTAAGTCTACCCAAGAGATTTTTTGCTTCTTATCTTTTACCTTTATTACATTTTTCTTATTTCAACCGTTTTTATTTATAAAATAAGTTTTTAAATTTGGGCAATCATATTTTAGATGTCTTGATTTCCTACACCAAAAGAAAATAATGTCAGAAGAAAACTTAAAATTTTTACCACTTTTACCTTTGCTTCACTTTTGTTGATGCTTATGCTTGTGCTTCAGTAGACTTTAAAAATTATTTGCTATTAAGCCATCTTATTATTCTCATCATTTCCTAAGCCATCTTTAAATGTGTCTTTTGCTTTTAGCACTATAACATTTTCATCACCTACAACTAAAAGGCTTTGACTCCTACTTTGCTCGTAGGCAATGTGTGAACCGATCATATTATCAATAGAATAAGTATTCAAGTCTTTTGATTCATATATAGTAGTAACTTTGGCATCAAATTTATCAGGTAGATAATATAGAATTTATGTTGATCTTTTTAAGTTTGAAAGTTTTCTACCAAAAGCATGTAATGACATCATAATCTAAATAAACCTTGTATACATATCTAAGATAGTCTCATAGATTTCATGTGAAAAAAGTTTATATTCATTCAATAATACATTTAATCTAAATTGTTTGACTTCACTACTACCTTCATATGTAATGCATAGTTTATCCCAAACTTCCTTGCCAGTGATAAATGTAGAAATAATTATATAATCTTCAAAAGTTAAAGCACAAAAAAATAATTCATGCATTTAGCATTCAATTGATCATTAATTTGTTCTATTATACTCCATTCAATAAAAAGGAATATTAGTTTTAACGCCATCTATAATAACACGTGATGGTACAAAGTAACCAGTTTGGATCATATGTCACATTCAATAATCATTTGATTACAAGAAAGTAGACAAGCAAATTTTCCAAAAATCAGAAGAAATATTTTCAAATAAAGGTGGTCGCGTAATTGAATAGCCCTTCACAATGTTACGATTTCCAAAGTTAGCCATTATTTATTTTTCCAAGAGTTTTCTAAAACTTTATTTTTTTAATCCCACTCTGATACTACTTGAAAGTTTGAGATGCGCCGAGGGGGGGGGGTGAATTGATGCTTTTAAACAATAATCTTAAAAAAGAGTACTAATTTTTATAGATTTTGTAAGCTTTTGAAATAAGAAATTTAATTTCACAATGCAAAAGCTAACAATTTTAACAAAAAATTTAGTGATGATGATGAAATTCTCAATTACACAGCAGAACATTGATCTAAAAACTCACTAAGCAATTATAACAAAAATGAAGTGCAAAAAGTAAAAAGTAGAAAATAAAATTAGAAAGAACACACAATATTTTAAAGTTCTCCGGTCAACCCCTGACCTACATCCACTCCCCGGAGTCATCACTTTGGGTATTGCACTATCACTACAGTGTCTCTCCTTTAGCCTCTTCAGCTAGGCGGAGAATCCCTTATAAATTCTCTTCAAATATCCCAGTACAGTAGAGGATTGTACTCCTTTCATAAGAAAAGAATCTTGACTCCTTTTCACCATCCTAGTGAGATAGAGAACCTAAACTCTTTTTCACCCTCATGATGAGGTAGAGAACCATGAATCACTTTTACCTTCCCCGACACGGCGGAGTAGCCGGGTCCTTTGACACCAAAGAGATGTTTTTCTTCCCAAAGAATCCCTCAAAACAAACCTTGAATACGATGGTATGAAGATGAAAGCTTGTTGGAGCAACTGTGTAAAATACCCTCCACACTCCCTTGAAACCCATAAGGATATCCTCCCTCTCAAACTCCATCCTTTGCTCTCGCCCTTCTAAGGCTCTCTCTTAAAGTTTTTTCCATAATAATGTAACGACCAAATTTGTGATGAATCATGTAACGACCAAATTTGTCTCTAATGATCATACATTACAATCCAGTTCGTATAGTAAGACCAAAATATCAAAATTAAGAAGTTTTGATTGATTAATCACATGATTAAATTAGGAAATATTTTAAACATCATATAATATGTTTAGGTTTGTACATTATGAATATATCAACTTTTTAAATTCAAAATTTTTCCTAATATGATGAACAATGGGGTTTTAAATTATAATAGACCGTCTAGTATGATGTGATGTTTGTACTATAAAATTATCATATTTTAAAATTATTATTATTATTTTTAAATATTTTAAATAATTTTATAGCACTAGATTATACAATATAATCCACATCATACAATATGATATACATAAAAATTAAAATATTTAAAATTATTTTTGGCCCTATTATATGTGTGTGTATGGTCACCAAGCTTGCATACACCATTACAGGACTTAACTTAAGAAATTAAAAATAAATTAAATTAAATTATATACTCATTTAACATAATATATTCTACCCAATCTTAAGCCCTAAATCTTCAAAGAATGGTGCATGGCGTACTTGAAATGTTAGTCAACACACAACCAATGCTCTATAAATTCTTAGAGAAATAAAAATGTAATTAATAATATTTATTATCATCAAAAGTATAAACTCGGGAGCTCAAGTTGTAAAAATTACATCAGCTGAGGGTAGTGCACTCTAGGTATAGAATGTGCCTGTAGTGCCTACTTCAACATCAATAATGTCATGGACAAATATACTGACGATGATGCAATTAATGGAAAAAAATGGAATCTTTAATCAAGTCAATAAATAATGTAAGAGCTTTATCAGGCCCAATAGCTTTGTATGTGGAACCTACAATTCCTTAAATCAATATTAGTATTCCTTTGAATGTGGAGATATATAAGTCTAAAACTATTTCAAAGTCTGATGCAACCTCTTTTTAAGGGAGGAGTGGATGCTAGAGTTGATGATGACTAACTGATCAGGGTTGAGAATATCTTAAATATTATAAACTATCCTTATCAAAAAAGGGTGTCATTAGCTATTTTTGTATTTAAAGGTGAAGTTGAAAGGTAGAGAGGTCAACATTTGGAAAAAATTGATAGTAGACTTGAGGAGCTGATCTCCTAGGAGGAGTTTGAATGAGAATTTAGAGATTGGTATGTTCCTCGAGATTAGGAAAATAACCTCGAGATCGTGGTCCTTATGCCTCTTAAATGTTTACCTCAAAGAGATGGGAGGATGGCCCAAAGGGCACGTGGTTGAAGCTATGCCTCATTTGAAAGAAGAACACCCCTAATGTATATCAATCCAAAATTAAGTTTCGATGAGGAACAAAGTGTATAGGGTTCTATAATTCCTTTTGATAACTAGAAATTCAACCCTCCTAAAAAATTTGAACAAACTTTAGATCATGATAGTGACTTAGAGGTTGATACTCCAAAAGTTTAAAGTAACAAGCCTGAATAGACCATGTATGAAAAGCTCAGTAGAAGAATTGAAGCCTTATCCTTAACCCCACTGTCTGCTAGCATGGTTGCATTGTTAGTAGTTAAGGAAGCTCCTAATTTAGATGGTGAAGTAAGAAAAGTTCAGAAGTTCTATCTCTGCCCCTCCACCTCAAGGAAAGAAGAAGATATAACTATAGAGGAGGTAGATTTAAATGAATTAATGGAATTATATTTTGGTTACTTTCTTGTTGGTGTTAGAAACTTTCTCCAAAGGTCTTGCATTGGGTCAAAGGACTAAGGGTCAAGCTAGATACCGTGAAAATATTTGGCCTTCAAAAGACAAAAATAATTGGACATGTGGTATCAACCTTTGTGCCGTTAGTTTATTTGATGACAATGAATAGTATCATGAGATAACTAATCATCTCAAATCTGAGAATGTCCCTTAGAAATTGTTGATCCCCTTGACAGACTTTGTGGTTGGCATACTTGACCCCACCACATGATTATCCAGCCTCAATCCCCAGTGGTGGGCTTACTTTTACTTCATAAATGATCATTCAGCCTCGATCCTCTATAGTGGGCACTTTAAAATTTATGCAGCATGTGTGTTTTGTTGTAAGGGTTAGAAACAACTAGTTTTGAACTTATTCAAACATTAATGTCACCTAAGGACAAAAATTAAGGATCAAGGTCTAGAAATTAGAAAAATTATAAAAATTTAAATATGCAACTAATAGGGGTAAAACTCAAGACATGTAAACCTAGTGGCATTACCTACCTTATGTTAGAATCTCGCTGATTTTAAAATCATTAACTTAGAAATTTAATTAATTTAAAATTAACCCTTTAATTAAGTTTAAAATTTCAAAAAATTATAATTAATCTAAATTAAATAAAAAAATTGCAAATAATAGTTCAAACTCTTCAAAATTAAACTCTTAATCTAAAAAAATTAAAGCCCCTTGATTTGACTCAAATTTTAAATTAAATTTAATTTCAATAAAAAATAATTAATTAACTAATTAAATTAATTAAAAATTTTAAAAAATTTTAAAAAAATCTCAAACATTTGAAAACACTCCCTCAGATCATCCTTGGCCTTTGGGAGTGATTTGAAGAAGTTTTAAATCCATTTGGATCAAAACCACAAAACCCTCTTTAATTAAATGAATTAAAAATTCAATTAATTGCATAAACTTTAAAAATTTATAACTTATTCTAGAAATATAAGATCTAGTATTTAGAAAAAATACCAAAAAATCCTAAAATAAGTTTAAATTAAAAAAATCACCTTTTAACCATTCTAATTAATATAATTAAATAATTCCAAAACCTAAACATTCAATAATTAAGTATATTCCCAGAAATCATTAACTTAATTAATAAAATTGATTAGCCAATCATTAATACAAAATAAAAACTCCAAAGATAAAGGTTTTTTGGATAGACTATCTTGAGTTGTGCGGCTAAGTGTCCTAAGGAGGTCTAGTTCCTTGATCCCATTGTGACAACGCGACAAACGTATTCAGTGAAGTGTAAAACTTTAAAATTAATTGATTGTTAATTACTTAACTAAATTAAAACTTTTAATTTAACTACATCAACCTGGTTTATAAGTTGGACTACCTTGAGTTATTGGGCTAAGTGTCCTATGGAGGCCTTATTTCTTGAGCCCACTATAACAATGCAATGAACTAGTTGATGGAAAATTTAAATTAACTTAATCCTTAAATTCAGCAATATATTAATTTAATAAAAATAAATAATCATTCCTTTATTTTCCAACCAATTAAATTAGTTACTACTTGATAACCCGAGCCTACAAGGCTATTAGCTTAACCCTAAGAAAGGTGAAATAAACTTCATGGCTCTGGTGCAAACAAATGTGATAATCATTTAACACTTAAAATATATCCTATAATTAACTTTACTACTAATAATCTCTTAAGCCTTCCAACCAATCAAAACACTAGATAACAAATTACTGGATATAAGACATATCTAAAATACACATCCTTCTACACACACTTTATATGTTTTTCTACGACAACTAACTCTAAATCTAAGTTAGGCTAGTGTTTACTTTTTTGCTATTAAGTGCTAAGTTTTCTATAATTTTCACTACATGGTGGTTAAAAATTGATTGATTAATGTGATTATTTATTTATTTATGCAATCTCTGAATCGATGTGATGTGTAATATATTACCCCTAATTAAGAAATGATCTGGATGCTCAAAAAGTTTCTTTATGTGGCCATGCTCATGTAATGCTAAATCAAGGGGGAAAATAAAGCTTTAAACTGATAAATTTTTATAGGCACAAAATGTTAAGTCTAATTTGAAAATAAAAAGAGCATGACCAAGCGTGGTTGTGAATTTAATTTAATGCAAAAAATATAACTTCTTGGGATGTTATTATTAATTTTAACTACTTAGGATAACCATGCAGGTGGTCTAGAATTTTCCTTTATTTTTAAATTATTATGTAATTTAATCTTGATTGAGTTAACAAATATCATCTTTGAGTTGGAATATCACATCCAACTTGAAATATAAAGAGGAGAGAATATCCCTTATATGAGAGTTCTCTTCCATTTGGAGAACCAGGTTATGATGACTTTAATATCCAAAGGAAAAAAGCCCCCAATTCAGGAGAAGTTTTTTTTTTCTTTTGGATATCCAGACCCGATGAATTAAAGGATCTAGAAGAAGGATGATGAAGTGAAGATAAAGAATATCTCATTCAAAGTCACTTGCATCTTTTTAGGATTAAAAATCTTGGTTTTTGTCAGTGGTACCCGACCACTTTTAATTTCTACTGACCCTAAGTTTAATTAAATGACAATTGTTAATGGACATTAGATTTATTTAATTAATTGATTGGTTGTTTATATTATTTGCGCATTAAAAAATTCATGCTTTTTTTTGTTTTATCTAACATGCCATATTTGATTTAGCCTGGATATGTTTGGAGACTCAATAGGGTATGAATTAAACATTTTCTACTTAAAAAAAATAAAAATTTTAGTCTCACATAAAATTCTAATGACTTAAGAAGTAAGCTCGGGATTGCTGAGAGTCTGCATATAAGTATTGATATATCTTCAAAACATTATCTTGATCGGGCATGAATCTCGTTGCAAAATCAAGTTGGAAACTTCCATAATTATAATTGGAACCATCTGAACTCTGATTTCAGCAAACTTACAGTCGAACTGAACATCTCAAAAATATGAACCCAACGATGCCAAATTCGACTCAATCAGAGCCAAAATGGGTCCAAATCAAGGACCTGAAGTGCTGTTAGAAGGTTCAAATCACAATTTGGGTTACCAAATGATTTCCAAAAATAACGTACTTATAATCAAATCGAGCGGCTCGACGAGACAAATCCAACGAGCCAAAGATCGTCAAATTCCTACATCATTAAGACCTTCAACTTTCTAATGAACAGTCCATAATTAAGGGATTCAACATTGGCCGTCCATCCAACCACTCCCCATTTACCCTTGATTTCTCACCTATTTACGGGCCATGCCACTCTAGAAATCTATAAATAGACCCCTCATTCCTCTTGAAAGAGGGGGAAGTAAGAAGAGAAGAAGAGAAGAGAAGGAAAGAAGCTCCTCCTCGACCACCGCCCAAGTTTCGTCGAACCATCGTCGGACCTTCGCCGGACCACCACTTGAGGCCCTCACCTCTGCCGGACCACCGCTTGATGCCGTTGCTCCGCCGGACCACCACTTGAGGCCCTCACCTCTGCCAAACCACCGCCTAACTTCATTGCTCTGCTGGACTAAGACTTGAGGCACTCACCTCCGCCTGACTCCGCTGGTCCACTGGACCACCACTTGAGGTCCTCACCTCCGTCGGACTACCGCTTGAAGCCGTTGCTATACCGGACCACCACTTGAGGCCCTCACCTCCGTTGGACCAACACTTGATGCCGTTACTCCGTCAGACCATCACCTAAGGCCCGAACTTCTTCCCAACCACCATTTAAGGCTCTGTGCTCCACTCGGACACCACCTGAGGCTCAGGCTTCTGCCATACCACCACCTGAGGCCCAAACTTCTGTCAGACCATCACTTGAGGCCCTGTGCTCCACCAGAATATCTCCTGAGGCCCGGACTTCCGCCGAACCACTACTTGAGGCCTTGAGCTCCACCAGGCCACCACTTGATGCCCAGAGTTCTCCCAGAATACTATCGACCTCCATCACCAGACAACGGTCTTTCTAACCCTGGTCTCCTGCCGACTAGGGTCCTTCTGACCTGCATCACCTACTATGGTCTTTTCGACCTCCATTGCTAGACAACGGTCTTTCCGATCTCTAACCTATCGACTATGGTCGTGCCGATAAAACAAACATATCTATGTTAATTATTGTAAATCCCACCATATAATGCACTCTATATGATGTATATTTGTGACATCAAGTTAAGGCCTTCTCCTAAGGAGGACCACATTTGTAATAGACTACAAATACTAGTGGATTCATTCAAACTAGGCCAGTCCGCGTGGTTTTTTCCCCTTTTTAGGAGTTTTCCACATAAAAACTTTGAAATCTCTTATGAATGCTACACCCTCTCACTTATCTAATTGTGTGCTAGATCTTCGTACAATGTTAATACGTTAAATTATATATTTCTCTACTGCCGCGAATACTCCAGGACATAACAAGTATATTAATACATTTTCTTTATTGTTAGGTACTTCCTACCTACAGGTTCTGGCAGACCAGCTGGCCTATTAAAGTCTTGTTCTATCAAGGGGATGTTGTGTAATCTTTAAGAAAAAAATATATTTCTAAGCCTTTTTTAAAAAGAAAAACTACTTCATATTAATTGTATGCACTTATCGAGTCAATTAGCGTGCTTTGCATTTAAAAAATTTAAAAGTGTCTAAAACTTTAATTGCATTTCTCTCAAAGTATAATCACCCTATATAAGTCACGGGGTCAATTAGGATCTGCTATAGATATCAGTTCTGATTTCTCAAACATAATTCAATAATGTCCCTACCACTTTTTCGAAAAAAAAAGACTAGACTTATGATTATAAAATGTCTAGATGGTTTACTGGCTCCTTAATCTAAGTTGGAGTAAGTCTAAATTTGGACTACATTAGAAAGGCTAAGGTTTTTATTATTATATACCCAAACTATACTTAAGATCTAGGGCAGACTCAAAATCTTAAGTCTCCAACTTTTAGGAATATAATCCCATAATTCTAATAAATTGATTAACTTAAATTAAAACATCTCAAAACCAAAATTTAAAGCCCAACACATAGGTAGGTTGGGGTATTTTTGAAATATTTTACAATCTCAAAACATCTCCTACCTTTTATCATTTGGTCTCTAGAATAACTATTCAAATTTGATATAATCCCAATATTTGGGTTGAAAAGGGATTTTTAAAAATTTATTTTTCTTTGGGGAATTTGAAATTGAGTTTGAATTTTTATTCTGAAATCAAACATCCCACCAAGAAACAACCGCATATGATCCCAAAGGGCCAAAGTATGGTTCGATCAAATATCTAGCTATGATAATCTAGATAAATTATTGTTAATCACATATTCAAAATTTTGTCAACAAATGATATATCTCCCCAAAGGAAGAAAATATCATTCGTTATCAATTATTTTGAATATGATGGTAATAATCATTGTTGATTTTAATTCTCCCAAAAAAGACTAATTAAATTTTGAAAATTGATTTTGTAAAAGTTGTTGTGGGTTTTAAATTTCCAACGAGTGCAAGCCCTTATAGTTAATTATATCGTAGGGAGGTTAAATTCCCTATGAATACTATCGATTAAAATAATGAAAGAAATTTTGTTTAAAATTTTTTCAGGAGTGATATCAAAGGAGATGAATTTGGAATTTGAAGTGGGAATTGATCAAGTTGGAGCACTTATTTTTTGAGTCAATGGAGTTTGGAGTCAACGGATGAGGCGTAGGAGACCCTTGAAGATTCTAAAATAATCCAAAAGTGTCATAACCTAATCTAAATGTTAGGCTTTAAATTTTAGATTGAAAAAAATCTTTAATTTAATTTTAGTGATTTATTAGAAAATTGAGATTATATTCTCAGATGCTAGGGTCTTATGCTTTAGAATATGTCCTAGATCCTAAATTTAAATTGGGCACTAGATAATAGTGGCCTGAACCTAGTTAATATAATGCCAAACGTGGACTTACCCTAGCCTGGATTAGGGAGTTAGCTAACCACCTAGGTGATTTAAATCCATTAGTCCAATCATTGTTATAAAAGAGTAGTAGGGATGTTATTATTAAAGTATTATGAGAATTGAGACCAACATCTAGAGCAGATCCAAAGTAGTCCCTTGACTTATGTAGGGTGAAAATACTTTTTTTAATGCAATTAAAGTTTTAGACTCAATTAGTTTCTAATGTAATACATGCTGATTGACTTGATTAAATACATAAACGGTGTATGAAGTAATTTTAAAAATGGCTTAAAAATTATTATTTTTAGATATTGCACAACATCCCCTTGAAAAATCTGCACCCTCAAAGACTAGGTGGTTTGCTAGAACATAAAAGTGGGGAGGTGACTAATCATGAAGACAAAGTCAATAATATGATTTATGCAAACTCTCGGTGATACCGAACTTACTTCTTAGATTGTTAGAGTTGCTATGTTATCCTAAAAAATTATTAAAATTTGAGTAGAAAAAGTTTTAAACGTGTCATCATGAGCCTCCGCGTATCCATGTTAAAATAAAAATGACATGCAATCGTAAAAAAAAACTAAAAAAAGTAAGCAACCCTAATCAATATCTTATTAAATCAAACATAATGATAAATGAAATCAATTTAATAAATGGCCATAGGCAAATTGCCTATTTATTACAACCTAAAATTTACACAAATTAAAAGTGGCTGGACACCACTAACTGTAAACCTAAATTCTAGTCCTAGGATCGACGTAAGTAAACTTTGAGTGGGATACCTTTTAAATTCAACTTCTCATCCTCCACTTCTTTCGACTCCTTGAATTCATTATATTTGGATACCCAAATGAAAAAGAAAACTCTTCCCTTAAAGGGGAGGTTATTCTTTTCACTTTGGGTATTAAAATTATCTTAACTTAGGCTTTCAAATGGAAATTGATTGTCCCCCTAAGGGGTATCTCTTCCTCTTTAAAATCCATTTTTGGATACATGTATCCCAAATCAAACTTCTAACTTTTACCACTCTTAACTTTAAATAAATTACATCAATATTAAAAAAAAAAATAGACTCTTCTATAGAGTTATACTAAACTTTTGAAATCAAATCAATCCCAAGAAGTTTATATAATTGCATTAAAAAATAAATCACACTTAGTCATGCTCTTATTTATTTGGGGGCTAAGCAGCGGAAGAATGTATATCATTTACATTTATAGAATTTGACCTTAGACATTTGCGAGAGGATGTACCTTGGTGTATGCTTTTTGCTGATGATACTCTTCTTGTCGATAAGACTAGAGAGGGAGTTAATGGTAAACTTGAACTTTGGAGGTCAACCTTAGAGTCTAAAGGTTTTCTCTTGAGTATATCTGAAACTAATTATATGGAGTATAATTTTAGTAGCAATAAACATAGTGAGGGGATTGTGACTTTAGGCGATCAAGTCATTAATAAGAGTACACATTTTAGATATCTTGGATCTATTATTTAGACTGATGGTGAAATAGATGGGGATATTATCAATAGAATTCAAGTTGGATGGTTGAAGTGGAGGAATGATTCAGGTTTGTTGTGTGATATAAAAGTCCCCCTCAAACTTAAGGGAAAATTCTAAAAGATGGTAGAAAGACCTGCAATGCTTTATGGTGCCAAATGTTGGTCATTAAAAGAGAAGCATAATACTAAGTTAAGTATTGTTGCAGAGATTAGAATGCTTAGGTGGATGAGTGGCTTTACCCTTAGAGATAGGATAAGAAATGAGAATATATATGAAAAGGTTGGAGTAGCTCCATTGGAAAATAAGATTAGAGAGAGTCGCCTTAGATGGTTTGGCCACATTAAACGGAGGCCTTTTGATGACCCCGTTAGGAAAGCAGAGTTATTACATTTGACTTATGTTAAGAAAGGTAGAGGTAGACCTAAAAAGGCTTAATTAGAGAATATCAGAAATGATCTTTCTTTATTAGATTTAAATGAGAATTTAACTTTTAACATGACACAATGGTGAAAAAGTATTCATGTAGTCGACCCCATGTAATGGGACAAAGGCTTGATGATGTTGTTGTTGTATTAATATATCCCCCTTTTATTACCCTAAATGAGTGTGGCCACCTAAATAAAATCTTATGAGCAACCAAATCATTCCTAACCTAAGGATATTCTATCACCCATCACATCAATTCCTAGATTATAATTAAAGTAGATAAACACTCATATCAATCTATTTTCAATCACAGCATGCAATGAAAACTTAAAAAACCTGGCAAATAGTAGTAAACGTAAATATCGGCCTAGTTAGACCACAGTTGGTTGTTCTATCAAATTATCTAAAGTGTGTGCTAAAGGTTATGTGAATTGGGTATGCTCTAAATTGGTCATTTATAATTTGTTGAAGTTAATTAGTGTTCGAATTTGTTAAAGGATAAAAAATAAATTTATGTTTGAGTTTAAATCTTAACGTATCAAATCTTAACCTAGGTGTATTTTAATGGTTAAATGGTTACCACATTTCTTTCTCGCCAAGGCTATGAAGTTTATTTCACTTTCCTTGGGACTAAACTAATAGCTTCGCAAGCCTTGATTACCCAATAGTAATCAGTATTGACCAGAGTTAATTGATTAGTTGAGGATTAAAGATTGATAAAAATAAATGAGTGTGTTGATTGTTGGTTTAAATATTTGAATTAAAGTTTTTTTAAGAATTTTAAACGAGTTATTGAATTTTTAGGAATTTTTGAATTATTTTAATGCATTAAAATTAAAGTGATTTCTAAAACTTTAGTATTTTTCTTAAATATTAGACCTTATGATAAGTAATTAGACTATGAGTTTGCTCAATTTAGAATTTTTTATATTAAGTTATGAATTTTTGAAGTTTTGACCTAGTTTTTAACTATGATTTAATAGAAAGCTGACCTTTTGATTGACTTAATTTTGGGGGTTTGGCATTTTTAGAAAATATTAAAATTTAATTAGAGTTGAATGGCTTTGAGTTTGGATAAATTTGAATTTTTTAGAATTATTAGTGTTTTTTAAAAATTTTGGGAATTTTTAAAATTTTGAAAATTAATTAATTAAAGAGGCTTTTTAGATATGAATCCAAATGAACTCTAAACTTCTTGAAATTACCACCAAAGATAAAAAATTAGCTAAGGAGGTGTTTTAAAGTGTTTTAGAGTTTTTTTGGATTTTTAATTAATTATATATATTCATTTTTACTTAAAATTAAATTATGCTTAGAATTAAGGTCAATCAAGGGGCTTTTATTTTTATTTTATTAAGGTTTGAATTTTAGTTAATTAGATATATTATTTATATTTTTTGATTTAATTTAGATTTCTTAGAATTTTTAGAAGTTTAAGGCTTAATTAAGGGTTTAATCTTAAGTTAATTAATTAAGTGGCTTAATGATTTTTAAAATAAGTGGAAAATATTTTAAAGACAAAGTATGTCTATAAATTTAAGTGTCCAAAGTTTAATCCCTAATGTGAATGTGTTTGATGACCCTCATATGAGAAGTAACCACTGGTGTAAGAGAGAGTAATTAGAGAGAGAGAGAGAGAGTCTGAGAAAAATTTGAATTTTTCTATGACATTTTCAAACTCCTGATTTCACAAATTTTCCATTATTACTGATGGCAGCGGAGGGTCGCTGGTCACCGATGGCCGGTGGTCCAGTTGATGTTCGAAAATTTGCTTCAGGTATTTCTTTTGCATCGGCTCATTCATTTTCATCTTTTCCACCTGCTTTTGGAGACAGAAGATCTGGCATTCTTCAAAATTCAAAAAAATTAAAAAGTGATAGAAAACCATTAATTATCAATGATGGAGGATTATTGCTGGCTAAGAAGAATGAAGTTGATGTTATCGGGAAGGGGAAGGAAGTGCTAATGGAAAATAACTCAAAATTTTAGTTCAAATTTGGTAAAATTTTGGAATCTGTAGCCGGGGAAGCCACACCATCTTCGAAGATTCATCCTGTCATCTAAGAGAGGAGTGTGCTTTGTGAATCTTTTGGAGTTAAAGCCAAGAAGGGATTCAGAATTGTAATTGTTGAGTCTGGAGTTGTGCCGTCTACAGATAGCATTAAGGTGGAGAAGGTTAATGTGATTCCAATACATGTTGTAGTGGCTGAGAGTAATGAAAATGTGATTGAAGCTTCAATAATGGATCTGGTGAAAGTCAAAAATTGTAATTCAGGGGAATTTGGAGATTTGTGGAAGGAATTACTAATGTCCCTTCAAGACCGAGCAATAATGCTTAATAAAATGCTTGGAACAGGAAGGAGAATATAAAGGTTGTTAATCTTGATCATGGAGATTGTTTGTCGGATGATTGAAAAACAGTAAAGCTTTGTTTGCAAAATGAATTTGAAAACTCAAAAGAACTTCAGAATTCTCTAGTGATAAAGGTATTTGGAGGAAATATTCCTTTTCCAGTAATTAGTGTTGAGTTGAGGAGGCAGTGGGCTTCTTATGGTAAATTCCATCTCACAATGTTGGGGATGGATTGGGTTTTTTGTTCATTTTATGAACAAGAGCCATTAGAAGCTGTCTTCTCTAATAGACCATGGTTTGTTAGTGGACAGATTATTAAGATTGACAGATGGATGCCAAAATTCTCTCCTAATTCTTGAAAGGGTTGACAGCTCCTATATGGATCAGGATGTCAAACCTTCCATTACAGTGCGAGGGTGAATTAAACATTTACAGAATTGCTTATATGGTTGGGAAACCATTTTTAATTGATGGGAACATGTTTCAGTGGTGAAGGAGAGAGTTTGGAAGGGTCTGTGAGCACATCATGCTTGATGAATAACTTCCTCTTGGTGTTTGGGTGGAAGGAAGTTTTGGCAAGTTTTATCAGAAAATTGAATATGAGAGGATTCCAAATTTCTGCTTTGAATGTGGAAGGATTGGTCTCCTCAAAAAGGATTGTTTGGTCATCATTAAATAAACTACTATTCAGGTGGCTTGTTCATCAAAGCAAATAGAGGTTGATTGTTCTATAAATAATAATAATTCAGTAGTTGACGGTTCTTTTGATGTCAAAGAGGTTTATGGACCATGGGTCCATGTCAATTATGGAAGAAGAAGGAATAGAAATCAAGTTTTGAAAAGAGGGAATCAACGTACTACTGGAATGTATGTGAAAAAGAATACATAATTAGTGAAAGATATTTTTGTAGGATTACAAGCTAAAACTGATTTCAATGCTTTGGGAGAAGTAGGCCATTCAATCCAAGGTGATACTAATTTTTCTGCTGGACATCATGATCAATCTAAGGGAGAAGAACAATGTGTTCCTATTCCAGAATTACTTCTGGAGGTGTTGGAAAAGGATCAAGAATTATGCATCAAACCTAGTATGGAGGTTAAAACTCATGTTTCTACTGTTATTGAGAATAAATTTGAGATCTTAAATAGCTTAATTGAAGAAGGGGAAATTACTACCCTTGAAGAAGTTGTAGATATCTCTCTTCATGAAAAAAGCAACCTAAAGAATAATATGGAGGTATCAAAATCTGATTTAGGTGGCAATGAAGATGGATCTTCTTCTATTGTAAAGAAAAAGGTGCTAAACAACTTAAAGGCTTGGGACCTATAAACTTGGCTCCTAGGAGTAGGAGAATGGATGGGGAGAAATTGGGGGCATTCCCTCAATTCCAATAATGTCTTCTATAGTCTTTTGGAATTGTAGAGGAGCTAGAAAGAAAAAGGCTTCTCTATATTTAAAAGAGGTAGTGAAGAATTATGATGTATTTTTTTTTTCGGTTTGTTGGAAACAAAAATTGCTAATATGGAGAGAAAGGATGTAGACTTTCTTATCGGTTCAATTTGGGGGAATTATGTTGTTATGGAAGGTGAGTGTTGCAAAGTTTTTTATCTTGGAATCATCCAACCAATTTGTAATTGGTGATATGGAAGTTCAAAATAAGGGGAAATGCAGAGTTGCTTTCGATCTATGGAAATAAGGATGTTTATAAAAGAAAAAAGATTTGGAAAAGATTGGAATTCTATTCTTCCAAGGATTTACCTATGGTAATAGGAGGAGATTTTAATTGTATTCTTTCCAAGGAAGATAAAAGGGTAGAGAAGAGATTTAATTTTTCCCTAGGACCCAAGAAATGAAGACTTTCTTATCTTGCAACAATTTGTAGGAGGTTAGGTTTGTTGGTCCAAGATTTACTTGGTGTAACAACAAATCGGGGGCTGATTGGATTCTTGAAAGATTGGATAGATGTTATTAATTCTTCAGCTGCTATTAATTCTTCTCATAGATTGATGGTTAAGCGTTTGCCTCGTGTAGCTTCTGACCATTGTCCGATTCTCTTAAATCTCTTAGAATTTTAGCCTTCGTTCAGAAAAGTTATCAAATTTGAAGATAGCTGGGCTGCCAACAAAACTTCAGCTGCTGTTGTAAGGGGTATTTGGATGAGAAAATATGCGGGCATCATGTTTAATATTTGAACTCCAGAATGGAAAGATCCTTGAAGGCCTTATTTTATTGGAGTAAAGCTAAACAAAGAAGTCTATTTCTGTTGAAGGAATCCTTGTTGAAAAGAATTGAGGAGCTAAAAACTAAAGAAGCTAGTAAGTGTGGGCTCTCGGAGGAGGAATACTGGCTTCTTAAGGTAAAGATGGGTGATTTTAATTCAACTCTAGCTCGGTTGGATACATGGTGGAGACAAAGGGCTAAGGTCAAGTGGATTTTGGAGGGAGATTTCAATACAAAATTTTTTTAATCTTATGCTTCAGCTTGGAGGAGTTTGAATTTCATTGTTAAGATCAAGGATGAAAATGGAGTTGTGGTGGAAGATCAACATAAAATTGAGGAAGTAATGGTTCGATTTTTTCAGGCCAAATGGAAAAAACAAAAATTACAACCTTCAAGGCTGGCCTAAACTGTAAATTTATTTAAACGAGGATGTTGCAAATCTTTTAAATAAAGTTTTCTCCATTGAAGAAGTTGAAGAGGTAATCAAGCAAAGTGGTAATTACATTGCTCCAGCTAATAATGGTATCACTTATTCTTTTATTAAATCATATAGGGAGATCATTAGAAAAGATTTCTGGAATGCTGTTAATTATTTCTTTGAGACATCAGAGATGGATCCAAGATGGAAGGAGACTCTTATAGTTCTTATTCCCAAGGTTAGCAACCCATTGGTTCCCAATAATTTTAGGCCAATCGATTTGTGTAATACTATTTATAAGGTGGTGGCTAAGGTGCTAATGAAGAGAATGTCATCTATTATTAATGAATTAATTCTAAAGAGCAGGTGGCTTTTTTGAAAGGGAGATCATTGACAGATCATGTTATGGTAGCTCAAGAGATTATCACAAATTTTGAAACTCTAAATCTCTAAAGGTCTTGTTTCTCTTCAAATTGACATGGAGCAGACATACGATTCTATGGGATGGATGGCTCTTAAAAAAGCATTGGAATACTTTGGCTTTCAATCTAAATTTTCAAGCCTTATTTCAGAGTGTGTTCAAGATCCAAAATTTTCTATTTTGATTAATGGAAATTCTTCAAGTTGGATCAAAGATAGAAGTGGATTCCGACAAGGATGTCGATTGTCTCTTTATTTATTCATTCTTTTCTCTCAGTTATTTACTAATGCTTTTATGGAAAAAGAGGTTTCTATTGGAATCCAGGTGAGTTCAACAGGGCCAAGGATTTCTCACCTGTTGTATGCCAATGATGTTGTGGACCTCTGATGCTAGTCAGGTGAGGTGATGTTGATCACTTTCTATATATAAACTCCTTTCATCCTTAAAGGATCTGATACTGGGTCCATACTAACCCATGTTAGTTGGGGGTCGCTATGTTGATCCACTATCCATATATAAATTTCTTTCATCCTTAAAAGATCTGATACTGGGTCCATACCCACCCATGTTAGTTGGGAGTGGTAGTGTTGATCCATTATCCACATATAAATTTTATTCTTATATTAATTAGGTTTCTGGCGACCACGGTGGGACCATTTCTCTCTCCATCTTTGGATCTTATATTATTCTTCCTTGTGTATACTCTATGATTGACACTCCTTTGATTGGGTTCGTGCTACTCTTAAATAGTGTCCCTTTCTTAATTAGGTTCCCTTCTTAGCTAGGGTTTTCCCTAGCTATAGTCCCTTTTCTTCCGGCCTTCTAGGCCATTCCGTACCGTATCAATTCTTTTCTTCTTATAGGGTTTTTATGTTTGCTCAGCTCTCTCACCTTGAGACTACCGAGCAGACCCCAGCACCTTCCTATCTTTTATAAGTACTTGATACCTAATTTTGGATTAGTTGTTGATAATAGCTTAGATGAGGAAGGAGACTTCTGACGTCATAGTACTAGCAAGGAACCTATTCCCCATTTGGTGTGTGGAATGAGAGTCGAGGATTCTCGTTGAAAATCTTCTGACACTCTTTCCACTAGTGTCGATTATTTTCTACAGACTAGCGAACCTCCTTGTCTTTTATAAATATCCCTATGCATTTGTACCCCCTTAAAGGATTCTTGTTACTTTTTGGCAGTCTATGTGGCCACGATGATTTGTACACTATAAAAAGCATACGACTATCCTTATAGGGGATACATTAATACTTTGTAGGGGTATTTATGCTTATGTTTGTGAACCCCAATCACATTGGTGGTAGCACATAAAATCCTTTATTTGTCGCCTCCTTGAGAGGACTTATCTTTCATCCAGTTTCACTTGGCACCCCCAAGTATGGTTTGGGATATCAAAATAATAATTCAAACTTCTATTAATAGGTGATATTGGGTCCATTCCCACTTGCACTAGTTAGGTGTGGTAATGTTGACCCAATATTCCCATGTGATTTTCTTTCTCCTATCAGTTGTCATACGATAGTAATTTTCTCCCAGTTTTACTAGCACCTCCAAGTGTGTTATGGGTTATCAAAAATAATAAATCAAATCCATTTTCTCTAGGTGATACTAGGTCCACACCCACCTAGGTTAATTAGGTGTGGCGATGTTGATCCAATGTCCCAATTTGCATTCTTTTCTTCTATCTATCGTGATACAATAGATGTTCTTACCCAGTTTCACTTGGCACTTCTGAGTGTGGTTTAGGATATCAAAATGAATAATTTAAATCTTTTTGAGAGGTGATACTGGGTCCATCCCCACCTGCGTTAATAAGATGTGATGATGTTGATCCAATATCCTTGTTTAAATTCCTTTCTTCTATCTATCATGATACGATAGTTGATCTTGCCTAGTTTCACTTGGCACCCCCCAAGTGTGGTCTGGGATATCAAAACCAATAATTTAAACTTTCTTTGAGGGGTGATATTGGGTCCATTCGTACCTGTATTAGTCAGATCTGGTGATGTTGATCCAATGTCCTTATTTAAACTCCTTTCTTCTATCAATTATGATATGATAATTGATGTTACCCAGTTTCACTTGGCACCCCCAAGTGTGGTCTGCGATATCAAAACCAATAATTCAAACCTTTTTTAAGATTAGATACTAGGTTCATACCCACCTATGTTAGTCGAGTGAGGTGATGTTGATCAACTATCTCTATAATAATTTCTTTATCATATCAAATATTTTTATGATTATGCTTCCTAGTTTCATTTGTGTGGCGAATGTGGCCTGGGTTATCAAAGCCAACCATATCCCCCCTCTTTCTATGTTACTATAAATCTATTGATAAAATTGCATAAGGAATTTCGCTGGCATTTGGATACCCGTGGCCATGATGTTTTGTCCCCTACCACGAGGTAACTAGAAGTCGATTTGGGAACACTTAGATAATGTCTTTCCTAAAAGATTCTGTAAATAGTTTTACCTCTTTTTCCCTCACATCCCTACACAAAGCTATGTTAGGTTGGTGTTGAGGTGACTCTTTCCTCTTCATGTCATTGCAGGCATATGCGTCGGGTGATTGTGTTGAGTGTTCTTACTTTATACTACTTTTGGCATATGCACCAAGTAGAGACCCTACCGCAGGCACATATACAGGGCAGAGGTTTCTTTTTTTCCTTTTGTCCAACTACAGGCATATGCGCCGGGTGGACATTAGGTTTTTTGGTTGAGAGAGCCTGACAGAGTCTTTGGGAGGCATTCCTCACTACTATATCCTCTTCACATCATTACAAACATATGCATCAGGTGATTGTGTTGAGTGCTTTTCCTTTATCCTACTGCAAGCATATGCACTGGGTAGGGACTCTACTATAAGCACATACATTAGGCAGAGGTGACTTATTCCTTTTGTACTTCTACAAGCATATGCACCGGCTGGACATTAGGTTTTCTGGTTGAGAGAGCCCAACAGAGTCCCTGGGAGGCATTCCTCACCACTCTTTTCTCTTCAAATCATTGTAGGAATATGCATCGGGTGATTGTGTTGAGTGCTTTTTCTTTATCTTATTGCAGGCATATGCGCCTGGTAGGGACTCTACTACTGGCACATACACCGAGCAGATGTGACATTTTCCTTTTATCCTATTACTGGCATATGCACCAGGTGGACATTAGGTTTTCTGGTTGAGAGAGTCCGATAGAGTCCCTGGGAGGAATTCCTCACCACTCTTTCCTCTTCACATCATTATAGGCATATACACCGGGTAATTGTGTTGAGTGCTTTTTCTTTATCATACTGCAGGCATATGCATCGGGTAGGGACTCTGCTGTAGACACATACACCGGGCAGAGGTGAATTTTTCCTTTTGTCCTACTATAGGCATATGCGCCGGGTAGACATTAGGTTTTCTAGTTAAGAGCACTCGACAGATTCCCTAGGAGGCATTCCTCACCACTCTTTCCTTTTCACATCATTGCAGGCATATGCACTGTGTGATTGTATTGAGTGTTTTTACTTTGTACTACTTTTAGGTATATGCGCCAAGTAGAGACCCAACCGTAGGCACATACACCGGGCAGAGGTTTCTTTTTTTCTTTTATCCTACTGTAGGCATATACTTCAGGTGGAGATCAAATTACTTGGTTGAGAGAGCCCGATAGAGTCCCTGGAAGGCATTCCTAACCACCCTTTTTTATCTTCTATCTTGCTCTTTTGAGAAGATCAGGCAGATGGTTGTTATACTTTACTTCTTTTTCCTCGGCTCTGTGCTTGCTATAGGGTAAGGCTAGGAGAGGATCCCCCTACTTTTACACCTTATGGTGATCTTTCACTTGCGCTCTTTACTCTACTTTGTTTATCACATTCGGTCAATGCCAACATGTGTGGTTCAGTAGTTTGTTTGCCGTCCCTGTTGGGGGTCTATTTGTTGACCTCATTTTATTCTAATTTGCTCTCTAGCATTTTCAAGTTTCTTAATTGAACCTCGTTGAGCCAATATGGAGTCTGAGTCAACTCAGCTCGAGTCAAATTAAACTTGACCATATTTAATTAACATCGAGCAGTGTATATCACCCCCATCGGGCCCAATTTGATTTCAATTGATGAATTTTTTAAGTTTTTATAGAATTTAATTAGTTGAATTTGATCGAGCCTAATTCGACTCAAATTGAGTAAGATTTAGAGTCGAATTCAACCGATCTAGCTTAATTAAACCCTATTAAAGCTAAATTGACTTTTTTTGCATTTCAAATTAACTTCTATATCAAGAAGTTCGCATCCATGGCTACGATCGAGATTTATGCAAAATTTATGTACTGAGATGTCGCCTCGGTTCAATGGCGTGATATGCTCATTTTAGAATGAATGTAGAGCCAAATTTTGGTGGGGAAGGGGCTTGGTTAGCAAATAGGAGTGTATATGAGATGATTTTGAGAGCTTCCTCTTGGGGTTTTTATGAGTATTCCATTACCCTGGCTCTCGGTTTTGCGGACGGTAGAGGGAACTCCCTCACCCTTTTCTGATCTTTCTCATGAGCAGGCCCGACAAAGTTTTTTTCTAACCGACCTCTTCTCCTCTTGCAAGCAGGTGATTTATTCCCTTCTTCTTTCATCTCCTGCTCTTTCTTCTTCTTTATCTTCTCTCCATATAACTTCCTCCTTTAAGAACTATGGCTTTTGAGTTCCAAATTCTTCTTTTGTAAGATTATTGTAGGCCTAATCCTTTCCTCAAATGATTGTTCACATTATATGTGTTACGGGTGACTTTATTATAAAAAAAAAAGTCAAAGTTTGGGCTGTTGTAGCATTGTGCCTTTTCTATTTGCTCTTAATTCCATTTCCTTTGATTTATTTATTACCAGTGGTTTTATTGCAAGGAAAATTCTGGACTCATTTGGAATATAGGTTCTCTAACCTACAAAGGCTTTTCTCTTGAAAATTGAGTGGGATAGCCTCATGGAATGTGAATGAGCTTTATGACATGGTTTATATTGTTTGGAATCTGAGCCTTGGTGTATTAAACTTGTATTCATTGTTAGCTTATATCATGCAACGTGTTTAGAACCTCATGTGTTAGTGATAGAAAATTGTAGCATCTTCTACTATGAGCACATGAGATGTTTGTAGTAATGCCTGTTAAGAGGTTGTTATCAAAATTACATTGTATGGAGATCGATAGGTATGTTGACGAGCCTATATTCTATGCAAAACTTCCTACAATTTTTTTTATGGAGCTTTTCTCAGCCTTTTTTTTTAAGGACAGGTGCAGATTTTTACTTATTTAGATTCCAAATTATTTTTTGGAAATGGATTAAGTGCAGATTTTGTGCTCCAAACTGTTTTGGAGAAGAGTTAGATGCAGATTTTCCCTGTTTTTATGCCTCAAACTGCTTTGGGAATCAATTGGATGTAGATTTTCATTCATTTAGTGCTCCAAACTGTTTTAAAAATGAGATATATGCAGATTTTTGTTCATCGTATGCTCTAAGTTATTTTTGGAGATGAATGTCGGGAGGTATTCATATGTTTTTTTTTAGGATGAGTTTTCTTGAGTCTTCTATAAAGCATCTTTAGAGAACTATGTGGTGGCTTTTCTCGTTTTTGAAGCATATATTTGAAAGTTTCAGCTTTTGAAAATTTCTAATGGCATGTAGTATGAAAGCGGAAAGGTTGTTGGAAAGCAATCATGATAAGTATTCACATAACTCTAGTAAAGTGTTTTTTTTTAGAAAGATTAGGGAATTTTCATATGCTCCAAATACGAACTTCTACATGGATTTAAATGTAGTCTTGCTTCCTGTTGGCTGAAAGTACTTCCTTGGATATCGGAAAGAATAAAATTACATTGAATCTTCTTTATTCCTTTTGCATTGAAGGTTGAGTGGGAATGAAAAAATGGGTTAGGATATGTTTGGCTCCAAAGATTGATACAAATTATGAAGTGCTTTTACTTTATTCTTAAATCTTGGTCTCCCTTTCACTTGTTTGAGTTTATGTGGTAAATCATGTTGGTAGTTATGTTGGAAGATATCCTTGGTGATTTATGTTTCATGTAGACATTTGTAAGGATTCAGTGTAACGGTGGTTTCGAAAATGGTCGAAAAAGCATGTGTGAATTATTTCGTATGGAGAAATCCTATGATATGCTTTGTGGGTATTTTATAATGGAAAGCTTTAAGAGTTTTTTTCTTGTTGGAGAGTTTTCATAGATTCACCCCACATTAAAGAAATTTGTTTGTTTTGCGCTGGAAGAAGTCATAGTAGATTTTGTATGGGAAGGTTTTATGTGTTGCTTTGTTTGCAAGGTCATATAAGTTGTTTTGGAGATTAGATATTCTGTGAATGGATTTGCACTCTGGGAGCTTGATGTTAGATAGCTCCTTAGGTCTTCCCAAAGTGAAATGATTTTTTCTCTCTTTTTAGCATTTGATTCTGAAATGAGTTAAATAATATAGATATATATATATATATATATATATGTGAGTTGAAAGTTTATTTTGGTTTTAGCTTTGGGAGCTTGTTTCCCCTTTGTCACTTTGAGCTTTATTTAGAGGATAGTATATGTAATTGACTTGAATTTTCTTGAGTGTTTTGTTTGGAACGTGGGGATAGTAAATGGCATCAAAACACATTCTCTTTTATTCATATTACATTGAACTAGAGTGAAGGGCGTTTTAGAGACATGCTTGGATTCGAAGAAGCATGTCCAATAATAAGATGCCTACATTCCATTTATTATCTTATTTTCCATTCATTCTTTTTGTCATTCTGTCGCCCTTCTTTTTCTTTTTACTTCTTGTCTTTCTGTTTTTGCTTTCCTACTTGCATTTTTTAGATGAATGTGGTAGAAGTGCTCACAAAAATGAGAAAATCCAAATGGCAAGTGGGCCATCTAATGTGCAAATAATAACAAGGTGCTTCCTTTGAAGAGCGAAGGGGAAGGAGCATTGGAGCACTAGGTGAAGGAGTATGGACAGTTGGATCCGAGCATCAGTCGCCCCCATTTAGTCTAGTGGGGGTGCTACGGGCAGAACCACTGGGTCATAGCCCCCGGTGTTGTAAGTCTCCTTAAACTTAGAAAACTTTTAGGGGCCCTCATGGTTGTACTCTCCCTACTTTTTAGGACCCTATAGAAACTTTATTTATAACTAGGATTGCTTTTCTTTTATTATAGTCCCTAAATTTGTTGACACATATATGAATGTCCTAAGGGTTAGAAACACATCTTTTTTGTCCCATAATTCTAGCTTAAGGACAAAACAAAGGACTGAGTCTTAAATAACATTGACTTTGGGTGCATGCTTTTTATAGGATAGAGACATTAAAACATAGAAAATTTAATGACACATTTTCCTAGGATTCATGTGTCTTAATCTATTAATAATTAATTAATAAAATTGGTAATACTCTAAGTCAAAAAATACTAAACTCATCTTAGATTTAGGGTTCAAGGCTACTTCATAGGGTGTCTTGTAGTATGCCTAAATTAGTGGGTGAGTTTCTTTTCTTCAGGGACTATAAATCCTGCTTATCCGCGTCACATGGATGATGCCACTTCCATCTTTTCTCTCTAGACACTTTGAGTGATTGAATTCTTTTCTCCACTTTCTTAATGCCCTAGTCCCTTCGGATGTCAGTGTGAGCCGTGCATGTTGAATAAGCCATTTAAGCCTCTTTCTTTCCTTTTTAGTATGAATTTCCTAGTCTCCCTTTTGTGTGCCATTCCCTCATCTTGGGAAGAATAATGTTAGATCCTTAATCAAGAGTTTTTTCAGGCGTTAGGCTAGAGATGTAATTAACCACGGTGGCTTGTGCCTGTAGGAAATAGAATTTTATAACAAAATAAATCTCACTTGAGCTGATGTATCGGGAGGGGGAAACCCATTGTTTTGATTAGGTCATGTATATTAGTATCTATCAGGGTGTGCTGACGAGAATCGCTATCCTCAATGGTTAGTCGTATGTGCGATCTAATCTACCCTTCAATTGGCCTGTTTGCGAGGAGTGCGGAGGCTTGCGATCGTTTCTATCCCTCGGGGTGGTGCGGACATATACCCTCTACACTCTACATCCGCTGGTGTTCTTTGGAGGTCCACATATGTAATTATTTTTTTGAAGCAAAGCTGCAAAGTATTAAGGAGATTAAGGTAATCTTGGGGAATTTTTGTGAGTGGACGGGTCAAAAAATAAATGCTAACAAATCTTGTCTACTCTTTAGCAAAATTGTAAACAGAAGGAATAAAAAGTCGTCTCCCGGATTTTGAAATTCAAAATTGTTAAAGAGATGAATTATCCCAGATTTTGAAACTAACTCTTAGAAGATTGGTTGGAAATGATTTCCACTTTATTATTGAAAAAGCATTGAAGATGATTAATATTTGTGGAGGGAAGATGATTTCTTTGGTCGAAAAAATTATGCTTGTAAAATCTATTTTGCTTTCATATACTACTTTTCATTGCACCAATTCATTGATTCCAAAAAGCATTCTTGATAATGTGGATAAAATCTATAGAAGTTTTATTTGGAACAAAGCAAATGGAAATCATGGAATTCATTATGGGTTGAATTGGGAGGTAATGTGCTTACCTTTAAAAAGGGGAGGTAGAGCTCTTCACTCTTGTTCTAACAAGGTTGGTCCTTTAAGAGCTAAGATTGCTTGGAAGTATGTAAAAGAACAAGATTCATTGCTATACAAGGTTTTCTATCCAAAGTATTGTGAGTTGTTTGGAACGGTGCAGGGAAGAAAATTGGTTTGAATGCTTGGAAAATTATCTCGGACGGAGGTAATTATTTAAAGACAATCTTGAGATGGACAATTGCAAATGGGAAGCCTATTGATGTACTAAATGACATTTGGATATTGGACAAAAGTCTTAGCAAATGGCCAACATTTATGTCTAATGAACTAAGAGATTCTATGATTAAAAATTTCATTGTAAATGGTGGCTGGAATGTGGAAAAAAATTATGAATTTATGGGTTTTGAACTGGCGAACCTCATTTGCCAAATAAAAATCAAACCCGAAATGGAGAGAGATAGATTGGAATTGATTTGGAAAAAATAGGGAAGTCTATATCTTCCATTGTCTTTAATGCCTCAGTTCAGCATTTAGCCCCATTTCATTTTTGGAACTAGATTAGAAAAATCAAATTGATGCCACGGGTGGAAGTTCTTTGGAGGAGGATTTATCATAATGCTCTGCCAACTTTTCATTTTCTTGTTTACAGAAGATTGCATAGGGATATTGGATATCCTTGGAATTACAATGAAGAAGAAAATTTATAGCATGTTGTGGTTAAATGCATGAAACTACTTGATGCAATTGAGTACTTAATCAAATGGGGATATCTCATTCCAGCTTTCTCTTCTCTATCCGAATGTTGTAGTTGGTTATCTAAACAAAATTACTTCATAGCAAGCTTATATTGTAACATGATTTTTTTCTCTTGGAAATTTAGAAATAAATTTATTCATAAAGGATTTGAAGATAGTGTATTGGTAATTGCTGCAAATGCCTTCAACTATGCTTCAATATCTGCTCACGGTGTTAGTGGGAATTCGGGTATATGGGGTGTTAATCAGCCATCTAGGCTGTGTGATCTGCATTGGCACCCTCCTCCACCTAATTGGATCAAGGTTAATGTAGATGCTTCATTACTTCCATCTTACAAAGCTGGAATAGGAGGTGTATTTTGTGATTATAAAGGTAGATTTCTATTGGCATTTGGGAAATCTGGTAATCATATGGATGTTTCTTCTTTGGAGTTATTTGCTACTGATGCTATCGAGGAAGTGATCAAAGATTGGATGTATAAATATAAGGGAATTATCATAGAAGGGGGCAATGCTAATATCATCAAGTTTCTTCAAGAGATAAAATCAAGTGGTAATTCGTTCTTTGAAGCTTTTCATTTTAGTAATAATTTTGATCATGTAATTTTCAATTGTATAGATAGAAGAGGTAATAAGTTAGCGGACTTATGTGCTAACTATACTCTTCTTAGCTCTTTTATTTGGGATGATATTAGCTCAAATAAGATTCCTCCTTTATTTGTGTCTTTATTAAAGGAGGAATCTGATGTTCTTAGTTCATAGTTCATTTTTCCTTTTTATTTCTTAATGCAATTTGTTGCATTTTCTAAAAAAAAAAAAAAGAGAATGTATTTTTAATTTCTAAAATAATCTAAGTTCTCTAGAAAAAATCCTTAATTATTGTCCTTAGATGTTACTAAGTTAAATAGGATTGAAATTGAGGCCTCTAACCCTTAACAAACATATATGCTTCACACAAACACAATCTATTTTTTAAATCTTGGAGAGCCTAAGCTAAGTGCATGTATGTGCATCCTACACATGCAAAGAATAAAAATAAAATAAATAATGGAGAATTAGATTAGTGAGCAATCAAGACATAATTGTTCACTAATCACCTCCCAACCAATTCAATTCTTCAACCTTAATCTATGTTAAAGATTCTAAGAATCACTCAAAACTCTCAAAATTTAATATATATGAAAATATCTCAATTTTAACTTAAATTTAGAAAAAATTGAGATGGTTTCAAAATAATTTTTGAAAATATCTTAATAATATGAAAATATTTTAAAATAAAATTTTTAGATTTTTTTAAAAATTTTTTAAGTCAACATTTAATTAAAAATTAATTAAATATTTAGATATTAAATAATTAAAAATATTAAAAATAAATAAAATATATTAAATTCATTTTAAATTTAAATTAAAATATCTTAAAATGATTCTCTCATTACCTAAAATATTTTGATATAAAGCATTTAATTTTAAAAATATTTTTTTTACCATTTAATTTTAAATTAATTAAAAAGTAACATAAATAATTAGAATTATTTAAAATAAATTATGTTTTTTATTCTCAATTTAATTTAAATTAAATTATTTAAAATTCGAAAAAATTTGAAATGTTATATTTTTTATTTATTTAATTTGAATTTCTTTTACATTTTTGAAGTTTTATGGTAATTAAATTTATTTAAAATAGTTAAAAAAATTAATATTCAAAATAATTCTCAAATTCAAATTAAATTAATTCTTAAATGCCCTCTAAATGTCTAAATTTATTCAAAATAATTTTCTTAAAAGTTTTAAAATTATTTTTGATTTAATTCAAATTAAATATTAATTATCTAACTATTTAATTACTTAAAATTATTTCAAAAAATATGAAGTATCCATGATAAATTTTTATTTGAAAATAAAATATTTTATAATATTTTATCTTATTATTTAAAATCATTTAAAAAAAATAATTTCAATTTTCAATTACATAAAATATGTTTTGATTTAATTAAAGATATTTTTAAATTAGATTTTGAATTTTTAAAGAATATTCAAGTTAATGATAATTAAATATTAATTAAGTATTAAAATATTCAAATTATTTGAAATTTTAAAAAATATTTTAAATTTAATAAAATTTTAAAATAAAATATTTAAAACAATATCAATAAGTATTTAAATTAAAAAAAAAATAAATTTTAATTTTTGATAATATTTAAATTAATATTTAATTAAATATTAATTAAATATTAGAAATTAAATGTTTTAAAATTTCTTAATATATATAATATATTTTATACTAATTTTAATTTTAAATTAAAGGTTTTTAAATTACTAAAATTTTGATATATTATATATATTTTTATGATTTAAAAATTATTTTTAATATTTATTTAAAAAAATATTTTAAAAAAAGGATTTCAAATTAAATTTAAACCTCTTAATAAATGGCGACGGCAGAGACCACCTGGCGCACTCTGATTTGTGGGATCTAAACACGGGTCAATCGTTAGATGATGGATCTATGATGACCAATGATTACAGGGTGGCAATCATTGGCCATTAATGTAAATACGACGACGGTTTTGCATGAGGCCACTCGTTCAAGTTAGCAAAGCTCTAGGGCCATTTGATCGTTAATGGTTTGAATTAATGGTTATAATCTAGTTGAACATAAAACATAACTACAGGATTAAATACATGGTCAAATGAACTGCAAAATGGCATGATTTGGATCGTTGATCATGCAATTAATTATCCAAAAAATGTATACCTAGGGTATGTTATGAATGAACCCTAGGATCAATTTTTTGTCTTGCTCTCTTGATTAGATCAATCATTTGAATTAAAATTTAAACAAAGGATTTTATGAGACTCATTTTGAGTCTTTTGGTCTATTCAAATGACCTGGAGGTAAATAGACGGTCCTGATCTATCAGAGGCCTCCCTTAGATCTTTTCCATGTGCCCCAGGTCATTTGAATGGCAAGAGAAAGGCTAGAAAAGGCTCTAAGGCCAATTGGTTCTTTTGGGAAAGAGCGGGCCACATTGCCTCTTAATGCTAAACCAGGCCCATGGCATGGTTAAGGAGTGTAAAGGGTCATATGACTGTGAGGAGTCATTAGAGTGAACTCCAAGGCTTTAAGGTAGAATGGTTAGAGCTTGGAAGAGAATTTGACCACACAAAAGCTCTTTCTAATGGGATTTTGACTTATTTGACTAATCAAACTAGTATGAGGGAATATATGTATAATGTTTTGAGAGGAGCAAAAAATCATATAGAAAGGGCTTAAATGGAGGTTTAGTTGAGTTTGGAGTTGATTTAAGATTGAACTGAGTGAACACAAAGTTTATGGTTGATATGGTAAACCTAGGTTTACTTGGTCAACCAGGTTAACCCATGGGAAGGGGTCAAACTTAACAAATTTGGACTGATATTTAGAGTCTAGTAGAGGTGATCCCAAGAGTTGGATTGGTTATTTTGGTCAATTTGACCATTTTAACTCTTAAGGGGCTAATGGGTCAACCTAGGTTGACTTGGTTAACCAGGTTAATCTAAGGACTGGGTTAGAGCTGAACAAATTTGAATTGACATAAGAAACTTGCTTGAGGTGGTTCTATGGATTAGTGAGGTAATTTGGTAAAAAAAGAGTATTTGGACCATTAAGGAGTATTTTAGTCAAACATAATTGAGTTGGTCAACAAGGTCAAACCAAAACTTGAGTCTAGATCTAATGGACCTCAAATGATATTTGGGATTCATTAGAAGAAGTTTTAAGGGTTGGAGATGTTAAACCATGTCGAGTTTTTGGTTAAAAGTTCAAAAATCCCCATTGAAGGACATTTTGATCATTATAACCTCTAGTCAACACTTGGTCAAACTGGGTCTAGAATAATGTAGTTTATTGGTCAACAAGTCATAGTAGATGTGATGGAAGTGGTTAAAGTGCTTGGGAGGGGTTCTAAGATTAAAATCAATAAGGTGATATGTCTAGTAGCATAGGCCATAAATATATGAAGGTTTTATAGCCTTTGGAAATAAATTCAATTTTTAGGGTTGGAGATCTCAGAATGACATTAAATTTGGAGGATTAACTCTAGAGATATGTTTAATCAATATGTAATAGTCATATCATTAATCAGAGGTCATTTGATTGGGTTTCTATGTAATAAAAATTCACCCTGAAAGGGTTTTAGGACTTAGGCTTTTGGCCATGAATTTGGACTTAGCAATTTTGGGTTTGGATTAAATTTTGAACTTGGTTGATCGAGTTTAAGTTATTGATACCAATCACAATCAGCTGATTGATTGGGATTGATCTGAGTATGATTGATATTTGATTATAGAGTGCATTAGGATCTGGGATTGAGAATTGAGCTAGGATTTGATCAAAGACCTGGGCTAAAATTTGGATGAGATCTATATGACTGACATATGGATAACTATAACTCCTTAGAATACCAAAAAAAGAATTAGATGGACTTAATGACCTTATAAAAAAACGAGGTCAACAAATGGACCCCCAATATATGTAGTAGAATTATGTTCTACTACAGATATTGACGTTGATTGAAAGAAGCATTGAAGTGGAATTTCAATTCCAAGAAAAGGCATCACCTAATCCCTAGGTCTACTGGGATGTCGATAGAGGACTTATACCTAATAGATAGTTTAAATGTGGGGGGGGGGGGGGGTCTAAGGAAGGGCATCACCTAACCTTAGGTCTATAGGTTGCCGATAGAGGACTTACACCTAATAAACAAAATCAACTGGGAGTCCAAGGTAGACATCTCTTAACCTCGAGTCTACAAGATGTCGATAGAGGACATACACCAAATATATAAAATCTACTAGGAGTCCAAGGTAGGCATCACCTAACCTTGGGTCTATAGGATGCTGATATAGGCCTTATACCTAATTGATAGAATCAACTAGGAGTCTAGGGTAGGCATCACCTACCCTCGGGTCTATAGAATGCCGATAGACAACTTACACCTAATAAACAAAATCAATTGAGAATCCAAGGTAGGTATCACCTAACCATGGGTCTACAGGATGCCCATAAAGGACTTAAACCTAATAAACAAAATCAACTAGGAGTCCAAGGTGGGCATCACCTAACCTTGAGTCTACAGGATGCCGATAGAGGATTTACACCTAATAGTATGAATCAACTAAGAGTCCAAGGTAGGCATCCCCTAACCTCGGGTATATAGGATGTTGATAGAGGACTTACTCTTATAAAAGAATTAATTATGAGTCTATGGTAGATTACACCTAACCTTGGGTCTATAGGATGTTGATAGAGGACTTATACCTAATAAATAGAATCAACACCGGGTCTAAGGTATGCATCACCTAACCTCAAGTCTGGAGGATCCTGATAGAGGACTTACACCTAATAGGAAACATCTACTGGGAGTCCATGGTAGGCTTGACCTAACCTCAAGTCAATAGAATTCTGATGGAGGACTTACACGTAATGGATATAATTAATTGGGAGTCCAAGGTAGGTATCACCTAACCTTAGGTCTACATGATGTCGATTGATGAATTATATGTAATTGACAAAATTAAATGGGGGTCCAAGGTAGGACTCACTTAACCTTGGGTTTACAGGATGTCGATAGAGGAGTTACACTGAATAAATAGAATCAAATGGGGGTCCAAGGTAGGTATCACTTAACCTCGGGTCTATAGGATGCCAATATAAGACTTACATCTATTAGACAAAATAAACTGGCTGATCTTGTATGGAGAAGGCTTGCTCTACACAAGGGATCTAAGTTGAATTAGAACTATGATGGTGCCACAAAGGGTGTGCTCCAACACTGGTAGATCTAATCCTAAGGAGAGGAAGAACCAAATCCTAAGGAAGAGAGAAATTAATTTAGAAATCAAAAGATGCGAGAGAATATATTAAATTAATTCACACTTGGAGATATTTTTATTAATTCAAAAATCAAGCTATATCAAGCATAGTATTTCTTAAGGACCATTTGAGCTTTATACAATTCTAAATTCTGTTGAGCCTCAAGACAACGTTCTTTGAGGATTTTGATCCCTTTTATCCAAAGTTATGCATTCCGCTAAGTTGTGATTTGATTATATATTGCAACTCTAAGTGACATAATCTGCACTTCTAGAAGGAGTATGGCCTCGGACCCATACACTAGTGCAAATAGAGTGGACTGGGTCTGGGTGATATACCCACAAAGCTTCTGCCAACCTCTCATATCATTGATGTTTATTGTTATCGAGGGTCTTCTTGATAATTTGCACCAAAGTCTTATTGAAGGCCTCAACTAGCCTTTTAGCTCGAGGCAAATAAATTGTTAAGTATCTCCAATTAATGTTATGACGTCTTACAAAATTGTTGATTTTTGTAGACTTGAATGCAAACTCATTATCAAATATAATTTTGTAGGGTACGCCAAATCGATTTATGATATTATCATGAAAAAACTTCAAAATATGGTGTGATATTACATTGTATAGGGGAATTACTTCTACACACTTTAAGAAGTAACCAGTCACAGCTAATATGAAGCAATGACCCCTTGAAGAAGGAGGATCAATTAGACTGATAACCTCCGTGCCCCAACATTTAAAGGGACATGAATCTATCATGGGATGCAACACATTAGGTGGCTGATGTAAAACCATATTATGTACCTAACATTGATGATAACATTTTGTAGTGTTCATATAATTATTAATCATCGTAGGACAATAATATTAAAGTCTTTTGATTTTTAACTTCATTTTTGGGCCTGATTGATGAGCACCGCATAGTTCAAAATGGAACTCATTAATGATCTTCAGGGCCTCTCATTTTTCTATACAACATAGCCACATCTGATTGAACAATCAATGATACAAACTATTATTAACTAGTGTATATGATAAGGTACATTTCTTAATCTGGTTGGTAAGAGATTTATCATGAGGATGTTTACCCTCTTGAAGGCATTCGTTCAACTATTATCTCCAATTGCCTTCTTTGTCGGTTGTTAAAAAGGCAGAAAGGATCTAGAAAGATTATTTGTTGATGTGCTCCAAATATATAAGGGACAAGACTTGATGACTTTGAATCTCTATATGAATGGAGTCTTCTTCTAGGCACGCAAATTACTTTATAAGCTTCACTAAGGCATCCTCTATAGAATTACTTCCACAGGGAAACTATACAAAGCTATGAACAAAATCTACTCAAGGAGGTAACTGGTGTACTGGTGGTACTTGAGGAGTTTAGGATTCAAAACCTTATAGGTTCATATAATCTGGTTGATTACCAATTGAGAATCACCAAAGATTTTAATCTCATTAATCTTCATCGAGATTATAAGTTCGAGATTGATTCTCTAAGATTTTTACTCAACCTTATTGTTTGTGCAAGGCTCTATTAAATGATAGATAAAATGCATCATTCCCTTCTCTAGTTTTATGAAAATCAAGCCAGTTTTGGCCTTTCCAAGGATTGTAGATTTTTGGGTTTTTCCCCATTGAGAGGATGTCATACCATCGAAATATAATTCTTAGATAGGGTCAATGGTTTTACTTAAACTCATAATTTGTTCATCAGGTAAATCATCATTTAAAAGAGAATCCGCTAGTAATGGGTGCACCATAAGGAAGTCAACAAAGGCCTATCCTTCCACAGTGCACAGGGGAATGAAAGTGATATTGAATTGGAGCAATATCATAGACCATAGAGCCTAGAGTCCAGATAATGTAGGTCAGGTCATAAGATATTACAAGTGGTTGACTCTGGATATCAAACTGATTGAATAAGAAAGTATGTAGTGTCTTAGCTTTTGGGCTACAAAAACTATAGTAAGATAATGTTTCTCAATTGAAGGGCATTGAATTTTAGTTGGAAGAAGTATTTGGCTAAGGTAATAAAGAGCATTTTCTTTTCCCTCATCATTGGCTTAAGCTGACAGAGCACCCAAGGACTCATCCAGGGTCGTAGTGTAGAGGATCAAAAGCTTTCTTGGAATAGGGGCTACCAAAATTGGCGGGTTAGAAAGGTATTCTTTGATATTATGACAGGCATACATTTCTCATCCCAAATGAATTTAACATCCTTTTTGGCTAGGATATAGAAGGGATGACATCTTCCAAAAAGTTTAGATATAAACCTCCTTATATACGCCAACCTACCCTGAAGTGATCTCGACTGGGTAAGGATCTAAGGAGGCAGCATAATTAAGATGGCTTCAAATTTGGAGGGATCAATCTAAATTCCAAGGTGCCTCATTACGAATCCTAAGAATTTCCCTAAGGTGACGCTAAAAACACACTTTTAGGGATTCATTTGGAGATCATAATGACACAATCGCTCGAATACAACTCTTAAGTAATAAAGGTGAGCTTCTTTGACCTTACTCTTAACAACCAAATTGTTTGCTATAATATTCAACTTGATTGTGGATTTGTTTATCAAAGATACGAGTCATGACCCACTGGTAGGTTCCACCAGCATTCTTAAGGCCAAACGACATCACTTTATAATAAAAGATCCTTATAAGAGTCCTAAATATATTATTTCTCTCATCTTCCGGGGCCATCATGATTTGATTGTAACTAGACAAACCATCCATAAAGGAGGAAATAGCATGCGAAGAGGCAATGTCCACCATAAGCTCAGGTACAGGTAAAAGAAATTCATACTTGTGACACATCTTATTCATTTATCCATAGTCAACAAAGATCTAGTTTTGATTGTTTTTGTTCTGACCGTTCTTATTTTGAACTCGAATGACATTGGCTACCAAGGAAGTATATTGTTCTTCTTGGATAAATCTGGCCTCGATCAATTTATTTACTTTGGAAATGACTTGCTACTCTATCTCTAGACACATGTTTCGAGGAGCTTATTTAACATGAATAACAAAGTGCTGAATCCCAATTTTATGAACTACTACATCAACAGACAAGATTGACATTTCATCATATGTTCACACAAAGTAATCCCTAAACTTGGACGAAATTGAATCAAATCCTTAGATTTTTCGTTACTTAACCAGGGTACTTATGAAAGTTGAGTGAGGGTCATCATCAATTATTAAGTTAACCTCTCTCAATTCATCAACTATCAATTTAAACTCTTCGTCATATTCATGGGCTACATCCCAAACTTAAAGTTCATTGGGATCATCTAAAGTCTTCAAACAAAGTCTGTCGAGGGCATTTTAAGATTCAATATGATAAGTTATCATTAAGATGTTTTCATCACCATTAAATAATTTAATGATACCAAAGCCAATACCAAACCCTAAACCCTAAAAGCTTTGCTCACTTATTTTCTCTTCAATATTAATCTCAACCTTAGAATGGGAAGAGGACCTTTTTTATGCGTAGTATGAAACAACCTCTTAGATCCTGATCTCTTGAATAGGGAATGGTAACAAATCACCCTTAATCACATATTCAATGTCATCTCATTGTTATTTAATGTAATGATGTAGGGTAGATGGAACCATCATATATTTGTTAAACTAGGGCCTACCTAAAAGCGCTTCAAAGGACATAACTGAATCAATTATATGAATTTTCATTTTGGTTTTGAGTTCTCCAATTTCCAATAGAAGGATGATCAAACCCAAAACCTTATCACTTTTTTTCTTGAACACACGTAACACCAACCTATCAGTTCTGAGCTTATTGGTATCAGCCTTAAGATAAATAAGATCATTACATTCATCATGTTAACCAATCCACCCGGATCAATAAGGACTCTTGATAAACTGAAGTTCCCTTCATTTATAGAAATATAAAGAGAGAAATCATGGTCTGTAGTACCTAGAAGTAGGTATTCATCAGAAAAGATTACTCCTGGAATTTTTTTGAAGTAGAGGGCTTCATCTTTTAAGGTCAAAGCTAGTTGAGTGAGGCAAATCTCTAGATTGAGAAGTGCTTTGATTAAAGGCTGCCTCATTTCCTTTGATAGGATGAGGGCATCATAGATGCTTAACTTGGTTGGAAACATTCTAAGGTGAGCCAAAATGTTGTAGTCGACTTTGGGGACATCGATATCGGACCTAGTGGAGTGGAGGGAAGATTGAATTATTGAGTGGAGAATTAAATTGGATCATTAGATACAACTTATTTACCTTTATCTTGTGGGGAAAGCCTAGAGGGAAAGGATTTACCATCATAAAGTTACACCTGCTAGACATCCTCAAGAGGGAAAACTATAGCAGAGTACACTCTCTATAGGTGCCTTATCATGATTTTTTGAGTGGGTGATAGAATCTAAAAGATCTATCACGATAGGACTCCCCTGACATTTAATTTTAAGGAGATCACTATCTGATATGATCTTAGGTTCAACATCCCCTTTAGAAGTCAAATATGGAATGTCGAGTTTTTAAAGATTTGGATCGATCTCAATAGAATTTTGAATTTTTTTCAAAAAATTATCAATTTGCATTTAATCTTTAAGGTTAATCATCAAACTTGACATAGAAGGATGTTTTTTATTAAACTTGTGAACCTATTTCTTTTATGGGGGAAAAGTAAAATTCAGATAACAAGAGCGGGGATTGGGCTTTTATACTTCCATCCATAGCTCGAATACATCTCTCATCAATACACTTACTCTCTATAAAAATATCATTCTTTTATTGTTTAATTAATACAGTAGTTCATACAACTACAAGTGAGGGAAGGAGCACAACATCCTTATATAAAGCCTCCAGGTTAACTTTCCAAATTGCATTTTGTGCTCTCATATGCAGCTGTTGAGAAAGATCAAAATACTTATTAATTAACATTTTAAGTGCCTAGGATAAAGCTATATCCCAACCATCATCAATTGAAAGAGAATAGACACAATTGTTACTTGAAATGATTTTGACTGACCCTTATTCTGAATTTACCAAATAATTCTTAGGAATGATAATATTACCTTGCTTAATGTTTCTCTCAAGCCAATATTTAAAAATAATGCAGTCTTTGATCAGGTGACTAACCATGAGATTGTAAAGATAATAGTTAGGATCATCCTTTTTCTTTATATCTTCTATCCACTAATCCTCTAGAAACTTGAAGTATGATTTCTTTGAAAAACTATTAAAGATCTTATCTATTAATTCCCTTTTAAATGAATAAGGTTTTTCCAATCTCTCTCTAAAAGTGTTGAAAGAGGGATCTCTAATAGGTTGCAAGGTCACTTGGAGTAGGTTCTTCTGAGTTGGCTGTGGTGGAGGAGCATTGGCCAGGCTAGTTGCTGACTTCTATCCCATATTATATGTAGAAATGGTTGGTGCTCCTTTCTTAAAGGAATTGATGGGCTTATTAACTTTCTTTTCATTAGGCAGATCCTTTAAGAATGGCATCATGGGAGCCTCTTCCTGTATGATACTAGCCTCATTTTGAATTTTTTCAATGATCCTGATTATGAAACCTTTCTGAAGAAAAGTAATAGGCCCATCAATATTCTTCTAAAGAATCTCCACTATATGTTGCTCTTGCATTTGGGGTTCACACTTCATCAAGTGGTTTTTCCACCTCAAGTTGAAATTAACCAAAGACTCTCCTAGCTTTTACTTTTTGATGATGAGGTCACCCATAGTTGTGCTCTGCTACACTCCTAAAAATCTCATTAAGAATATATTTTAAATTTCATTTAAGGTTTTCACAAAACCATTGGGCAGATCTGCATACCACTCAAAAGCTATGCCAGAAAGACTACTAACAAACTGATAAAATAGTAAAGTTTTTAACCCTTCAGCATTGCAACAGCTTTCTCAAAAGTATACTAGATACTTCCTTAAGTTTTTAGTTTTAGTGAAAATTTTAAAGGATGGTGGTGCAAAGAACTTTAAATAAGGAACTAAATAATGTTCTGCGGTGTAGGGTCTACTCTATAGAATAAATGCATTTCCTTGTGAATTTCCTTGTAGGGTATACTCTATAGAATCCAAGATTGTCCTGGCCGATTACCAAAAGTACAGAATACGTTAATTATTTATGGCGGTAATTTCTTTCTATTTTGAGCCTATTATCCTGGCTGATACAAGTATCGTCCAGGCCGATTTGCTAATGACGGCTGCCTTAATTAAGAACCCCTGATTAGATTTTCTGTTTTAAGCCAGATCGTCCAAGACGATGTAAAAATCGTTCGGGCCGATATGAGTAAAAATAGGAATTCGAAGTCTCTCAAGTGTGTGTGTGTAGGGTTACTTTGCATCAGTCACACCACAGATTACAATTGACTCAAGAAGAAAAAAATAAAAATACGGACTATCTCAACCCTAATCTACCCATTCTTGAGCTGGCTCCGTTTTTCCGTCCGATCTTTGATTCCTGAAAAGTCAGTAGTAAAAGACAGTCCAAGATAAGTAAGAGTGTTTGCCAATCATCAAAACATAGTTCATATACCTAAATTTATAACAATCTCCCCTTTTTGATGATGGAAAAACACGATGACAAATATTTAAAAAATAGCAGTGTAACACGGATTCGAAAGTGTAAGAAATATCCTAAAACTATTCCCCCTTTTGATATCTCAAAAAGGAGGGAATCAAGAACAAAAGCAAACCACAAGACACCCTTTTTTTTTAACCAAGGCATGAAGATGATGTAGTATTTCATGTGATTGATTTTAAAAACTTGTGAGTTAATGAGTTAACAACATCAATAATCCAAAGAACGGTAGAATATCCGATCATGATTACCCTTAGCTTAGACTTTCTCTTAGGGTAAAATCGTCTTTTGAAATCAATGACCTAACTCAAAAAAATCAATTGGATATGAGAAAAAAGAATCCATTCATCACTTGGTTTAAGAAAAAAAATATCTTATAGAATAATGAACCACAGTAAATTTGTTACAATCGCAAAACAATCGAAATCAAGTCTTTGATACATGAAAACTTCTAAGTTTTAAAAGATTTGAAAAGAGAGAATAGCTTGCCTTTTAGTGGGCTCATTTTATGCCTTTTGTCACTTTGATTGGCTCTTTGAGCATCTTGATTTTTGATACACTTTTGTGTATATACATTTTCTTTTCAATTTGGCGTCATTGGCCATTTTTTTTATTTTTGCAAGCTAAATTTTCTTTTTCAATCTCTTAAAAAAGACTTCTTAGTTTTGAGTATATCTTCTAGATATTAGAGAATAGGATCTCTCTCTCTAACATAGGGAAGAACTATCCACAAAACAGAATCAATAACCAATGAAAAGAGTAATGAGGAATCTTGATGTGACAAAAAACTTTAAGCATTATAAATACAAGATAGATTTTCTTAAGCAAGTTTAGAAAAGATCTTAATTTCATACACAATCTTTAATTTGAAATAGATTTTTGATCAGAAAAGAAAACTATGCCACTAAAATAGGTTAGAGAAGGAGACACAATCAACGAAATATTTTTACCAGCTAATAGATTAAGAGATGTAAAACATTGACTACAAATTCTCAAAAGTAAGGAGAAGGCATACAATATCATTTCAACGATGATTTTTTGAAAGCTAAAAAATTAAGAAAGAAAAGTAAAAAAAAAAAAGAAAGTAAGCCAAATCAAACAAAAAAAAAAAAAGAAAATAAAGAGAAAAAAGGAAAAGCAACTTAAAAGAAAAAGAACAAAAACCAAGTAAAGCAAATAAAAGATCAAGTTTATGTAGTTATGTCAATCACACCCAATCTAGTCCTTAAAGAGCTGAAAGTATTGAAGGCCTGTGGTTTAGTAAAGATGTTAGCTAGTTGATTTTCAGTTGTCACATGGTGTAACTCGATGTCTCCCTTAGTCACATGGTCTCTAATGAAGTGATGCCTAATGTCAATATGCTTAGTCCTTGAATGTTGGATAGAATTTTTAGAGATGCATATGGCACTAGTGTTGTCACAAAAGATTGAGATGGTGCCTACAGGTAATCCTAAATCCAATACCTGTTGTCTTAACCAAAGAACTTGGGCCACACAACTTCTAAGAGCAATGTACTCAGCTTCAGCAGTGGAAAGTGCAATAGAATTTTGCTTCCTACTAGACCATGAGACCAAAGATTGTCCTATGAATTGATAAGTTCATGAAATACTTTTTCTATCCACCTTGCATCCTGCAAAATCAGAGTCAGAAAATCCAATAATCTCAAAAGAAGTGCTATGTCTAGGATACCAAATCACTAAGCTTTGGGTCCCAAAAGATATCTAAAAATTCTCTTAACAGCAGTTAGGTGGGATTCTTTAGGGTCGGCTTGAAATCTAGCACAAAGGCAAACACTAAACATTATGTCGGGTCGGCTCGCAGTCAAGTAGAGTAAAGATCCAATCATGCCTCTGTACTTCTTCTGATCAACAGACTTACCACTTGGGTCCTTTTCCAATGGAACACTATAAGTCATGGGAGTATTAATTGGCTTTGATTTATCCATTTCATTCATCTTCAAAATGTCCTTTATGTATTTTGTTTGATTAAGAAAGGTTCCATCATCCAATTATTTTATGCTAAACCCCAAAAAATAGGACAACTCTCCCATCATACTCATCTCAAACTCTCTACTCATTGTCTTAGAGAACTCATCACAAATTTTTTTATTAGGAGATCCAAAGAGTATATCATCCATATAAATCTGAACAATGAGTAAATCATCTCCAATTTTTCTAAGAAAAAGGGTGGTGTCTACGCTCCCCTTAACAAACTCCCTTTCTAGTAAAAATATGCTAAGCCTCTCATATCATGCTCTTAGTGCCTGCTTTAAACCATACAAAGCCTTTTTTAATTTAAAAACATGATTTGGAAATTGGGAACTCTCAAAACCTTGGGATTATTCTACAAACAAATCCTCTTTTATTTCCCCATTCAAAAAGGCACTCTTGACATCCATTTGATAAAGCTTAAATCCTTTATAATAGGCAAAGGCTAATAGCACTCTAATGACTTCCAATCTAGCAAAAGGGGCAAATATCTCTCAAAATCTATCCCTTCTATTTGGTTTTACCCCTTAGCCACCAATCTTGCTTTATTCCTAACCACCACTCCTGAATCATTCACCTTGTTCTTAAAGACCCACTTTGTCCCAACTATACTTTGTCCCTTAGGTCTTTCTATAAGCTCCCAAATTTCATTTCTAACAAATTAGTTCAACTCCTCCTGCATGGCTAAAATCTAAAACTCATCAGTAAGGGCTTCGTTTATGTTGGTGGGTTCAATCATTGAGATAAAGGCGGAGTGGTTCACCTCCTTCCTAAGTCCATGTCTAGTCTTAACTCCATTAGAAGGATCTCCTAAGATCAAATCCATGGGGTGACTTGTAGAGTATCTCCAATCTCTAGGTAAGGTCTGAGAAGGTCCAACCCTTTCCTCCAGATCTAAATTTTCTACTTCTTGGGTGACATCTTCTACTCCTTCTATGTTTTTGTGACCTACTTCCTTCTCCAAATTTTCTACTCCACTAGTAATCTCTCCAATATCATCATCATCCTCAACTCCATGCTTTTAGGATCATAATCATCAAATACTACATGGGTAGTCTCTTCCACCAATAAAGTTCTCTTATTAAACACCATAAAAGACTTCCCAACACTAGAATATCTCAAGAACACTCCTTTATCAGATTTAGGATCAAATTTTTCCAAGTGAGACTTCCCATTATTGTGAATGAAAACCTTACTGAAACTTCGTTAGGGATGTTAAGCCCTATGAACTTAGTCCCAAAGCTAAATAAGAAGAGTGGTGAATTGGTTAAAGAAGAAACTTTAAGCAAAGTACAAACCAAAATCACCACAAATAAAAACCAATGCGAAAATTAAATGCGGAAGCAATAATAAGAAAAGAACATACCAGATTTATAGTGGTTCGGTCAAATCTTGACCTATGTCCACTCCTTGGAGGCACCCCCCAAGTATTGCACTAAACTAGTGTCTCTCCTTTAGCTCCCACAGCTAGGCGGAGAAGCCCTTACAAAATCACTTCCACCTTCCCCGGTGCGGCGGAGTCGCAGGGTCCTTTAACACCAAAGAGATCTTCTTCTTTGGTGATCTTCCCTTGAGATGAGCCTTGAATCCGACAGTATTAAGGTACAAGCCTGCCGGAGTAATTGTGTGGAATCCCCCTCCACACTCCCTTGAGCCCCCACTCACAGGATCTTCTCCCTCTCAAACTTCACCCGTTCCTCACTCCCTTTAAAGCTCTCTCTTCTAGTCTCCCCCACAAGAATGAAGCTCCAATGGCTTCCAAAGACACTTACAAAGTGTCATGCCAAGCTTAAACAGAAGCTCTCAAAACGAGCTCATTAATGCAAGTTGCCGACATTATCGTCCAGGACGATAGGTATATCGTCCTGGCCGATCAGTACAAATTCAGCTCATCAGCCCAGGATGATTTGGGACGATCAAAAGAAAATTGGTTACATCGTCCTAGCCGATATCACGATTATCCAGGTCGATTAGTTTAAAATTGATTTCAATCATCCCGATCATCGCCCTGAATTCGAGCTGTCCAATGTAGATTGTGCAGGACATCATCCTGGACGATCAGGAGATCGTCCCGGACGATATGATCGTATCAATCAACCATTAATGCTTTCCAAAGATACTAGATCAATTTAGGCATAATTGAGTTAGATCGTCCTAGACGATAATAATATCGTCCTGGCCGATTTCCTAAAACAAAGAATTCCTAAACTGATTATGGCGGTTGATTCTTTCTGAATTGAGATTATCGTCCTGGCCGATACAGGTATCTTCCAGGCCGATCCTTTAATGACAGCTATCTTAATGAGGATGCCCTAATTAGGGTTTCTGATTTTGGACATATCATTCAGGACGATATAAATATCGTCCCGGCCGATATTACAAAAAATAGAAATCTTATAGGGAACAACAGGAAATCTTCCAAGTTACAAATCAACAGATCCCACACCAAATACAACAGACTCAAGAAAGGAAAAAAGATTATAAACTGACTCAGACCTAGTCTACCCAATATTGAGCTGATTCCAAATTGCAGTCCGATCGTATGAACCTGAAACGTTATTACATAAGGAGTTGTAGAGAAATAAAAAATGTTTGCTATCATCAAAATCATAAACCATTGATCCGCAACAATCTCCCCCTTTTTGATGATGGCAAAATATTTCAATTTTGAGTTTTCAAAAAATAATATTTTCTCCTAATCTCCCCCTCACTTGAATAACACTTTTTAAAAAAAATTGGGGAGATAAAATATTTTTGTTGTTTTAAATTTTTGAAAAGAAAACAAAGGATACAAGTACGTTCTCCCCCTTTGACATTATCAAAAAGAGAGAAGGCACAGAAAAGATAACAAAAAAAATAAAAATAAAAACGTTCTCTGATCTAGTGAAAAAAAATATTCTTAAAATGAGAAAGTTACCTCTTGGTTTTAAACAAAATTTTAGTAAAAATGGATTGACAACGCATAGTCCAGTAAAGGTTAGAAAATCAGAATTTGATAATCCAAACTCAAGTTCTTTAAAAAGGCTAAAATACTTTTTAATTCAATATCTAAATCATAAAATAAATTAGAGAAAGAAACAATCATTTTTCAAAAACTCCTTTCATAAAATATATCTAATAGAAGATCAATGCACGAATTGTTGAATCAAGAATCAAGATTTTCAAAGTCAAGTATCGAAAGTATCAAGAATTTTCTTAAGCTTTTTAAGAAGTACAAGAATGGTAAGCATTAACTTTTTGTGGGCTCATTTTATGCCTCTTGACAATTTGTTGGCGTATTGTTCATCTTTTGATACACTTTGTGTATTCTATATTTTTCAATTTGGCGCTTTGCGCATCTTTTATTTTTGGCATCATTGATAAATTTTTTTTACTATGCTACCTTTCTGAAATCTTAAATACCAAAAGTAAACCCATACTATTGATAAAGTGAATTTATTGATTAAGAAATTTTGAATTAGATTCAACAACTTGCAAAAAATTACTATGCGATAGATAAAACGTAGGGAGATTAAAAAAATTGTTTCAAAAACCAATTTAAAAGATGAAAAAGATTTTAAATCAAAAGTAGGATAACCTCTTTTGGGAAATAGAGATTGAGAGTAAAAAATATAATGAGTTTCCTTCTTTCGACTGTTTTAGAGAAGTTAAACAAAATTTACCAAAGATTTCAAGAAAAAACAGGAAGTAGATTTTTCATTTTTAGAAAAGTGAATGTGTGTGTTGATTAGAGAAACAAATTTCACGGAAAAAAAAATTCAAAGAATAAACAAAACAAAAATACAAAATAAAAAAAACATAAAAACAAAAACACAACACAAAAAGAGAACACAAATAAGCATTTTAACCATTATCTCTCTCCTGGTTCGATTCTTCAGAAACCAGGTCTGCCCATGAGATTTTGTGTTTTTCATTATTTCCCCAATTTAAGTTTAGCTTTGCCTTGCCCTTTTCTTTTGTAGGAAGAATTCTTGAATTAGGGCACTCATTCTTCATATGTCCAGGTTTCCTACATCGAAAACAAATAATATCAGAGGAAATATTTACATCCTTACCATTTTTACCTTTCTTCCACTTTTGCTTATGCTTTGGTGAGCTTTTTGATTTGCTTGACAAGTCATTGCTATCGTCACCAACTAAGCTTCCTCCTTCCGTATCTTCAGCTTTTAGAATGATCGTTTCACCTACATCCAAAAGTCTTTGACCCAAACCTTGCTCGTAGGTAATGAGTGAGCCAATCAAATTATCAATAAATTAATCATTCAAATCTTTTGATTCACAAATAGCAACTACTTTAGCATCAAACTTATCCAGTAGACAACGAAGAATTTTGTTAACTTTTTCAAAATTTAAAAATTCTTTTCCTAAAGCATGCAATGAGTTTACAATTTGAATGAATCTGCTATACATGTCTAAGATCGTTTCAAAAGGTTTCATGGAAAATAATTCAAAATCATGCATTAACAAATTCAACTTGGATTGCTTGATTTCATTCGTGCCTTCGTATATAGTATGCAATTTATCCCAAACTTCCTTACCAGTAGTGCACGTGGAAATTAACAAAAAATCATCAGAATTTAAAGCACAGAAAAAGAAATTTAAAGACTTTGCATTCAATTGAGCATTGAGTTGTTCTTCCCTGTTCCATTGAATAAAAGGAATATCAATTTTAATTCCATTAACAATTCGTGACGATAATGAATAACCAGTTAAAATCATATGCCACATGTGAAAATCAATCGATTGCAAGAAAAAAGACATTCGAGTTTTCCAAAAAGCAAATGACATATTTTCAAATAAAGGAGGTCTGGTGATTGAATAACCTTCCGCAACATTACGATTAGCCATGGATCAAAAATTCAAAAGCTTTTAAAAACTTATTTTATGAAGACCACTCTGATACCACTTGAAAGTTTGTTAGGGATGTTAAGCCCTATGAACTTAGTCCCAAAGCTAATTAAGAAGAGTGGTGAATTGGTTAAAGAAGAAACTTTAAGCAAAGTACAAACCAAAATCACCACAAATAAAAACCAATGCGGAAATTAAATGCGGAAGCAATAATAAGAAAAGAACACACCAGATTTATAGTGGTTCGGTCAAACCTTGACCTACGTCCACTCCTTGGAGGCACCCCCCAAGTATTGCACTAAACTAGTGTCTCTCCTTTAGCCCCCACAACTAGGTGGAGAAGCCCTTACAAAATCACTTCCACCTTCCCCGGTGCGGCGGAGTCACTGAGTCCTTTGACACCAAAGAGATCTTCTTCTTTGGTGAGCTTCCCTCAAGATGAGCCTTGAATCCGACGGTATTAAGGTGCAAGCCTGCTGGAGCAACCGTGTGGAATCCCCCTCAACACTCCCTTGAGCCCCAACTCACAGGATCTTCTCCCTCTCAAACTTCACCCGTTCCTCACTCCCTTTCAAGCTCTCTCTTCTAGTCTCCCCCACAAGAACGAAGCTCCAATGACTACCAAAGACACTTACAAAGTGTCATGCCAAGCTTAAATAGAAGCTCTCAAAATGATCTCATTAATGCAAGTTGCCGACATTATCATCCAGGATGATAGGTATATCGTCCTGGCCGATCAGTACAAATTCAGCTCATCAGCCCAGGATGATTTGGGATGATCAGAAGAAAATTGTTTACATCATCCTGGCCGATATCATGATCGTCCAGGTTGATTAGTTTAAAACCGGTTTCAATCGTCCTGATCATCGCCCTGAATTCGAGCTGTCCGATGTAGATCGTCCAGGACAGCGTCCTGGACGATCAGGAGATCGTCTCGACGATTAGGAGATCATCCCGGATGATATGATCGTATCAATCAACCATTAATGCTTTCCAAAGATACCAGATCAATTTAGGCATAATTGAGTTAGATTGTCCTGGACGATAATAATATCGTCCTGGCCAATTTTCTAAAACAAAAAATTCCTAAACTAATTATGGCGGTAGATTCTTTCTGAATTGAGATTATCATCCTGGGCAATACAGGTATCGTCCAGGCTGATCCTTTAATGACGGATATCTTAATCAGGATGCCCTAATTAGGGTTTTTGATTTTGTACATATCGTCCAGGATGATATAAATATCGTACCAGCTGATATTACCAAAAATAAAAATCTTATAGGAAACAACATGAAATCTTCCAAGTTACAAAACAACAGATCCCACACCAAATACAACAGACTCAAGAAAGGAAAAATATTACAAACTGACTCAGACCTAGTCTACCAAATCTTGAGCTGATTCCAAATTACAGTCTGATCGTGTGAACCTGAAACATAAGTACATAAGGCAGTTGTAGAGAAATAAACAATATTTGCTATCATCAAAATCATAAACCATTGATCCGCAACACTTACAACCAAAGACATGAAGGTGGGAAAGATTGGGTGTCCAACCCTTAAGGATCTCATAGTGTGTCTTTTCTAATTTGGCTCTAACGTTCACCCTATTCAACACATAACAAGCTGTGTTAATCGTTTCATCCCAAAAGTATTTTGAAAGTGAATACTCATTATGGCTCTAGCGGCTTCCACCAAGGTCCGGTTATTCCTTTCAGCTACCCCGTTCTGCCGGGGGGGTCCTAGGAGCTGAGAAATTGTGGCTAATCTCCTTGTCCTCACAAAAATCTTCAAATCTTTCATTCTCAAACTCTCCCCCATGATCACTATGGATGATTAAGATCTCACAACCTAGCTTTTTCTGAATTTGAGTAGAAAATGTTTTAAACTTCTCAAAAGACTCTTTTTTATGTGTAAGAAATCTAGTCTAAGTGAACCTTGAGTAGTCATCAACAATCACAAAACTATAGACTTCCCCTCCCAAGCTGGCAGTACTAATGGGTCCAAACAAATCCATATGAAGTACTTCTAAAGGTCTAGAGGTGCTAATTTCCTTAGTGGGGTGATAGGTGGAGTGGACTTGCTTTCCTAGTTGACAGGCATCACAAAGGTGGTCATTTAAAAACTTGAGTTTGGGGACATCTCTAACTAGGTCTTTTTGGGTCACTTTCCTAAGGGTTTTCATACTTGCATGACATAGTCTCTGGTGCCACAACCATAAATCATTAATCACTATTTTTAAGCAAAATGAAGCAGCACATTCAATGTTATTTAAATCAAGCATGTAGACGTTGTTGATCCTCTTTCCCTGCAAAATAGTATTGTTACTTAAACTTACAATGCATGAATTTGCAAAGAATTACACGATGAAGCCTTTGTCACAACGTTGACTGATGCTGAGCAGGTTGTTCTTCAATCCATCTACAAGCAAAATATTTTCAATCATAAGGTTTTTGGAATTACCAATTATACCTGCGCCTACCACCTTCTTGGTGGTGTTGTCTCCAAGAGTAACCTTGCCTCCAGTCCTGGATTCCAGCGAAACAAATTGATTGGCATCACTAGTCATATGTCGAGAGCAACCGCTGTCTAAGTACCACATACTCTCACGAGGCCTTTTATGAGAGCCCACCTACAAAATTATCAAATGTTAGATTTAAGAACCCAAGCAGGTTTGGGTTCCTTCTTATAAAAAGTAGAATGTAATGCATGTGTGGTATGCTGTAGATCATGCACTTTGGGTCTCCACATCCAATGTGTACTATGGTGAATAGTGCAAGTGTGTGAGATGTGTCCTAGCATGCCACATGAAAAACATCTAACACCTGGAAAAGGGTTTCTTAAATGGTTTGAGTTATAATGCCTCTTCCTAGGTTTTGGCTTTTGCTCAAGTGTTGGTGTCATCCTAGTTTTCTTAAATGTATCCAATTCATTTTAAATCCTCAAGTTAGTAAATTTTAGGGCATCATTATCAATCCTCAAATTTTTCTCCATCTTTTTAGACTTTTTAAAATCAGATTCAAGTGAGGTGTGTGTGACTTTTAATGACTCGTGCTCTTCAATTAATTCACAATGCTTTTTGTTTAACTCATCAAATTCATCAAGTAGAGCCATATGATTTGAATCAATTCTTGAGTGATCTTTAGTCATAATTGCATGCTCTTTTTGTAACTCCAAAAATTCCAATTTTAAGCTTGCATGTATTTTCTTGAGTTTTCTATATGATGCATGAATTTTTTCAGAAACTTCAAGAAGTTGATCGTAGGAAAGTTCACATACCTCTTCTTGATCAAGATGATCGTCTGCCATCAAGCACAATTTAATTGTCTCATCTTCTGGTTTCATCTCCGATGAATTCGATGCAGAATCCGCCCAAAATGCCTTTTGGAGTCTTTTCTTGTCCTTCCTGAACTTGGGTTTCTCCTCACCCTTTCTTTTGCTTGAGTGATCTTCAAGTGTAGGGCAATCAGCTCTCATATGACCTGGTTTCCTGCATTCATAGAAGACAACATCAAAAGATCCTTTAGAATATTTGTTATCCTTACCTTTTCTCCAATGATGCTTTTGCTTCTTCCTTAGAAAGTTTCTGAATTGCCTTGAGATGAAGGCAACTTCATCGCTCTCAGACCCAGAAGAATCAGAGTCAAATTTGTGTGCCTTCAATGTCACCGTTTTCTTTTTCTTTTTCTCACCTGCATCAAGATTTCTTTGATTCACCCCTTACTTATAAGCAATGAGTGAGCCAAGTAAGTTATCAATTTAATAAGGGTTCAAATCCTTAGATTCAGTTATAGTAGTGATTTTAGCATCAAAAGAGGAAGGCAAGCATCGTTAAATCTTATTTACTTTTTGAAAGTTTGAAAGTTGTATTCCTAAGGCATACAAAGGAGTAACAATCTGAGTAAATCTCGTATACATTTCAGAAATTGATTCATGAGGTTTCATACAAAAAAGTTTGTAGTCATGCAAGAGAATGTTCAAACGGGATTGTTTAACTTCATTAGTGCCTTCATAAGTGATACACAATTTATCCCAAATTTCTTTACCAGTTTTGCAAGTGGAAACACGCATGTAGCCTTTTGATTTTAAAGCACATAAAAAATAATTAAGACATTTTGCATTCAATTGAGCCAAATCCCTATCATCTAAAGTCCATTCAGTAAAAGGAAGTGGAACAGTAATGCCGTTAAGTTTACCAGTTGGAGGTGTGTAACCATCCGTAACAAGCATACACATATGATAATTAGTAGATTGTAAAAACGTAGACATGCGAGTTTCCAAAAATTAAATGGGATATTATCAAACAGAGGTGGTCGGGTAATAGAGTACCCTTCTGGTGTATTACGATTCCCAAAGTTAGCCATGGATCAAAATTTAAAAAGTTTTCAAAATTAGTTTTTATAAATACCGCTCTGATACCACTTGAAAGTTCGTTAGGGATGTTAAGCCCTATTGAACTGGCTCAAGGCTAACCAAGAGGGGGGGGGGGTGAATTGGTATTTAAAAATTTCTTTAAGCAAAGCATGAATACAAACCAAATCACAACAAAAATAAGTGAGAAGAAAATAAATAAGGAAGCAGTAAAAAATAAGAACACAAGGGTTTATAGTGGTTCGATCAACTCAACCTACGTTCACTCCCCGGAGGCACCCTCCGAGTATTTCACTACAAACGTGACTCTCCTTTAGCCCCCACAGCTAGGCAGAAAAGCCTTTACAAACACCTTTTTTTGCCACACCCAGCAAGGCAGAGAACCTTCCTCCTTTTGCTTCCTCCTGAAGCAGGAAGAGAACCTCGATCACTTGCTGAAACTTACCTCTCCCAACCCTTCCATGGATAAGAGACTCAAGGAAAGAAGAAGTTGAACAATGCTTGGAGCAACCCTTGTGAATCCCTTCACAAGCTCCCCCTCACAAGATTCTCTCTCTCTCTCTCTCCCTCTCTCTCTCCTTTAGGTTTTCTCATATAAAGATAGCAGCCAAGGATGTTCAAAAATGTTGAACAAGAGCTCTTAAATAGAAGAGCTTCAAAGGAGCTCATTAATTGCAAGTTGTCAACTATATCGTTCAGGATGATAAGGAAATCATCCTAGCCGATCAGAATAAATCCCATGAGATCGGCCAGAGCATCGCCCTGAATGCAAACTAGATGATTGAAAGTTGGATTGATCATCCAGGATGATCTCACGATCATCCCGGCCGATCAGTACAAATCAGAGGAAAATCATCCAGAGCATCGCCCTGAATTCAAGCTGTCTGATCCAGATCGTCCAGCACCTCGCCCTGAATTTGTGCTGGCCGATATTTATCGTCCAAGAGAAACTAAGGATTTTAGAAAAGATCATCCTGGTTGATCTTGCTATTGTCCAGGATGATATGATCATATCAATCATCCTTAATTACCTCCTTGATTGTCTGATCAATTAAAGCATAATTGTGAATATCGTCTAAGCCGATCCGAGATCGTCCTGGCCGATTACCAAAAGTACAAAATACCTTAATTTTTTATGGCGGTAATTTCTTTCTGTTTTGAGCCTATCGTCCTCGCCGATACAAGTATCGTCCATGCTGATTTGCTAATGAAGGCTACCTTAATTAAGAACCCCTGATTAGATTTTCTGTTTTAAGCCAGATCGTCCAAGACGATGTAAATATCGTCCGGGCCGATATGAGTAAAAATAGGAATTCGAAGTCTCTCAAGTGTGTGTGTGTATAGGGTTACTTTGCATCAGTCACACCATAGATTACAATTGACTCAAGAAGAGAAAAATAAAAATACAGACTATCTCAACCCTAATCTACCCATTCTTGAGCTGGCTCCGTTTTTCCGTCCGATCTTTGATTCCTGAAAAGTCAGTAGTAAAAGACAATCCAAGACAAGTAAGAGTGTTTGCCAATCATCAAAACATAGTTTATAGACCTAAATTTGCAACAAGAGCTTCTAACTTTCCCTCTTCTATATTAGAATTGAGCGATTCAGCCCCTAACCTGAGGACCAATTTCAATACAGAAGTATTCAGCTTAGCAACATCGAGGTCAACTAACTTCTCCCCATTCATTGACAACTCAATAGTTTGAAATCCAAGACCAAACTGAAATATTTTTCTGAACTTAGTCTCTTTACAGCTCAAACCCTTCTTAAAGGTGAGAATCAGCTTGTTGGCCATTGAATTAAGTTGAGTTTTTGGAATTTGAAAGAAGAAGGGGAATTAGCTATTTTTTGAAATTAAATTTTGAAAAACCATAATGGACCCTATAATTTATCACATATGCCATGTTATAAAACTTATGACTCAACATATGATGATATAATACAAAGAGTAGTTATGGTTTAAAGGAGATTGAAATTTTCACTAGACTATAATGGAATGTTTTACGGTAGCATATGATAATGTCAATTTTAGACTGAGTTTTAAAAAAATCATTGATTTTGAAAAATTGATGAATTTTATCTAGATTTTGAAACACAACATGTTGAGTTTTTATTCAACCAAAAGGCTTATAAAATTTGCATGAAAATTTGAGGGAGTTATTTGCTTGACTCTTCCACATTATTAACTAATTTAGAGATGGAATGGCAAAGCTAGAAGTTTGAAAAATTAGAGATCTTAGAAATAAGACTAACAGGACTCCATATAATTTTAAAACTGAATATATTGAGTTAAACTTAATAATGCAGGTTCATAAAATTGACATGGAGATTTTGAGGGTTTGACTTGACACTATTGCCCTACAAGTTAATTTTGGGGTAGAAGGTCAAAGCTCAATTTTTTTGACAGAGGTTTCACCTCACTTTTTGATATGAATTTTTAACATTGGCTAAGCTCTCCCAAAGAAATAGGTACATATACCAATGAAACAAAAGGTTGTTAAGATTACAGATGAAATGGAATTTTATCATTATTAGAGATGGAAAGAGAGATTTAGTTCCACTGGGCATACCACTTTTTATTTGGGTTAAAAATGGATTTTTGAAAAGTTTAATCTTCTTTGAGGAATTTGGAATTGACATTAAATTTTAATTCTAAAATTGAACATCCAATCATAAAATGTATACCACCTCGAGAGGTAAAAATATAATTTTAAAATGGGGTTCAAATTTAGAATTGCAAATCCCATCGTGAATATCGTAACCATATTTAATAAAGAACCACATATATCCTTAAAGGGCCAAAGTGTGATTCGATCGAATTAAAAGTTGGTAAAGTTTGTTAAACCATAACGAACTAGCCCGACACTTAATAAAAGGGGGGTTAAGATTTAGAATTGCAAATCCTATATATCTTGAATATCGTAACCATATTTAATAAAGAACCACATATGTCCCCAAAGGGCCAAAGTGTGAAAGTTGGTAAAGGTTGTTAAACCATAACGAACTAGCTCGACGCTCAATAAGAGGGGGGGGGGGGGGGGTAAATTGATAATTTTAAAAAGTTTCCTTAAATAAAAAATAATGATGAAAATATTTAGAAAAAGTTTTTTGAAATTTGAAATACCAAATTCTAATTGATTGTGGAAGAGAATGAGTTTATAAAAAATATTGATTTCTCTATGATGATTTTTTATTTATAAAACAAAGCGATAATTACCAAATTCCCAAGAAATTATAATAAAATTAAAATGCAAAAAAATATAAAAGTGCAAAAAGGGAAAAAACACACTAGAGATTTTTATAGTGGTTCAATCTACCTTGACCTACGCCCACTCCCTGGAGTCCTCCGCTATGAGAATTATACTAAAATAAAGTGATTCTCCTTTTTCTCCTATAGCAGGGAGGAGAAGCCCTTACATACTCACTTTCACCAAACCTGATATGGTGGAGTGTTGGAGGCTTGTCACCCTCCCAGTGATGATAGCGGACCTCGACTCATTTTTCTCCATCCTGGAGAAGGTTGAGAACATCGACTTATTTCTCTCCCTCTTGGAGAAGGCAGAGTACCTCAGCTTCTTTTTCTTCTTCTTGGAGAAGCTGGAGTACCTTAAGGACTTGATCTAGAAACCTCTCTCCATATAAATCTTCCAAAGACTCACCAAGGCCACAGGACTAGCAAGGGTATTATACAAGTCTAAATAGGTTATTAGACCTAAAACAATTTTCCCAAGGCTAACTAAGAGGGGGGGGGGGGGGGGGGGGTGAATTGGTAATTTAAAATTATTTTGGTAAATTAAGAAAACTAATTTAAGTTATTAAGCACAATGATAATTTTTTTTAAAAACATTTTTTAACCACAAATTAACTTGTAGAAATTAAAAATAATAAAAAAAAAATATAAATTTATAATGGTTTGGTCCAACAAGACCTACATCCACTCCCTAAAGACTCCCTCTTCAGATATTGCACTATACCAAAGTAACTCTCCTTTTGCTTCATAGCAAGGCGGAGAAGCCCTTACAATTAAGCTCTCTTAAAATAATCTCCGGTGCGGTATAGTACCATCATCCTTTTTCACCCTTCTGGTGATGGCAAAAAACTGGCATCCTTTCACACCCTAATGGTGTCAGGAGAGTACCTTAATTCTTTCACATCCTCCTGGTGTTGGCAGAGTACCGACGCTCCTTTGAAAATCTTCTTTCAAGAGTCTTCAAGAAAGTAAGGATGAACTTTGAAGAATAAGCAAGATATACTCTTTGTTTGGCAACCGTGTGAATCCCCTCATAATTTCCTCTTAAGAAATCTCTCACTCTCCAATCACAAGAAACTTTCCAAAACATTCTCCAAGTGCACTCTCAAAAGAAATTTATAGTAGGAGTTCTTAAACAGTCAGTTTTAAGAACTCTTATATATGAATGACACAAAATATCATCTAGAAAACTAATATTTTAATTTGTCCATCTTGGATCGTACAATACGATTACACATCATACATACGATCAGTTCAAAAATTGCTTGTATGATCTTGTATGAATCGATTTCATACTATGGTAGTCATATGTACGAACTGTCATCGTACAGTATGATCAGTTGAAAATTAAACCATATCATTCGGTATGTTCTTATATGAATGCATTTTGTACTCTTGAGCATACTGTATGAACCCAATCTCATATGATATGATATATTTAACCAAAATTATGTTTTATTTGGTATGAAAATGGATGAGTCCATTTCATACTCTAGACATCGTCTGTATGAAACTAATTTTATACAATATGAATAATTCAAAAAAATTACCTGTTAGCATGAATGAACAGGTACTCACCCATTTCGTACTTTGGATATTGTTTGCACAAACCTATGATCGTACAATATGATCAGTTCAAAAAAATTTTGAGTTTATTTGGGATGAATTGGTATGTATCCATTTCATAATCTAGACGTCATATGTGTGAATGTAACTTTGTACAGTACAAATATGACATAGAAATTTTTTCCTGGCATGATTCAATCAACACTTTTATGGAGGAACATTCAGGACAAATTGTCCCGTATGATTCACGATCATACAATACAATTATTTTTAAAAATATAAGTTTTTACTACCTAGTTTGTGGGTGTACGGTTACCCATTTACAATCACACTCTCAGACTCAAGAAAAATATAAAGAGTGTATACTTCAATTATAATAAACCTTAATATAATATGTCTTGAAGTTTTTTAACAGTCTAGAGTATAATTTTTCTAAAATGTTAGTGCACACAAACAACACAAATAATATTTCCAAATATATGTTAGGAGAAATAGTAATCAACATAATAACATTTTGGAATCATCAAAAACACACGTGATATAAAAACATAGTTATGAAAACTAAGTTGCAATTTCGCCCTTTTTGATGATGACAAAATAATTATTGTTTGAGTTAACATTTAAAGTAAATTTTCTCCTTAGCTCCTTAAATCAAATTTTCTCCTTAGCTTCTTTTAAATAAATGACCAATTTATAAAAGCGGGTTTTCATAAAGATAAAAAAACATAAACCTAAAAATTAAAAAGAAACAACAACTACTAAAATACAAACACGAACAAAACATAGACATGTTTAAATCATACACACATTCATAATACAACACATACATACACACAACACACATACATCTAACAAACAATAAAAAATATCAATCATCACAAAACAACACATACATACACACAACACACATATATCTAACAAACAATCAAAAACATTAATCATCAAATAATATTATGATTCCCCCTTTTTACAACAATAAAAAGGGAAGTACATATTGAAATCAAAAGTTTCTATGGATAAATCAAAAGAGTTGAAGAAGAAGAAGACTTTAATCTAATTGTAAATACAAGATTAACTTCCTAATACAATTTTTTTTTTCAAAGTTTAAATCAAATAATAACTAAGATAAGAAAAGTTAACCAGATTCACTTTTCATTCTAGACAAATTAAATAACAATGATTATTGCAAAAATGATGAAATAAATATTAATTAATTTCTAATTCAATAGTGAAAATGATTATCAATTATATGGATTTGGATTAGAGATAAAATGATAACTTAAAAAATAATATGAATTTTTTAATTGGTAACATTGCACATCTTTTCAAATATTTATGGCACACTTTATGCATTTTTTCTATTTGGGCTAAATTTGTGACTCTTTTCACTTTACGAACCATTGCACATCTTTCTATTTTTGCGTGCTTTATGCCTTTTTTTCAGTCTTTCCAATATCAATAATCTTAATTCAAATCCTACTAATAATAAAAATTAAACACATTTAAAAAGAAAATTAAATAAATTAGACATCTATTTTGCAATAATTATATCAAAATAGTACTTATCTATACAAACTTGAAAATAATCTCCTTATCTACATATAGTCATAATTTTAATTTAAAAATTGAAAGATTAAATTTTGAAAGAGAATTAATTTATAGAGCAATGTAATTGAAAATTTCATTCTAAAGATCAACCACGAAAAATTTTTCTCTAACAACATAAACATTTCATGAAGTGAAATTTAATGCAGTCAACAAAATATTTCATCATCTCATTTATCATCCAAAAGACATACAAACACCTTTTACATTTAAGATCACTTCATACCACAAATGCAAGAACAACACATGAATATAACACATGAAAATACTGAAATCAAAGGAAATACACTCAGCATCAAACATAAATACTCACAAGCAACAACTACATAGAAGTACATCTAGAATTCAGAGGGGCTTTGATTTGGAGGAGGTGGTGGGTTGAACATTGAAAAGCAACCATTCATCATTGCTACATTAGTGATAACCGAGTCGAATTGCCCTAAGATCCAACTCTTGTCTTCATTACTGTTAATTCAGGTGATTCTCAATTTGATCAAAATGTTGATCAAAATGAGTTTCCATTCTATCAAAGTGCTGGACCATTTCTTGGAAGAAATTTTGGTTGGGTCCAGGAGCTGGAGAAGGAACTCCTGCTTCTTCCTTAGAATCATCTCCCTCAGAGCTTTGATCTCGCCTAAAGAGTGACTGAAAGGATGTATCAATAAAGTAAATAGGAAGTTTAGTTGGAGGATCAAAATGTATAAGATTGTACTTATTTTTTAAGATGTATGCAACTAAGTGTCCTAAAGTTAAAATTTTCTTTCTCTTATTATGAGGAAGTCCAATATCAAAAAGTTTGTAAATGTAATCCATGATAAGTTAGGCTTAATCAAAAGGTTTTTCAGTTATTATCAAATAAGTGGCTGTGGAAAAAAGAGGAGTCATGTTAATGCGATCACCAGCTTTTGGATTAATTGAGGTTCACAAAACATGCTGGATGATCCTAACATTTTGATTAAGGGTATACACACGTGACAAATAACTCACTTAGGCAACACCTCTAAGATTTTAATTTATTTTGGACCAATCAAAGTCGGCCTTAGAGGTTATAGTGCGCACTCTAATCCCTTAAGTTCTTAGGTGGAGGAAGTTTCCTAAGTCTTCGTTAGTGATTTCTACTCATTGCTTGAAAACATAAAAGGTAATCCTTGTGTGGTCTTGGTTTACCTTCATGTTAGCCAAAAAAATTTGAAAGGTTTCTTTACGAAAGGCATAAATGAGAGTCAGGATAAATGAAAACTAGGTTGAGGTGAATAGGGGCTTGACAGAGAAATGGATTTCATTTTGAATGAGGAGTCGGGAAGGGGTAATTTTTGCAAAAAAATACCTATAGAAAGCATCCTCATTCTCTTTGGATAGAAAATTATCATCCCTACTAGATCTAGAGGATGATTTCTTAGAGATGCAAGGTAGATTGCTACTACTTGTCATTCCTAAGATTTGGGCTCTAGAAGGTTTTGAATGGATGAGAAAGTGATGAAAAATTTATCCAAATACCCTTATATTTAAAGAAAAATATTCTATCATACAGTAAAAAATTAAGATAGTATGCATGATTGTAAAATTATATGAGATGAAAAACTTTTCGTACATACGAACGGATATTGCCAATAATAAAATGACTTTTTGTAAAATGCCATTTATGAGGCATCATTTCATATAGACTTTTTAGCCAAACGATCATACAGACAAAGACGTGTTCATCCAGGACAATCAAAATATTAAAGATCATTTTATGGCAGTTAGGTTCATCCCCCATAAGAAATAGACAATAGGATCATACAAATGAAATACGATTTCATACGTATGGTATGCGATCAGTAATTGACATTTTTTGGAAAATCATCCCCAATCATACAGAGAAAACAAGACATATCATATAGTGTGATGACATCATCATACAATATAAAACCTTATGAAAAATTAAGTTTTGTTTGCTCAACACATAAACTTATCATGTATATGCTACATAATCTGTACTTTATGAAAAAAATTCATACAGTACGAAACTAACACTTAAAAAATAATACATGATAAATAAAAAATCTCATCAAACAAAATGACATACTTCCAGTAAAATCAAAAACAAAACAAACACAAAACTATCAAAAGGGAAAATAATCAATAAACAAATAAACCAACAAAAATAAAAAACAAACAACAAAATCTTATAATCAACCTAAGAAAATAAACAAAAATATAATTTACACAAGAAATCAAGTTTGCAAAATTTAATTTAAGCATTAAGATTAATCACACCTAATCTGGTCCTTAAATTAATAAACGTTTCAAAAACTAGTGATTTTATGAAAGTGTTTGCAAGTTAATTTTCAGTAGAAATGTGATGTAATTCAATTTCTCCCTTAGCTACATGATCTCTAATGAAGTGATGCCTTATGTCTATATGCTTGGCTCAAGAATATTGAATAAGATTATTTGAAATGCATGTGACACTAGTATTATTATAGAAAATTAAAATGTTGCCAATAGAAAATCCTAAGTCAATCAATTATTATTTTAATTAAAGAACTTGTGCCACACAACCACCTAAAGCAATATATTCTGCTTCAACAGTAGATAGGATTACTGAATTCTATTTTCTAATGGATCAAGAAACTAAAGATTTTCCTATTAATTGACAAGTTCTAGATGTACTTTTTTGGTTAACCCTATATCCTACAAAATTTGAATCAGAATATCTAATAATTTCAAAAGAAGAATTGTGCTTAGGATACCAAATCCTTAAGTTTTGAGTTCCTAAAAGATATCTCAGAATTCTTTTAACTGCTATCAAATGCGATTCTTTTAGATCAGATTGAAATCTAGCACACAAACAAATACTGAATATTATATATGGTATTTTAGCACTCAAGTAGAGTAATGATCCAATTATACCTCTAAATTTCTTTTGCTCCATGGATTTTTTCTTTGAGTCTTTATCCAACTACACTGAGGAACTCATTGGTGTAGTCACTGGTTTAACATTATCTATTTTATATTTCTTGAGGATGTCCTTAATATACTTTGACTAATTCCCAAAAGTTTCTTCCTCATTTTACTTTATGCTAAAACCAAGAAAATAGCTCAAATCTTCCATAAAACTAATCTCAAATTCACAACTCTTTTTTTTTTTTTTTGAAAAATCATCACAAAGATTTTTGTATTTGAATAATGAGTAAGTTATCTTCTATCCTTTTAAAAAAGAGAGTGGTGTCCACACTTCCTTTCATAAATGATCTCTTAAATAGAAAAGTGCTTAACCTCTCATAGCAACCCTAAATGCCTATTTCACTCCATATAATGTCCTTTTTAATTTAAACACATGATTAGAGAATTTAGAATTTTTAAACCCTGGAGATTTCTCATCATAAATATCCTCTTGTATCATCCCATTAAGAAAGGCTATTTTAACATTCATTTGATATAATTTAAAACTTTTAAAATAAGCAAAGGCTAACAAAGCCCTTAGCGCTTCACGTTTGGCTACAGTGGTAAAGTTTCTTCAAAATCAACCCCTTATATTTGATTATACCGCTTGGCCACCAATAATATCTTATTTTTGAACACCTACATAGTTCCAACAACACATTGATCCTTAGGCCTTTCAATTAATTCCTAAATATCATTTCTTACAAATTGATTCAATTCTTCTTATCTTATCAAAATCCAATATTCATATGAAAGTACTTGATTTATAATAGTGGGTTCAACAATTGATATAAAGGCAGAATGGTTCATTTCTTTGCTAAGTCCATGCCTAGTCCTAACACCCTCACTAGGTTCACCTAAAATTAATTCTTAAGGATAATTCTTAGGAAATCTCCATTCTCTAGGCAAAGGGTCTTCTTTTCTAACATCTTCTTCCAAAGGAATTGAGGATGCCCTTAATATACATTGAATGACTAGAAAAAGTTCATTCCCTTTTTTGTTTTATGCTAAAACAAATAAAATAACTCAAATCTCCCATCAAACTCATCTCAAATTCACTACTTATTATTTTTGAAAAATCTTCACAAAGATTTTTATTTGTACATCCAAATAAGATATCATCAATATATATTTGAATAATGAGTATGCCATTTCTTATTATTTTCAAAAAGAGAGTAGTGTCCACACTTACTTTTATAAATGATCTCTCTAATTGGAAAGTGCTTAACCTCTTATACCAAGCTCTAGGTGCCTGTTTTAGTCCATACATTGCTTTTTTCAATTTAAACACATGATTAGGGAATTTAGAATTTTTAAACCCCGAAGGTTGCTCAACATAAACATCCTCTTATATCACCCCATTAATAAAGTCACTTTTAACATCTATTTGATATAATTTAAAACTTTTAAAATTGGCAAAGGCTAATAAAACACTTATCGCTTCAAGTTTGGCTACTGGAGCAAAAGTTTCTTCAAAATCAATCCCTTCTTTTTTATTATACTCCTTGGCCACCAATTTTGCCTTATTTCTAATCACAACTCTTGAATCTTTCATTTTATTTTTGAACACACACTTAGTTTTAATAACACTTTGATCCTTTAGTCTTTCAATCAATTCCCAAACATTATTTCTTATAAATTTATTAAATTCTTCTTATATGGCCAAAATCTAAAATTCATCCAAAAGTGCTTGATTTATGTTTGTGGGTTTAACCATTGATATAAAGGCAAAATGGTCTACTTCTTGGCTACATTTATGCCTAGTCCTAAGACCCTCACTAGGTTATACTAAAATCAATTCCTTAGGGTTATTCTTAAAAAATCTCCATTCTCTAGGCAAAGGGTTTTTTTTCCAACATCTTCTTCAAAATTTATCTTTATAATTCCTTGGGAGATATTTTTAATATGATCATCTTCCAACTTTGGCTCTTCCAAAAAGACAGGTTCATCAAACACAATATGTGTGGTTTCCTCAACTACTAAAGATCTCTTGTTAAAAACTATATAAGATTTTCCAACACTAGAATATTCAAGAAAAATTCTTTTATTAGATTTAGGATCAAATTTTCCTAAAAGAGTTATATCATTATTATGAATGAACAACTTACATCCAAAAATATGAAAATGTGAAAGATTTAGTGTTCTACCCTTAAAGTTCATAGGGTGTCTTATTGAACTTGGATCTAATATTCATCATATTCAGAATATAGTAAGTTGTACTAACCACTTCAACCCAAAAATATTTTGAAAGAAAGTATTCTACCAACATGGCTCTAACAGCTTCAATTAATGTCCTATTCTTTCTTTCTATTGCCCCATTTGACTTAAGGGTCCTAGGTGCTAAAAAATTATGATCAATTCTTTTCTCTTTATAAAAATTGTTAAATTTTTTATTTTCAAACTCTCCTCTATGATCACTTTGAATAGATAAAATCTCACATCGTACTTTTCTCTAAATCCAACTACAAAAAATTTCTAAATTCCTCAAATGATTCACTCTTACGAAATAAAAATTTAACCCAAGTGAATCTTGAAAATTCATTAACTATTACAAATCCAAATAGTTTACCTCCTAGACTTACAGTGCTAACCAATTGAAAAAGATTCATGTGAATGATTACCAATGGTTTGTTAATTCTAACATCATTAATGGATTGAAAGGAGGACTTTAACTATTTTCCTAATTTCATGCATTACACAAAGGATCCTTAGTAGTTTAGGTATTCCTCTAATCAATTTTTTTGGGTAATTTTTCTAGGATTTTTCATGCTTGTGTGAAAAAGTCTCTTATGGCTTAACCATGATTCATTAGTAATTATTTTGAGATAAAAATATTAGAATATTTGATAAAATTCAAATCAAGCATGTACATATTATTTACCCTAGTTCCATGCAATACATCAATTCCATTTTGGCTTATTATTTAGCTAGTGGAAAAAAAATTTACACTATAACCTATATCACATAGCTGACTAATACTCAACAAGTTATGATTTAAGCCTTCTATAATTAAGACATTTTTAATGTAAAAATTGTTCAAATTTCTAATCATTCACGTGCCTATCATTTTTTTAGTGGTATTATGTCCCAATATAACCTTGCCTCCATTCCTGGCTTCAGTGATATAAATTATGTTATATCTTCAGTCATATGCTTCAAACATTTGCTGTCTAGGTATTAAATGCTCTCAGAAGGTCTTGTGTCAGAGCATTTCTACAAGATAATCAAATGTTTGAGTTGGGAGCCCAAATAAGTTTGGGTTCTCCTTTTGGTTAAAATAATCTAGATGCATATTTGATATAATTTGTTTTATGCATTTTAGGTTTCCACATAAATATGATTTACTATGAATAATGTAAGCATGAGAAATATGTTCAATCAATCCACAAGAAAAATATTTCACTATAGGAAAAAGATTTATCAGTCTATGTGAGTTATATTATCTTTTCTAAGGTTTCAAAATTTTATTCTTTAGATTAGGATTAGAAAAATCTTCAAGTGTTGGGGGTATCCTATTTTTCTCAAGAGCTTTAATTATTTCTCTAAAATATGAGTTAACACTTTTCAAAACAATATTGTCAACTTTTAAATAGTGCTCTCTACTATCAGATTCACCCATAAATGTTTTAAAATCATTTTCAAGTTGAGTGTGTGATGATTTCAATAATTTATGATTTTTATTCAAATCATCAAACTCATCCAATAATTTAATGTTCTTACTATCAATCAATGCGTGATTATTCCTAAGGATTTCCTACTCTTTTTGTAATTCTAAAAATTATATGTCAACCTAGCATGTAGCTTTTTAATTTTTCTATAAGCAGTATGAATCTTCTCAGAAACTTTAAATAATTCATCATAAATTAAGTCACATACATCTTCTTGATCTGATTGATTAAGCTTGTCGACTATTAAATATAAGTTTGTGACTTACTCCTCTGCTTCTATTTCTGAGGAATCTAAAACTGAGTCCACCCAAAATGCTTTCTTCAATCTCTTCTTGCCCTTCCTTATATTGCTTTTCTCCTCGACCTTCTCCTTGCTAAGATTAGATTTAAGATTTGGGCATTCATATTTGATGTGTCTTGGCTTCATGCATTCATAACAAATTACATCATTAGAAGACTTAGCATTTTTGTGGAACTTACCCTTATTCCACATCTGACATCTTCTTTGCTTCCTCATAAGAAAACTTATGAATTGCCTTGTCATTAAGGCAATATAATCTTTATCCTCAGACTTATTGAGATTATTGCAACTTAGTTTTTTAATTGAGAGATTCATGCAACATATATGTTTTTGATGATTACAAATATTATTATTTTTAATTACAGTTTCTCCTATCATATTTTGGATGTATTGCTTTTGTTGTTTGTGTGTACTAACATTTCAGGGAAATTATAGTTCAGATTGTTGAAGACTTTAAATCAGAATAGATTAGGATTAATTATAAATGGAGTTTATATTTTTTATTTTATAGAGTCTGAAAGAATGTGATTGTATTTGAATAACTGTGCACACACACATAGGGGGAGTGTTTAAAATTATAATTTTTTAAGCTGATCGTACTATACGAAGTCATCTCGTATGGGACTATTTGTTCAGTTATTTTTCCCTACAAGAAGTCAAACGAACTATAAGTAAAAATTTTTCCTAAGTATCGATTGTACTGTACGAAGTTTCCTTCATACAAATGACGTCCAGAGTATGAATTAGACGGGTCCCTTTTTGACCCAATGATTTTAAATGTTTTCTAAATTGATCATACTGTACGATCTCTTGTTTATACATATAACTTCCAGAGTACGAATTGAACGGGTCCCTTTTAGTCCCTAAAATTTCAAAAGTTTTATGAATTGATCATGTTGTATGATCTCCTGTTCATATAGACAATGTCTAGATAATAAATTGGATTGGTCCCATTTTGTCTCGATGATTTTAAAAGTTTTCTGAATTGATCGTACTATACGATCTCCTGCTCATACAGATGATATCTAGAGTATGTATTGGATGAGGCCCTTTTCATCTCAATGACTTCAAAAGTTTTCTAAACTTATCGTACTGTACAATCTCTTGTTTGTACATACGACATCTAGAGTATGAATTGGATAGATCCCTTTTCATCCCAAAGAATGCTAAATTTTGTTGAATAGATCATACTGTATGATTGCCTGTTCGTGCAGATGATGTCTAGACTACAAAAATGTGGGGTACCTTTTCGTCCCACAGAAGTTGAAAATTTTTATAACTATTTGAACAGTACAAACTTGATTCATACTGGATGATCATCGTGTACAAAAATATTTCATATAGATTCACAAAAGGTTCATACGTAATGATTTTTGAATTGTTTGTACATACGAACTTACGATCGTACTATAAGATTGTACATGCTCAAAATGTAAAATTTTAGTTCTCTGGATGGTTTTTCGTGTCTTTCATATGAAAGGTCCTTAAAAACTAACATAAAAAGAATTGTTCTTCATGATTTTTCAAGGGGAAGTGAAAGAGTGATTGTGGGATAGTGTTTAAGAAAGATTTCTTGCAAGTGAAGTGTGAAGGGTTCACATGGTTACTCAAAGGTAAGGATCTCTTTATGTTTTTTGTTACAACTCTTCTTTTCTTCTTTCTAGTTACTCATGAGAAGAGCTTTAAAGAAGATCTAGTTTTCTGCTGACACTTGGAGGGTGTGAAAGGATGACAATTTTCTACCGACACTTTGAGGGAATGAAAGGATGACGGTTCTCTGCTGACACTTGGAGTGTGTGAAAGGATGACGGTTCTCTGTTGACACTTAGCGGGAGTGAAAGGATGATGGTTCCTTGCCGCACCGAGGATTGGTGGAAGAGAGAAATTATAAAGGCTTCTCCACCTTGTTGTGAGGGAAAAAGGAGAGTCATTTTGGTAATAGTACAATACCTAAAGAGGGAGTCTTCAGGGAGTGGATGTAGGTCGTGTTTGACCAAACCACTATAAATCTTTATGGCATCTTATTTTCCACTTTTATTTATGTAATTTATTTAATGTGGTTGAAAAGTTTATTTTAGTTAAAAATCAAATTGCTGTAAAATTTAAAATAATTTTCTATTAAAAAATCAAAGAGAGATTTTAAATTACCAATTCACCCCCTCTTGCTTAGCCTTGAGACAATTGGTTAGGTTTAACAACCTATACGGAATCAGCAAAACTGAGATTGATCACTATATGAGTCATCCACTTTCAATGCAATGTTTTTTCTTCTTTTTCTTATTACCTGCATCAATCTATTTTTTAGTAACTCCTTGCTCGTAAGAAATTAGTAACCTAAGAAGATTGTCAATAGAATAAATATTTAAGTCTTTTGATTCAGTTATAGTAGTTATCTTTACATCATAAGCACTAGACAAATAATAAATAATTTTATTTATTTTTTTAGCATTTGTTAGTTCCCTACCTAAAACATGCAATGAGGTGATTATTTATGTGAAACGAGTATTTATGTCAGTGATTGAGTAATTCATTTTAATGTGAAATAATTCCTAATCATGTAGTAGAATGTTTAATCTAGAATATTTTACCTCATTAGTTCCTTCATATGTAATGCAAAGACTATCCCAAATTTGTTTTTTAGTTCTACAGGCAGAGACACACATATAGTCTTCAGATTTAAGTGCATAGAAAAAATTATTTAAACATTTAGCATTTAACCAAGCTAAGTTTTTTTTCTTCTACAGTTCAGTCAATAAATAGCATTTTAGTTGTAATGTCATCTACAAGTCTGGTTGGTCTAGTGTAGCCTTTATATACTAAAATATACATGTGATAGTCAACCAATTGATGAAATATAGACATATGTGTTTTCCAAAAATTGAAAGGAATGTTATCAAACAATGGTAGTCCAATGATCAAATACCCTTCAGGTGTGTTACGGTTTCCAAAAGTAGCCATGATTATTTTTAAAAAGTTGTCTAAATTTAAATTTTCAAAATAGGCTCTAATAACACTTGAAAGTCTGAATAGGTTATTAGACCTAAAGGAATTGTCCCAAGGCTAACCAAGAGGGGGGGGGGGGGGGGGGGGGGGGGGGGGGGGGGGGGGTTAGGGGGGTGAATTGATAATTTAAAATTCTCTTAGTAAATTAAGAAAAAAGATTTAAGTTATTAAGCACAATGATAAAATTTTTTCAAAAATATTTTTTCAACTATAGATTAACTTGTAGAAAATAAAAACAGTAAAAAGTAAAAATAGAAAGAACACTTAAATTTATACTGGTTTGGTCCAACAAGACCTATGTCCACTCCTTGAAGACTCCCTCTTCAGGTATTGCACTATATCAAAGTGACTTTCTTTTTTCTCCAACAGCAAGGTGGAGTAGCCCTTATAATTAACCTCTCTTCCACAAATCCCTAATGCGGCACAACATCTTTGTTCTTTTTCATTCTCCTGGTGACAGTGTAGTACTGTCATAGTTTCACACCCTCCTGGTGTCGGTAGAGTACTGTCATCCTTTCATACCCTCCTAGTGTTAGTAGAGTACCATCATCCTTTCACACCCTTCTAGTGTCGGTAGAGTACCAGTGCTCCTTTAAAAATCTTCTTCCAAGAGTCTTCAAGAAAGTAGGGAAGAACATTGAAGAACAAGAAAGAGATACTCACTTTTAGGAAACCTTGTGAATCCCCTCACAAATCACTCTTTATAAGAAATCTCTCACTCTCCAATCACAATAAACTCTCCTAAACACTCTCCAAGTGCACTATCGAAAGAAATTCATAGTAGGAGTTCTTAGAAAGTCAGTTTTAAGAACTCTTATATATGAATGCCAAAAAAAAAAAGCATACGTAAAACTAAAAATTTCTATTTGTCCATCTTGGATCGTACAGTTTGATCGCATATCGTATGTATGATCAATTCAAAAATTGCTTGTACAATCCTATATGAACTGATTTTTTACTCTGGTGGTTATATTTACGAACTACCATCATACAATAAAGTTAGTTCAAAATTGAACCATATCATCCGGTATAATTCTATACAAATACATTTCATACTCTGGATCGTGTACTATATGAACCCAATATCATATAATATGATATTTTAACCAAAATCATGCTTTGTTTGGTATGAAAATGGATGAGTCAATTTCGTACTCTGGATGTCATCTGTATGAGACTATTTCATAAAATACAAATAGTTCAAAAAATTTACTTGTTCATATTTACGAATAGGTATGCACCCATTTTGTACCCTAAATGTCGTCTATATGAACCTTTAATTATATAATATGATCAATCCAAATAATTTTTAAGTTTAACAAACTGGAATGTATCCATTTCATACTCTAGACATCATCTGTATGAATGTAACTTTATACAGAACGAATAGGACTTAAAAATATTTTCCTGGCATGATTCATTATATAATGTTCTTGATGAACATTCAAGATAATTCATCCAGTATGATCCATGATCGTATAATACAATTAGTTTTAAAAATACAAGTTTTTACACTCCTCTAGTGTGTGTGTGTGTGTGCATGGTTACCCAATTATAAAAACACTATCTCGACTCAAGAAAAATATAAAAAGTATAGACTTCAGTTACAATAAACCTTAATCTAATCTATTTTGAAGTCTTCAACAGTCTAGAGTATAATTTTCCTCAAATTTTAGTACATATAAATAGATAAAATAATATTTCTAAATATATCTTAGGAGAAATATTAATCAACATAATAATATTTGGAATCATAAAAAATACACATGATATAAAAATATAGTTATAAAAACTAAGTTGCAATAGTGTATAGCTAGCCCAGAGCAACAATGTAATCCCCTCACACTCTTTCTCTCTCACACTCAACCTCACCTTCTCCTTCCTTTAAAATTATGGATTTCTCAAAAGCTTCTCTATTAGAGTCCCTTCATTAGTCACACAATCCTCTCACCTCTACAAAAAAAATCTCTAAAACTTGCTTAGGTATTGGTCTTCAAGAAACCTTAAAAAATCAAGTAAGCTGTCACCATTCATACAATATGATTTGAGTTCGTATATAAAAGTTCGTGTAGGTTGTTAAATCTTTAAGAACTAGCCCGAAGAAAACCAAGATAGGGTGGGGGTGAATTAATAATAATTGTTTTTCAAAAAATCTTTTTATACTTTTTCAAACATTAAAATTAGATGATTTCAACAATGGATGCAAAAATGAATAAATTCACAATAACAAAATAAATGAGTATTTTAAACCACATAATAAATCACATATTAATGCAAAAATTTAAATATGGATAAGTAAAAAGAATTATCACACCAGATTTTATAAAGGTTCAGTCAAATCTGACTTATGTCCACTCTCTGAATGCCTCCACTCTATGTATTACATTCAATCTTTTAGTGTCTTTCCTTTAGCCCCCAATAATAGCCAGAGAAGCCCATACAAAATCGCTTCCACCAATCTAGTGCAGTAAAGTACCTTAAGTCTTTTTCACCCTACTAGTGAAGGAAGAGAACCTGAAATCCTTTTTTTCCTCCTAGAGATGGCAGAGAATCAAGAACGCTTTCACTCCCTCCTAGAGTTGGCAAAAAACCAAAATTTATTATTGAAGAATATCTCACTGGAGCAATCTAAGAATCAAAGTAGAGACTTAAAGAAGATTGGAAGGAGCTTTGCTTGGAGTAACCTTGTACAACTCTCATAACTCCCCCTCACAAGAACTCTCCCTCTCTTCTCACCCAAAGCTCTCCTCAACTCTCTTTCTAAGCTCCCTCTAAAGAAAACTCAACAATAAAAAGATGTCTTACATGATAATGTAGGAGTTTAAATAAAAAGCCTCCAAAGAAGCCCTAAATTTTAATTTACCCACAAGAATCATCCCGTATGATCGTTGTATCTTTTTGTACGATTAGTACAAAACATCATTGCTACATAGTACAAACTGTATTAGTATGTATGATCAGTTCAAGAGATTATACTGATCGTGCCGTATGATCCTACACTCATCCTATACGATTAGTTCAAGAGACTGTATTGATCATCCAGTATGACAGGAGATGATGGGCAATGATTAAGCATTATCCCATGGATCTCTCGGTCATACATTATGATCATCTTATACGATGTGATTGAGCTTTTAAACCATAGTTAATCTATTATTATAAGATCTAGTTAGGCATGATTGTCACAAATCATCCAGTATGATGTATATTATACTATACATTTAGAGTAAAATTTTAATATTAAAATATTGCCTAAATTGTGATTTGCAGCAAAATGTTGTGATTATACCTGATTGTCTTGTATGATTATGATTGTTTAGTATGATTAGTTTAATCAATCTTAATTAACAAAGAGTGCCCTAATTAGAGTTTCCAGTGAACGGACATCCAGTGCTATATAAATCGTACTATATGATTAGTTCAAAAAATAGAAAATTTTCTAACTCACCAACTCACTCTCTTGAGTGTGTGTGTACAAGATTACTCAGCTTAGTATCCACCATATACATGACTTAACTCAAGAAAGGTAAAAGTATATTGAAGTTAAAATTACAAACACACTCAACCCTAGTCTATTAAATCTTTAGTTGATTGAAGTTGCAAGTGAACTGTTGACCTAAAATGTTAGTGAGTAGGGAAAAATAGATATGCAATAAACCAATTTACATGAAATAGCAATAAGAAAAAAATAATGTTTGTTATCACCAAAATCATAATTACTGAGTCCGAATTTTTAACATTCTCCCTCTTTTTGATGAGGACAAATATTATTGTTTAAAGACATTAAATTCTTTTTTATTCTCTAATCTTACCCTTAGAAGGTAAAATTTTGAAAGTAAAGAGAGTAATTTTTTTAATATGAGATAAATACAATAAATAATTGGAAAAAACTAATCTAAGCAAAGTAGTAAACTGGCTTCATTTAAATAAGGGTGCAAACAACTAAACAACAAATTACTACTCCCACTCTCGACATCATAAAAAGGAGGAAATAACTAAAAAGTAAAAGACATAAAGGAGAAAAAAAACTCACATACATCACAAAGTACAGATGTAAAGAATAGTATAACTATAAGAACAAAAACATAGAGCAATCTAGAAAAATAAAGAATCTTGATCATGTGGAGGTGGTGGTGGTGGCTGAAAGAAGTGATGAAGGGAAGAAAATTGTTCTTCAAACTAGGCCATATCCTGATCATGCTGCATCCACTGCTGGGAAATATAGGAGTCAAAGCGAGCTAGGTCTTGTTCATGTTGATGCTTTTTCTATACTATGTAGGAGTCAAAATGGACCTCCACTAATCAAATCTCTAAACCAACTGATCAATCCGAGACTGTTGGTAGATAGGGACAAATGTAGGAATAGGTCCTCCCTCTTCTTTCACAAACTCTTCATATATAGTGTGAAGACGAGTACTGGGAAGGATATGGAAGGAGCTATTTGAGTAGAATATAGGGAGGTGATCAGATGGAGCGGCAAATTAAAGATTGTATTTAGACTCTAGGACAAATGCAATTAGATGTCCTAAGGTAAGGTGGCAAGGATCTTGAATGTATGTTAGGTTATCATGATAGCAAATGATAATATTAGTTGCATTAAAGTCAATGTTAGCCATAATGTAGTAAGTGGCAAATGAGAGAATATAAGTAATGTTAATCCGATCCCTAGCTTTAGGAATAATTGTGTTGTGAAAGATGTGCTGAATGATTCAGGCATCCTGGACTAAGGTGTTAACTTGGGATATATGATACTTAATGTTGGTTTCCTTAAGAATGGTGTTTGCAGGGGTCCAATTATAGTCAGGGTCTGAGGCTAAAATGTTATTTTTGCCTCTAGTAGTGGAAAGGTGAAGAAATTTATAAAAGTATAGGTAAGTGATTTCTACAAGTATTTTATTAACATAATATTATAGGGTAGTAACATAATTTTTAATTTGAAGGCTTACAAAAAAATTTGAATAGAAGTTCAGAATTGAATGAAAATGCAACAGTAAGAATAACACAAAGAATTATCTGAGTAAAAGATCGAGTACCTGAAAGTTCAGAACCTCTTGATTGATGATTTTGGATAGGATAATTCCAACATTTTTTTAACAATTATAAGCTGCTTCATCAGCTTCCTCAATAAATCTTGGATTGATAGTGCACCTAAAAGAACTACTTGCAAGTGCTTTGGAACATTTTCCTTTAGCCATTTCAAGGAATGAGAGTTCAAGAGGAAAATAAAGGATGAGAGGATTGAAATGATGTGAATTAAGTGAAGAAATTTTATTATTTATATAAGAATTTCTAGATCAAATTGTACGGCCATAAGGTCGTACTGGATGATCGTGTGCAATCAATTAGTCTAGATAATTAGTCAAAAAGGTGGTCTTATCATATATTATGATCAGACATTATACTAGAAAATTAGAGAGAGTGTTCGTTCTGTGAAGTCAGCCTTTATGATCATTGGCTTATTCGATCATATGGTGTGATCATGTGGATTAAACAGTACGATAGGTCATAAAAGATCATACCAACTAAATTCAATTCATAAAAGATCATTCCTAATGATCAGGCTGATAAAATTCTAGCCAAAGCGATTTGATATAAGGGATTATGGACAAGGTCCTTAGATAGAAAGACCTATATATTCTGCTCAATCAACCTTAGTGATTTCTATGTGTTGTCGGCAAACAAAGGAATGTTGACGTCATTATTCGAGGTTGATTTCCTTGGAATCCATCTTTAGCTCCTAAGTCTTCATAACCTAGCATACACATCTTCTCCAGGATTTCCCTTAAGTGTATACCCATTGACATAGCATTGACTCAAACCCCTGAATTGACTTAAATCATCACTACTTTAAATAAAATTAAATTGACACAAATTTAAATGAATAATGATGATTACTCTAATTATTTTAATTTATACGTTACTTTTATATTTATATATTTATATATATATATATATATATATATATTATATATATATATATATTATATATATATATATATATTTATTATATATATATATAATAGTTTATCTAAATTCCCCTTTAGATTAATTAAAATTAATAGGCAATTTAAATTTAAAACTTTAGGAAGTTTTAGGGCTCGGTTGAGGCTGGTTCGGATCCCCCAATGATCTCCTTCCCTATTCATTTACAAATTACCCATCCCCTCTCATTCAAAAGATCCCCCTTGTCTCCCTCTCCATTTGCACAAACCACAACCCAAGGAAAAAAACCTGAGGGGGAATCCCCCATTCATAGGATGCCAAGGCCTGAACTCCTCCCTTCCTCCCATCCCTCTCGCTAAATCAAAGACCAAGAGCCCCCTTCTCCCCCTCTCATGTCTGATCCAAGTTTGTAAAATCCCAAGGCTCCGATCCACCTCTCCGTTCGCTAGAAGCTCCAAGAACCGAACCCACCTAGCCAGGCATAATCTCTCCTCCCTTCAATCTGAGCCTTACTAAAGCCCTTTGACCTCCCGTTGCTTCCCTTGACTGACTCCCCTCCACCTACAGGTTTGCTGCTTCTCCATTCTCTTCCCCTTGCTCTTCTTTATCTCCCCTTCTTCTCTTCCACTTTTCTTTTGATGATTTTAGCTAAGCATATAAAAAAAATGTCATGTGGATTTGTGATTGGAAGACAATGATCTTCATATTGATTCACTTCAAGTAACCTTTTGTGAATCTTTGCACACTAATTATTTGATGGAATGTCACTAAGAGGAAGTTCTGATTATTTCATTTGTATCAAGGTTTTATTTGACGCCTCTTTTATATAGATCTCATGTTAGAGTTATAAATTCATGTGTAGGCTTCCTAATGTATATATATCTATAGATTCATTTATAAAAGAAAAATAAAAAATGAAAGTGATATTTGGTCTTCTCGATTAGTTGTAATTTATGAAATTAATAGCTATACTTGATAATTTTGTTCAACCACCATCTCAAATTTTTGTGAATGTATTTAGTGTGAAAGTTTCATGTAGCTTTAATCCGTAACAACTATGATGTCAAATGTAATTTTATTCAGTAAATTTCTTCATAGTCTAGATATCTAGGTGAATACTTTAAAATGCGGTTCTTTTTGGACATTTTGAAAGATAATTTAAGCATGATTTGCTTGCTAGTTTAATAGTCTTTCTATTAATGGATTAAACAACTTTATATGAATCAATGAAGTGAAGGAAGTTTGATAGATAATTACATGCTTGTCTTCTTTCATATATATATACATGATGGCAATTCTCTTAATAATAAAATTGTAACAAGTAAGATACATAGTTATACTCTCAAAGATTGTCATAATATCAAAATCATTCTCCATGAATATGTCATACATTGTCCATCACATATATGGAATTTGACTCGGGTTTTAATAGGTAATAATGTAAATTGTGACTACAATGGAAAGTCTCTATGCATACTTGTGTTTCGATATCGCATGCAAATTCAATTTTGAGCATCTCAATATGGAAATAAGTGGCTAGGTTGGTTTTAGGTTTCATATCTATATGTGGTATTTGTCTTGTCACAATTCATATTAAAGTAAATGATGTTGAAATTGGCAAAAAAAATTTAATGGAAGCATGTTTAGGTTTTAAAGAGTTATAGGCTTGGTGATGTATTTATACACATTCTTAAACCTTAATATGTATACATGTTTGATATTACGTGAGGTAAATGAATTGTATTTGAAAGGTAAATTGTGATTTTGAAAGGTGAAATGTGTGTGTTTTTGAAAGGTAAAGTGGGTGATTTTTGAAAAGTGATTAGTATATATTTTCAAAAGGTATTATGTGAGAAAGACTAAGTGTGAATTTGTGGGGCTTTGAAAGGTAAAGTGTTTTAATAGGTATATGTTTTGAAAGGTTCACTTGTGATTTTGAAATGTTGAATAATAAAGTGCATGTTGAAAGGGGAGATGTATGTTTTGGAAGTTGTATGTTGGAACACTAAGAATGATGAAAATGTGTTTGTATTAAAATTAAGCTTGAGCGTGTTTTGAAAAGTGGAAAAAATGTGTAGGTTTCGAAAAGTGAAAGTGTATGTTTAAGTTGAAAGATGAAATGTGTAAAAGTGGAATTTGTGTGTGTTTTGGAAGGTGGAGATGTGGAGTTTGTGTGTAAAAGTGGAACTTGTGTGCGTTTTGGAAAGATGGAAATTGTGTATGTGAAAAGTAAAGTGTATGTGTGTATCTTTCGAAAAGTGAAATGATGTGTTTGAAAACGGACTTGTGTGTATATAAGTTGAAAGGTAATGTGTGTATCTTTGAAAAGGTTTGGGAAGTAAAGTTTTTGTCTATATTTAAAAATGACGTGTAAAGGTGGAAATTGTGTGTATGCTTTGAAAGTCGATTGTGTGTTTCTTTGGAAAGTGACACGTATATATAAGGAAAAGTAAAGTGTGTGTTTTGCTGAATGTTGAACTTTTTTGAGAAGTGGGGTACATGGATGTTGGAGAGAGTTATTTTGGGTAATCATTGGAAAGTAAAATTGTTTGTGCTAGAGACTGATGGTTTTGGGTGACTATTGAAAAGCAAAGCTCTCTTTCTCTCTCTACCCTATTTCTCTCTACTTCTTTTCCTTTCTTGTGCCTTGGGGTGAATGTTTGAAAAATGCAAAGTATGGTTTTAAAAGTGAATGGTTCCAAAAGGAAAAGTCAACAAACCGATGTGTAAGCACGAAAAAAGGTACGTTTGGATTTAAATATATATATATATTTTCAATTATTTCATTTCTAATTATTAAATATGCCTCTAATACCTACTTCATTTTCTATGTTTACATGAACTGTGAGGAATGATATCGATCAAGTGAACAAAAAGAAAATAGACTAAAGGTGTTAGTCACCTCTATCCAACAGCGTAGAGGAGCTACGATCAGATATAACCAGAAATTGGCTTTGGTGTATGTGAGTATTCTAAAAACTTAGATAGTCTTAAGAGTTAAAACAAGTCTTGATTTTCAGGACTTGTGGAGCCATTAGAGAGAGAAACTCTCGTTAGGGAGAGAAACTCCACTGTTTTCAAACTTTCCATTTCTTAGTTTTTCTGCCATCTTCATTGCCAGCCTTAGGCGATGGCGGCAGATGGCTGCTGACCATCGGTTGGTGCACCTGGTCAAACTGGAGGATTAGTTGGATAAGTTACAGAAGATGGACATTGTCGTATGAGGTTGGATGCGAATGATGCGCATATGAGGCTATCTGCGCGACCTTTGGTAATCAAGGAGGTTAGTGATTCACCTATTAAGAAGAAGATTGATTTTGTAGAAGGAAATGGTAAAGGTATTTTGAATAACCCTATATGTATTACTCCTTGACATTAGAAGTCTTGTGTGGAATCGCATCAAAAATCAAATGATCTTGAAGCTTCTTTAAAAGATATGAAGATTTATATTAATAAATTCGGTTATTCAAATGCAATCCCTAACCTCAGGCCAAGGATAAATGCAAATTTCCTGAATGAGGTTAACAATATTTCTCATCCTGATGATAAGTGACCTTCTGACGATAACACAAACTTTACTGTGAAGTCAAATATGCCAATCTCTGAGAATGCTATAAAGAACTGCTATGATCAACCCATGAATAGTGCTGACAATGGCCCTAAAGGAAATTTCCTAAATGCTTGGAAGAAGACTCAGCACATTAAGTTAAATTACAATGTGAATTTTACTCCTGTTATTGAGGATGGAATAACCGTTGTAATGAATGCTGATTTGGGAAATGCCAATTCTTAGGTATTGAAGAATTCTCTGGTTATTAAAGTTTTGGGTGATAACATCTGTTTTCTAATTTGCAGTAGAGAACTTCGAAGGAAATGGTCTAAATATGGAAATTTCCACCTCACAACATTGGGTCTCAATTGGATTCTCTGTTCTTTTAAGAACCCTTATGCATTGGAAGAAGTCTTAGAGGGGGCCCTTGCTTTATTGGAGGAAATATAATTGGCATGGACCAATGGTCCCCTTCATTTTCCCCCGAATCACTTAAAGGTCTTACAGCACCTATATGGATTCGCATGCCTTGCTTACCGTTACATTGCTGGGATGAACAAAACATTCCAAGAATTGCATCTATGATTAGGGTTCCTTTATATCTTGATGGAAATTCATTTAAATTGGGTAAGAGAGAGTATGCCCGAGTATGTGTTCAAATTGATTTAGATTAAAAATTACCAAAAGGTGTTTGGATTGAAGGAATGCATGGAAGATCTTTTCAAAAGGTAGAATATGAAAATATTTCATCTCTTTATTATCACTGTGGTAGAATTGGACATTTGAAGAATACATGCCCTCTCATTAACAATCTTCCTATAAAAACAGTTGATACTATTTCTGCTATAAGAAGAGGTGGGGAGATTCATGAGAAAGGAAACACTTTTGAACATGATGAATATGGACCATGGATACAGGTTAAATTCAGGAAGAATAAATTCTTCAGAAAAATTGAAGGTCAACCGAATCAGAGTACTAGAATTCAAGATCAAATAAATGATCCAACTGTCCATAAAAATTCCAACATTGAAGAGGGTGAAATCATTGAAAATTCTTCAAATAACAATGTTGAAGTTCTAATCACAGATCTTGTTGTTGAGAGTAACTCACAGGATTTAATGAAAACCAATTGTTCTGAATTATGTTTGAAAAACAATTTCAGTATTCTGGAAGAGGTAATGCAAGATTCAGGAGTGGATGAAACTATGGAAGCTGAATGTATTCAGGAACCGGTTAAATGTGGGAACTTTTCTCCTAGTACAAATAAAGGAGAATGTGCTTCACCAGGAGATTCCACCAAACAAGAGACACTAATAACATGAGATGGAGTATCTAGTGATGTTGTCGGCAAGATCTCAACTTCTGGTAAGTTAAAGATTGCAAAAGAAGTAAGATACTTGGGTCCTGTTGATGTTGCGTGCAAGAATAGAAGAGGTGGAATAAAGAATAAAAAGAAAGGAGGGGATTCATCCCCTCAAGGGAATTAATGTCCTCCTTTATATTATGGAACTATAGGGGGGCCAAAAAGAGAGAGGCCTCTATTTATCTAAGGGAGATAGTGAAGGATTATAAAGGTTGCTTTATTGGTCTTACAGAGACTAAGTTATCAAAAATTGATAGGCTTGATGTTGATAAGGTTATTGGAAGGGAATGGGACTTCTTCCACCATCCTGCAGAAGGTACCTCTTGGGGAATCCTTATTTTGTGGGATAGAATTAAGGTGTCTTTTAAAGTTATGAATCATTCTTTTCAAGTTGTTATTGGAGTGCTTAAATCTCCTTTGTTTGGTTCTTGGATTGTGAGCACTGTGTATGCTAGCAAGGACTATCATGTGAGGAGAAGCTTATGGGAAATGCTTGAGAAGGCTGCTATGGACAATATACCTTCAGTAGTTGGAGGAGATTTCAACTGTTTATTTTCTAAAGATGATAAGAAAGGTGGCAAGAGGTTCTTTTTTTTCCAAAGGGCCTCAGGAGATGAAGTTGTTTATGACTAACAATGATTTTCATGATGCATGTACTATTGGACCTAGATACACTTGGTGCAATAACAAGGAAGGTGCCATGAAGATATGGGAAAGGCTTGATAGGTGCTTGCTGAATGCGGCTGCTCTTCAAAAAGTACCTTTGGCTTGTGTTAGACACTTAGGAAGGGTAGCATCTGATCTTTAAAATTGGTCACATGAAGGATGAATGGAAAGACACATTGATCGCATTAATCCCAAAGGTGAAGTATCCTATGGTTCCATCCAATTTTAGACCTATTAGCCTATGTCAAACCACCTATAAGCTGGTCACAACTATGTTGGTTAACATAATTAAAATGTGTATCTCCAAGATCATTTCAGAAGAGCAAGTTGCTTTTATCCCTGGCAGATCAATGTCTGAGCATTGTCTACTTGCTCAAGAGATCTTCAACAAATTCAGGACCTCAAAAGATAAGAAGGGATTGATGGCAGTGAAATTAGATATGGAACAATCTTTTGATAGCATGGGTTGGCCAACATTGTATCAAGTATTACAAGCTTATGGATTTCCTAATTCTTTTTGTAAGATTATCATGGAATGTGTCATGAATGTTAGATTTTCTTTCATTTTAAATGGAAGGCTCTCTAATTGGATTAAAGCTGGAAGTAGGCTTCGGCAAGGCTGCCCATTATCTCCTTATTTATCATCATGTGTTCCCAGCTTTTATCTCATGCAATTAATCAAAGAGGGCTGCATTTGGGAATTCATATAACATCCAAAAATCAAAAAAATTACACATCTATTGTATGCAGATGATGTATTAGTCTTTTCCAAAGCTTCCTCAAAAGCAGCTCAAGAATTGAAGGCCATTGTGTCAGATTTTTGTAGATGGTATGGACAGAGAGTAAATGAATCCAAATCATTGATTTTCTTTGGCAAGGTTGTGAAGCATCCAATGAAGAATCAAATAAAGAAGAAGTTGGGTTTTAAGGTGGTGAAGGAGATGCTTTATTTGGGTGTTAAAATAGCTCTAAAAAGATTAAGAAGACATGACTTTCAATGTATGATTGACCTCATATTAAAAAGACTCAATGCTTGGGGAAGCAAACATTTATCTATGGCTGGTAAGATCACTCTTGTTAAAACATCTCTTTTAACCTTACCAAGCTTCTTACCAACTCATTCTTTGGTTCCAAAGAAAGTATTATATCAATTTGATCAATTCTATAAAGAATTCATATGGCATAAAGGTATGGGTAAAATGGGATTACATTATGTTGCATGGGATGTCTTATGCAAACCAAAATCTGATGGTGGTATGGGATTACATTCTGCTGTTCATCGTATGGGGCATCTTAGATTGAGGTTAGCATGGAGATTCATTCAATATCCAGGGAATTTTCTACATAAGAATATTATTACTAAATATGGTGATAATATCTTGAATGAAGGACATAAAATTGGATCTTCTATGACATGGCAAATTTTGATGGACGGTGGAAAGTCACTCAAACATATTATTAGATGGAAAATTGTTGAGGGGAAGAAAATCAATGTTATGAAGGATATTTGGCTCTTGGATAGGTGCTTCAACACTTGGCCTACTCTAGCTGCTTGTGTGGAGCTGGAGAACATAAATATGAACTTATTCATCACACCAGACTGTAGATGGAATGTTGAGTTGCTATAGCAATTCTTTAATAAAGAACTTATTGTGCTAATTTTGCAGGTTAATATTGACCATGAAGCTGATAAGGATTATTTGGAAACCATGTATTGCCACAATGGTAAATCTATCACTGCTATGGCATATGAGGAATCATTAAAGAGGCAGTCCAAGGAGGAAGACTACGAATTTATAAGATGGCTAAGAAGTCTAAAGATGAACCCGAGAGTGGAGCTTTTCTGGTGGAGGATGAGTGAGTTTGCCATTCCAACATTTGAGTTTCTTAATTATAGAAAGCTAAGCCAGAATGACTTAAGTCCAAGAGGCTGTCAAGAAGTAGAAAGTTATGCTCATATTGTGGTACATTGCAAATTCATCAAGGATATCATTTTAACTTACACATATAAGCCAAACACCCCACCTTCACACTCCCAACAGCACCCCAAACTCCCACTGCTAAATCCACACTTCCTCTAACCTTTTGAGCAAAACCTACAATTCCTAAAACAGGCCATCTCACGTGAACAGCTTATAGACCTTCAACCTCACATAATAGATTCACCTAAAACTCTTTACCTCTCCATTACCACTACACAAACAATTGAACTCCATTGGTATACATATCAGCCCCCATCTTTTAACAGCCATAATAGCATCCCTCTTTACTTCTCATCCAAACCAAGCCCCATACACCTCCAAAGCCAACAAACACATCTTCTTTACCTTCAAAAATAGCAACTTGCCACCTCTAACACCTTAATAGCAACTACACTCCAAGCCTCACAACTTAACAAACCTCTTTAACTACCTTTCAAACTTTACTCCCTGTAGCTCCTAGCTTGTAATCTAACAAACACACAACCATCTCCTCTTACAACATTCTTCTAGCAAATCCTTCAACCAATAGCTCATCTTCATAATTTCCATTACTCACTACATTTCCAATTCCATACACAGAAGCATATCAATCCAACACTATCAACTACTGCCCACACATCATCCAACCAAAATGCTTCTAGCAACCACCAAAACAATAACCCCTTCTCTCCTAAAAAAAAGAGAAAAAATGAGGAAATTCAAGAGAGAAAAGAGAGAGAGAGAGATTGTGTACTGTCTCTCGTGCCTTCTACCTCATTGCCGTTGTCACATCGCCAAATAAATAATGGCACCCCGAAACTTAGAAATAAAAAAATCCCATTTTTGGCATTCGCAGGATGCTGGGGGACCTCCTATACATGCTCTTCATAGCATGGTGGGAGGAAACTGGCTATAACGCTTGCGGCGAGGCTAGTAGACCATGTATATGCTCACATAGCATGGCAGGGACACTTCTAAGCACCCATATGCACCTCAGTGCTTCCAGAAAAAAAATAATTGTGTATTTCCAAATAGATACTTTGAATACTCATACATGTTCTTCATATCGTGGTGGGGGTTGAAGAATTACGTCCTTCATATCATGATGGAAAGGCCCTTAGATTTCTTGATCCTAAATGAGGGAGATGTCGGGAGGTTGCCAAAATTTCAAATTAATAGAAGACCTATTTTGAACTAAAGAATACAAGGGATTTGACTTGAATGGCAGAGAACAAAAGTTGAGCAAATACACGGGACTTGAATAAGAAGGACCATAGGGAACATAACTAAAAACTGTGAAGTGGACTTTTAATAAATGTACAACCATGATTAAAATGCAAATGCTAAATAATGACCTGAGTCATCTAAATAAACAATCAATATATGAACACATGATTCATGGTGGGCATAATTTCAAGCAAGTAAAACTCCTAATGGGTGCCATAGTTCATAGACATACAACAAATTTGCAAAGTGGGCATGAGGGAATGCAATAGCATCTCTATCATTAGCTATAATTCAACTTCAAGACAATAAACTAACTAAAGAGATCAATGCATGTCAAGCATGCTAACTTGTTTATAGACAATGATGCTAAGAAGTATCTTAAAAATGTTCCTAAGGAAACCTTATGATGAATGCAGTGACATGATCCACAAGCAAGTGTCAGAGATATGTAACAGATAAAACAACGTCCCTACCACATTAATTTACAAACAGATGTATTATTCTCCTATGAATACAAAGTAAGCATGCAAAGAATATAAAAATTATTGATCAGTGTGTGTAGAAAAGGCATCAATGAATATAATTCGCAGGAAGTCAACATTGGTACGTAGAAGAATATGCCGAATGTGCTTGCAAATGGTGGTGCCCTTTTCAAATACACAACACAGCATATAAGAAATGCTAACATCTTATGGCGATTTTTTTTTTAAAATTGCAATAGCATTAATAGAAAAGGAAACTAGTTACAAACTAAAGCAAAGGTTCACATTCCTTCTTCAAAATAGAAGTAAGAGATGGAGGAATGCAAGCAAAAGAAGAACTATCAAAACAAAAATTGTTATCTAAAGCCAAAGTATGGCACATATCAGCTACTCTATTACAATTTCTATTAACATGATTGAAAATTACCTTATTGAAATTGGCCAAGAATAGAAGATTCTACTCTATCCGGTTGTAGCTTTGCCACTTAGCCTTATTCAAAGAATTTTGAATGAACTTGATAACATTGAGGCTATCACCTTCAAGAATGAGTCCTTTGCACTACAGCATCCACGGTTGAATGAATTTTCTAATTGTCATCACAACATCAAGCTCAATATTTGCTATATCCCAATGCATTCTTTTTTCACCAAAAGCAATCAGCAATCTCCCTTTATCATCTCTAAAGTAACCTCCACTACCAGCATTATACGACGTTAGGAGAGCCGCATCAACATTAATCTTAATCCATCCCGGCGGTGGAGGGTGCCAAGTATTTTGAAACTCCCTAGGGAGATTAGCACCCCAGCTAGCAATGAGTGGATTAGAGATTAAGAAAGCTATAGACATAACACCTGCTATAGTTACTGAAAAAGAATTTACAGTTTTACCATGAGCCACTTCATTCCTGTTTTTCCAGTTAAGATACACCGAGTTGCAATAAAGACTGACTACATTAGGTGCAAAAGTAGAAAGCCTCTTCAACTAAGTTAGACAATCGTCCAGAGAATCAAAAACTAGAATGTAAATTCCCCAGTTCTGGATTTTCCTCAGAATATCATGCAGATGCCTACAAGTAACAGCAATATGTGATAGATTTTCTACTTCTTTGCAACCTCTAGCACACAAATCAACATTTGTAAGCTTCCTATATTTCAAGAATTCATTTGTTGGAATTGCAAATTTACTCAACCTCCACCAAAATAGCTCAACCCGAGCTATAAGTTTCAAATTCTTTAACCAGGTTGTAAATCCCATGTCCACTTCACTCTTGTGCCTGGTGTTGCAAGCATCATATGCACGGGCAGTAATTGATTTGCCAGATAATTGACAAATCTCCTCCAAGTAGTCCTCAGGTGCTTCTCTATCAATATGTATCTATAAAATAATAGTTATCAAATTCTAATTAAAGAATCAGAGTAAGTCTTCTACCTTCTAGGAACCACTTGGATCAATAAAGTGGTTGAGCTTAAGTTCTTCCAACCCCAAGTAGTTAGCAGTGATTGGCCACTCATTGAGACATTTGTCTAGCAACCATACATCATTAAGAACATCTATTTTCTTCCCATTAGCCACTTTCCACCTTAATAAAGGTTTCAAGTATCTAGCACCTTCATTTAATATTTTCCAAGCAATTGAGGTACCAATCCTGCATTTAGATTTCCATAAGTTGTCACCATACTTAGCAGTAATAACCCGAGATAGCAAAGATTCCTGCAACATTTATCCACTTCCAGCAACACCTTTCTAGGCACCAAATTATGGGTCGAGAAAAAAATTGGGAGATTTAAGAGAGACGTTTTGGCAAGCACAAACTTTCCTGCCAAAGAAAGACATTTACCTCCCCAATTGTTCATCTTTTGCATAATTCTATCAATAAGAAATTGAAAATCAGATATGTCCGGTCTTCTCAGCAGTAATTTTACTCCCAAGTACTGCAACTCTTTCATAGTTTTGAAATTCAAAATCTTCTTTATCCGAGCAGTCTCAGCTCTGTTCATACATCTACTAAATAGAATTTGAGGAAGATTCAACTTGGCTTAGACAATATGTACGGCTCATATCATCATCTTAAAGGACTAGGTTAGTGAAAAGAAACTATAGAAAATATAACACTACACTCTGAGCTTACAAGAGAGAAAAATGGAGGTGGCATCATCCATGTGACACATATAAGTGAGATTTATAACCTCTGAAAGATAGAGAACTTACCTGTTGATGAGGCATACTACAAGACACTGATAGTAATAGCCTTGAATCTTAAATCTAGAGTAGATTTAGTGTTTTATATATAACACTAACACCTGTGTCCTAGCTAATACATTATGGACTTATATTTTTCCTAAAAAGGAAAACTAGCTAACCACTTAGTGGTATAAAATTCATGTTGTCTGGTCTTTATAAAAGATGGGTGGGTGGTTTAGTTTTTGTAAGTTAAGTCATACATCTAGAGAAACTCTTAAGTGGCCTTGTACTTGTGAAGGGTGGTGTGCTTATAAATCTAATGAGATTAAATTTTGATTTTAGTTAGTTTCTAATATAATGCATGCTAGTCAAAATCTCCAAATTAAGAATTCATGAAATTTAAAAAATGTCTTATAAAAATAATTTTTTAGAAGACTAGATTTCCTTAGTTTTTGCACTTCATCCTCATCGGTCGAATTATCTAAACTCCAGTCGCAGACGGGGAAGTGTCTAAACAAGGAAAGAGAGGAATACAATAATATAAATGTGACCCCGGATGACCTCCAACTTATTCTCTAGATCATTATCTTTCTATGTGATTTAATTTTTAAAATTTTAATTTTTTTAATTACAAGTAGAAAAAATTATCGCTAAAAAATATAGTGAAATTAGGCACATACACGTGCAAAAAAGAAACTTATAAAAATATGCACATTCTACTACTCAAGTAAAGTAAAAATATCAATAAATTATCAACCAAACTAAAAAGAATATCTGGAAGTGAATGGGAAGTGCCATATAATATATAACCCAGGGTATACAGAAAAGTAATGTTTGCTAGGCTCCCTTGAGAAAAACCTGGATTCTATTCCTAAATAATGATGTGAGTCATAAAAATAAGACATTTATTCTTGATCTTTATCTTCTAGTCCTTTTGTGGATTGAGTAATTGCCTTCCTTCAATCTTTTTATGGCGTGTCTTTAATAGGGTACCCAAATGAAAAGAAACTACTTATAAATGAAATTTCTTTTCTCTTTGGATCTATGTTATTTTATTAAAATGCTTCATTTTTATTGACTTTCACTACTCTTTGCTTCAAATACATTACATCAAAAGAAAAAAAAATCTAGACTCTCTAGTAGGGTTATCCTAACCAGTTAAAATAAAACATCCCAACCATTTATATATGAAAATAAAAGTATTTATGCCAGTCACACACTTGGCCATGCACTTATTTATTTGAGGACTAAGCAGCTAAAGCACATGTAGCAATTATATATATGATTTATTTGTTGCTAGCCTTCTTTTAGCATTGCATAAGCATTACCTCCTGTAGAAAATATCGTTACTATCAAAATCTCTCCTAACCTATGTGTAATCGATCGCCTATCACATCATAAAGATAAAAAAGTAATAAAAATCATTATTATGGAAATCATTATAGAAAACATAAACAACCAGCACACGTGCCACATGCAAAGCGTCACATCACAAAAAAAAAAAGAAAACACTGACCTAACTGAAACCTAGAAGGCATGTCCTAATAAATAATTTTTTGTGTGTGTAATAGGCTATGTAGTCTTAGATATGTCCTATGTTGGGTAATTAGTTCAAGTTATATATGATTTGATTTATTGAAGGCTAATAGAGAATTTTTAATTAAAATTTAATATTTTGTAATCAATTTTAATTAATTTAGTTTTTTGGTCAATTTTAGTGCATAGGATAGTATTCTTTAAAATCTAAGTTAAGTTAGTGAATTTTAGAATGCCCAGGGTTATCCTATCCTGCTAGAAAAAAATGCCTGAGGTTCCAAAGTTAACTTTTAGAAAAAAAAACAAAATTTTTGAGTTCTAGTCTTTTTATTAAATATTATACCTTATGGGGAGTAATTAGACTTTGAGTTCGCAAGGGGGGGCACGTGACAACCTTCCCCCCCCCCCCCCCCCCCCCCCCGCCCCCCCCCCCCCCCCCCACAATTTTTTTTTTCTATGCTACATGTGATATAGAGACTAAAGTAAATTTTTATAAGAAAATTAAGAGCTTAAGATATGAACTATATATATTGATCAATTATTGAACATTTTTTTTACATGTAATATATTCATTAAAAAAATAGTTACATAATTTATTTATCAATTTTATTTTTCAAAATGGATCTTAAAAGTATTGTATTTATTTTGAGATCTGTGTAATATATATTTTAGTTGAATTTTTTTATGTGTTTCACTCAGTTTAAAGAAAATTTAAGTGCGGAGGATCATTTACATAAGAAAATTAGCATTATTTTTATAAAAAATAAGACCTAATAATTCTATGATTTAACATGAAATAATAATATTGTTATGCTTTATTCGGAATACTTTTCTTACTAATTTTTACTGTAACATTTTTATAAAAAAAATTTCACAGCTACAATATCATATCATAGGCCTAAATGAGACCACTCCCCAAATGGCTTGCTTTCCCCTTGACCCAATCGGCTTGCTTCATTTTCCCTTTTGCTCCTCTCTCACAACTCGCGACTCACGACCTTGAGCATGGCTTTCAATTTCCCTTTCGCTCCTCTCTTGCCATGTTATTTGCATTATTAATTTTGATCTTACAACTTCTCTTGGTTCCAATAAGAAGATAGTAAACATAAGTATTTTAATGTATTCTAACATTCCAAATGAAATGGCAAACCTAAAAAAAATTGACCGTCGGAAAATTGCCAGAAAATTGACTCCCTAAAAATCGTCGAAAAACCGCCAAAAAATTGCATCGGTAATGGATGATAATTAGTTCAAGTTATATATGATTTGATTTATTGAAGGCTAATAGAGAATTTTTAATTAAAATTTAATATTTTGTAATCAATTTTAATTAATTTAGTTTTTTGGTCAATTTTAGTGCATAGGATAGTATTCTTTAAAATCTAAGTTAAGTTAGTGAATTTTAGAATGCCCAGGGTTATCCTATCCTGCTAGAAAAAAATGCCTGAGGTTCCAAAGTTAACTTTTAGAAAAAAAAAACAAAATTTTTGAGTCCTAGTCTTTTTATTAAATATTATACCTTATGGGGAGTAATTAGACTTTGAGTTCGCAAGGGGGGGCACGTGACAACCTTACCCCCCCCCCCCCCCCCCCCCCCCACAATTTTTTTTTTCTATGCTACATGTGATATAAGAGACTAAAGTAAATTTTTTATAAGAAAATTAAGAGCTTGAGATATGAACTATATATATTGATCAATTATTGAACATTTTTTTTACATGTAATATATTCATTAAAAAATAGTTACATAATTTATTTATCAATTTTTTTTTTCAAAATGGATCTTAAAAGTATTGTATTTATTTTGAGATCTGTGTAATATATATTTTAGTTGAATTTTTTTATGTGTTTCACTCAGTTTAAAGAAAATTTAAGTGCGGAGGATCAATTTACATAAGAAAATTAGCATTATTTTTATAAAAAAATAAGACCTAATAATTCTATGATTTAACATGCAATAATATTGTTATGCTTTATTCGGAATACTTTTCTTACTAATTTTTACTGTAACATTTTTATAAAAAAAATTTCACAGCTACAATATCATATCATAGGCCTAAATGGAGACCACTCCCAAATGGCTTGCTTTCCCTTGACCCAAACGGCTTGCTTCATTTTCCCTTTTGCTCCTCTCTCACAACTCGCGACTCACGACCTTGAGCATGGCTTTCAATTTCCCTTTCGCTCCTCTCTTGCCATGTTATTTGCATTATTAATTTTGATCTTACAACTTCTCTTGGTTCCAATAAGAAGATGGTAAACATAAGTATTTTAATGTATTCTAACATTCCAAATGAAATGGCAAACCTAAAAAAAATTGACCGTCGGAAAATTGCCAGAAAATTGACTCCCTAAAAATCATCGAAAAACCGCCAAAAAATTGCATCGGTAATGGATGATAATTAGTTCAAGTTATATATGATTTGATTTATTGAAGGCTAATAGAGAATTTTAATTAAAATTTAATATTTGTAATTAATTTTAATTAATTTAGTTTTTTGGTCAATTTTAGTGCATAGGATAGTATTCTTTAAAATCTAAGTTAAGTTAGTGAATTTTAGAATGCCCAGGTTATCCTATCCTGCTAGAAAAAAATGCCTGAGGTTCCAAAGTTAACTTTTAGAAAAAAAAAACAAAATTTTTGAGTCCTAGTCTTTTTATTAAATATTATACCTTATGGGGAGTAATTAGACTTTGAGTTCGCAAGGGGGGGCACGTGACAACCTTCCCCCCCCCCCACACAATTTTTTTTTTCTATGCTACATGTGATATAAGAGACTAAAGTAAATTTTTTATAAGAAAATTAAGAGCTTGAGATATGAACTATATATATTGATCAATTATTGAACATTTTTTTTACATGTAATATATTCATTAAAAAATAGTTACATAATTTATTTATCAATTTTTTTTTTTCAAAATGGATCTTAAAAGTATTGTATTTATTTTGAGATCTGTGTAATATATATTTTAGTTGAATTTTTTTATGTGTTTCACTCAGTTTAAAGAAAATTTAAGTGCGGAGGATCAATTTACATAAGAAAATTAGCATTATTTTTATAAAAAATAAGACCTAATAATTCTATGATTTAACATGCAATAATATTGTTATGCTTTATTCGGAATACTTTTCTTACTAATTTTTACTGTAACATTTTTATAAAAAAAAATTCACAGCTACAATATCATATCATAGGCCTAAATGGAGACCACTCCCAAATGGCTTGCTTTCCCTTGACCCAAACGGCTTGCTTCATTTTCCCTTTTGCTCCTCTCTCACAACTCGCGACTCACGACCTTGAGCATGGCTTTCAATTTCCCTTTCGCTCCTCTCTTGCCATGTTATTTGCATTATTAATTTTGATCTTACAACTTCTCTTGGTTCCAATAAGAAGATGGTAAACATAAGTATTTTAATGTATTCTAACATTCCAAATGAAATGGCAAACCTAAAAAAAATTGACCGTCGGAAAATTGCCAGAAAATTGACTCCCTAAAAATCGTCGAAAAACCGCCAAAAAATTGCATCGGTAATGGATGATTTTTCTGTAGTGTTTTTTAGACCCCCCCCCCCCCCCCCCCCCTCTAAATAAAAGTTCTAGCTCTGCCATTGAGAATGACCTAAGGAAGTGTTTCCAAGTTTTAGGAAGATTTTATTTTGAAATTTAAAAAAAATATACTATTTAATTAATTTAATTAAAGGGTGATTTTTAATCAAAATTAAATTATAATTTAAATTAAGGTCTAATTAAAGGGATATTAAATTTCTTGGATTGAGAATTCAATTGAACAGTTTAATATATTATTCATAATTTTTTGGATTTAATTTGGATTTATTAAAATTTTTTGAAAGTTTTAGGGTTTAATTAAAGGGGTAAATTAGAGTTAATTAATTAAGTGACTTGAAGTGTTCTAAAAATTTCTAGAAAATTCTAAGAGGTTTGAAATTTTACTAAGTTCAAATGGTCTAAGTTTCATATCATTTGGAGGTGCATCCTTATCCCTATAAGTTCTCTAAGTTCTTTAAATAGATCCTTAGTTATTATCCTTATGGTGTCGCTAGGTTGAATAGGTTCAAATTAAGTGTTAATGAGTAACCCTTAGGTAATATAAGGAAAATGTAACACTCAATTATAAGCCATATCCTCATAACTATGAGAACCCAAGCTAAGTGCTCCTACATCCTAAACAAGCAAAAATTAAAATAATAATTTATAGGATTAATGATGTGATTAGTGAATAATTGAAGTCCAATTATTAACTAATCCTTCCCCGTGAAATCCTTTCAACTATTCTACCCATGTTTAAAATTTTAGAGGGATCTCTCAATATAAAGATATATATATATATATATATATATATATATATATGATTTTAAAATAAATTTAAAATATACATATGTTAACCTATGTATACAAATATAAGTTTTAAAAAAATAAATACTCAAAAATAACATAAAATAATTCTAAAATATTTTTCAAAGATCCTCTAATCATTTTAAAATAATTTGAAATACTTCAGAATAAATTTTTTAATTTTTAAAATTTTTAATTAGGTATTAATTAAACAAGAAAGATAATTAAATAATAAATAAAAAGTATAATTAATTAAGTTTTAATTTTTAAATTTAATTTTATATTAAATTTATTAATTTTTTTTTTAAATTTTAAGATATTATATTAATTTTAAAAAATTTAAATTGAATTTAATATGAATTTTTAAAGTTTAAAGTAATTAAAAGGTATTTTAAAAAATAATTTTTTTATAATTATTATTTAAAATAATTAGAAAATAAAATTAAATGAAATTTTAACAACTTTTTAAAATTTATAATAATTTTGAAAAAAATATTTATAAAATTTAAAAAAGAATTTTTTTTAATTTAATTAAATATTAATTAAGTATTTAAATGTTTAATTAATTAAAAATTATTTAAAATATAAATATTTCTTAGATTAAACTTAATTTAAAATTAAATATAAAAAAAAAATACTCTCATTTTTAAGAAAAATTTTAAAAAAATATTTTAATTACTTGAAAATATTTATAATTAATTTTAATAAATATTAATTTGATATTTAATAATTTATTTTATTAAGATTTAATTAAAAATATAAAATATATGTTAAATTAATTTAATTTTTAAATTAATATATTATTTTTAATAATCATTTAATTATTTAAAATATTTTAATTTGAATTTTTTTAATTTTAAAAATATTTAATATATTTTAAAATAAAAGTTTTTAAAAATAATTTAATAGATATAATATATTTTAAAATATCTTTAATTTTGAATTAAAGGATATTAAATTCTAAATATTTTGATATATTATTTTTAATTTTTGGATTTAAAAAAAAATTTAATTAATTCTTTTACGTTTTCTGAATTAAAAATACAATTTAAATGAATTAAAACGAATCAAAATAAATAATCCAGTGGCGAGCTATGTGGTAGGCTGCGATTGGTGGATTCAAACAGCAGGAAATCACTGCAAATGATTGTGACGCCATGTAATAATTTGCAATGATTGCGATGGTGTGAAAATTTGAGCCGCAGAACTTAACCTTGTCGGTGAGGTCTCCCATCTGTTGGATAATCCATAGTTTTAAATCAACGGCTCGTATAGCACCGGATAGAGAACAGAGTCGTGGGATCGAGATCCACAGTTGATCCAAACCAAAAAAGGCTAGATCATGACCGTTGATCACAAGATTGATGGTTCTAATCTCTCCCCAGAAAATAGAATATGTAAACTGAGCCCTAAAATGAAATTTTACCTTATACTCTTGATAGGTTTGATCAAATCAAACAAAATTTTAAACAGAGGATCTACACATGAAGAACATTCATGGGGGACCAAAATCATAGTCTCAAATGCACTATATGAAAAGAAATTTAACTCTAAGTGCTTTAGACTAGGGTTTGAGATTATACTTAATCCATATTTTGGATTTAGGAGATCTTAAACTTATTGCACTTGTAGACTATCCATGCTCATTTTTGTAACAGGAATCATGTTCTGAAGTGCTATGGATTGACTAAAAATTGACTTTGAAGGAGTCAAGGCTCGGTTCACCTGATATCTCATAGCCGACGAGCATTGATCGATTGATTTGAGTGGAGAAAGGTGGGAGGCAGTTTGGAGAGCTCACATAAGAGAGGTCTTAATCTTAGGGAGTCTTTGGAAGGAATATTATGCAAGATCCTCTCTAAAGAAGGCCTAAGCCTTTATTTATAGTCTTAACCCTATGATAGATGGCTAGAATCATTTCTAGTGTTAATTATGAGGAAATTAAGCCTCCTTGGCTGTGTTTTGGATCAAGGGAAGGCTTGGATGAGTTTAAATGCCAAATGGTGCATGGATTTGACCTAAATAGGTCAAGTTTGACCAAATTAGGCTTGGGTTGATCAAGCTAAGTGTTGACTAGGTCAACATGGTCAATCAAGTCCAAATTGAGGAGGAATTGAGAAAAGGAGGATTTGAAATTTATTTAAACTAAAATGGAAATGATTTAGGCTAGTTTGGTCAACCTAGGTTAACTTGGTCAACCTAAGTCTGGGCTCAATAGACTTAGTTTGACCCACTGAACCCAATGGACATGGTTTTAGGGTCTGGTTGGGTCAATTTGACCAAGTCAACCCCACTTGACCCTTAGTTTAGTGAAAAATAAGGTCAATATGCACATTAAAAATATTTATTTTTTATTAGTTTATTTCTTTCATGTACCTGTGCATAGATATTTTGATATATATTAGGAAATCAAAACTTTTTCTACTCATAATTAAATAAAAATTTAAGATAACATAGCAAGATAACTGGAGTAGAAAGTAAGCCAAAGCTTAACTGGGGTCGCATAAAGCATACCCATCATTATTTCCTTTTTAGGCACCTTCCTACTCAGAAGTTGGTAACCTGACCTATGAGGGTGCAGTTCTATCTCAGGGGAGTCTTACTCCTTGTGATAAAATGTATTTTCTAAACTTTTTTAAAACTTCACATTCTTATTTATTGCAAAAGAGTCAATTAGTATGCATTATATTAGAAACCAATTTAAAAAACATAATTGTATTAGCTTAGAAACATAATATACCATTCATGATTTGAGGCTATTTAAAATTTTTCTTAGATGTCGGTCTCATTTCTAAATAAATAAAAGCCTACCTATCCTTCATAAATCTGAATAGTATGATTTTTAAGCATTTAGGTGGTTTACCGGGCGTTTTATTCTAAGAAAGATGTAGGTTTATATTACAATTAATTAGTTAGGTTCATGTTACTACTCTTTAGTGTCCAACTTAGATTTAGGTTCTAAGCTAGACCCAAAATCATAAGTCCTCTCCCTTTAAGAACATAATCCTACCTTTCTAATAAAATATGAACTTGAACAATAAATTCCATCTTAAACTGGAAAACCTAACATAGGATAGGTTGGGGTTGCCTCTAAGCTTATCAAAATCTGGTACCTCCTACTTTTCTCTTTTGACTTGCTAAGAATTGTTCAATATAAAGCTTTTCTCCATTAAAAATCTCTACCTCTTTCCTTATCTTCTATGTTATAAATTAAATGGTATGATATCACTATTTGAATTGATAATCTTATTAGGAGTACCACTCCTATGATATAATTATATCTTAGGAGTACCACTTTTATGATATAATTAACAATAGGGGCTTGCCTTTTTAGCAATTTAAGAACTTGTGATTAAAATAAATTCTATTTTATTGTTATAAAATAGGAGAAAATTCTCTAGGAATGTAGATCTTCTTTTCAAAACTATTTATGTTTTCAAAAATCCTTATAGGTTGTTTTTAGGGTCTCTGCAGATAATATGATATTCTCCTTACTATAATGAATCTTAGAAATGACGCATTTTTAAAAACACATTCTTACTTTTAGATCCCTGATAGAAATTTATGCTTATCTCTAGAGATAATATAATATTATCTTTGGTGTATCTTATTATATGAATGGTTTTTTTTTTAAATCCATTTCTATTTTCAAACACTTTCTAAATAATTTCATATTCAACTTCTGAGATGACACGTAATTCTTTAAATTGAGTTTAATTATAGAAGTGATATTTTTAAAAACACTATTTCAACATTAAATCCATTATAAAATACTGTTTTCATCTCTTGAGATGGTATTTTATTCTAAATTCAGTATTGAATATCAAAGTAGGAGCCCCACACTGAATATATATGGTGAATTCTTTTCCCACAGTAGTTTTTTGGTTAGATGGTGAAGAAAAGCACTAGTGGATGAGCTAATAAGAGTAAATTATAGGGGAGGCTAAACTCTTTGATTAGTTGGGAGGAATTCTCTAATATGTTTTGAGCTTAGTTTGTACCACCTTTTGCACGACATTTTATATAAAAGGCCTTTTGAGGGTAATTTGTGGGAGTAGGACCATAATGCAATATGAGATAGAGTTTACTACTTTATCTAGATATGATTTACAATTAGTTAGCATTCATAAGAAGAAGTGTAATAGGTTTTTGAGGGGACTCTATGATAGTTTGAGGAAACCACTAATTCCTTTTCATATCTCTAATTTCTCTGAGTTGGTAGAGTGAGCACATTTGATTAAGAATGATATGATATAGTGGAATGATAGTAGAAATTGGTTAAGTGGTGAGAATTTTAAAGTTGATTTATTGGGAAGAAGAGTATATCCAAACCTAGGGAGGCTGAGAGGCGGATATAATATATCTGTGGAAATTTATGGAAATGGTTGCATAACTAATTCTAATTTTATTAGTGGGACAACTTTATGTCAAAGTTGTGGTAGGTAATATTATGGTAAGTGCTACACGTTATTAGGATATTGTTTCAAGTGAGGGTAGTTTGGATAAAAGATAGTTAAGTCTCCACAGGGAGGACCTAACTAATGTTCTGAACATTGACCTGAGTGTTCAATTAGGTTTGTAGAGAGACCAAGGATAGTTCTATCCTAAACTTTTTTAAATGGATCATCTAGTACAGGTAGAGGTTATGGTTCTATCATAGGTTTTGTAGTAGCTTGACCATCTACTGGTTAGAGACAACTAGTAATTTAATTGCACCAACTCTATTTTAGGTATGTGTGTATAGTTTGACTAAGCAGGAGGCTCATGATGCTCTAGATGTTATGTTAGGTATGGCTTATATTCTTACTCAGCTATGACATATTTTATTTGATTTGGGAGCTAATGATTCATATATTTTTATCATTATTTAAATTTATTACACTTTTTTTTAATTTTATTACCTTTTCTTAATCTTTTACTTAACGACTGGAAGTGGTATGATAGCTAGTATAGTTTATTATTATGATATTAAAATATCTGAAAGGAAATAAAAGTCTAATTTAATTTTGCTGCCTATTTTTTAATAGCCTTTTATTTTAGGCATGGACTGTTAGAGTTAGTACGAGGCTCGAATTAATTATTTGAAGTTATGTGTCACCTTATTTCTGGGCAGTGAGAGTTATTTATTCCAGCGAGTTATAGGTATTTTATCTTATTTTATTTCTACTATAAAAGTAGATATATGCTTTGTATGGTTTTTTTGGCATCAATTATGGATAGTAGAGCGGATTCTAGTTTTCTTTTTGATGTTATGATAGTGTTGCAAGAATTCCTAGAAATATTTTCTAAGGGGTTAGTTAACTTACTTTTGAATTGTGATATTGAGTATTGTATTGATATATTTTTTTGGCTATAACCCCTATATCAAAGGCTCAGTATAAAATGACACAAAAAACACTTTAATAATTAAATATATATAACTTTAAGAGTTAGTTAATCGAGGATTTTTCCATCCTAGTATGTCTTCGTGGGGAGCACCTATTCTATTTGTTAAGAAAAAAGTATAATATGATACATATGTGTATTGTTTATAGAGAGTTGAAAAAAGTTACTATGAAGAACAAGCATCATTTGCCAGGGATATATTATCTATTTGATTAGCTTGTTGGGTCTTTTATATTTTTTAAGATTGATTTATGATCTAAATATTATTAGATGAAAGTGAGAGAAGCAGATTTAATGAAGACAATTTTCAATATTAAATATGAACATTATGATTTCTTAATGATGCCTTTTAGGGTGACTAATGTGCTAGTTATTTTATAGATTTGATGAATAGAGTGTTCAGAGAGTATTTTGAGTAGTTTGTTACTATCCTTATAGATGACATTATAGTTTATTCTACTTTTGAGGAGGATCATGCTATACATATGAGGATAGTTCTAGAGTCTATGAAACCATTAGTTATATGCAAAAAATTTTAACTATAAGTTTTTGTTGAAAAGTATATCTTTTTTTAGTGTTAGTGTAATTAATATTTTTATAGATCCCCAAAAATGTCAACTATTATTGATTGGGTGAGGCCTATTACTATATCGAAGGTACATAGTTTCCTGGGAATGTTAAGTTATTAAAGAAAATTTGTGAAAAGATTTTCTAAAATTTTTGCACCTCTGATGAGACTTACTCAAAAGTCAATTACTTTTGATTAGACATCTAATTGTGAGGCCAATTTTTAAAGACTGGAGGATTTTTTGACTTCTACTCTAGTTTTGACTCTTCCATCTGGTATATAAGGACTTTAGAGATATTTCGAGATGCTTTATTGAGAGGACTAGGATTTGTACTACTACAACATATAAAGGTTATAAAATATGCTTCTAGATAGTTAAAGCCACGAGAAAGGAACAAACTGATGCTTGATTTAAAGTTTATTGCTATTATCATTGCTATGAAGATTTATAAGTGCTTTCTGTATGGAGGCAGGTGAGAGATCCATACTGATTATTAAATTTTAAAGTTTATATTTCCTTAAAAGGATCTAAATATGAGGTAGGGAAGATAGCTTGAGTTTATGAAAGATTATAATATGACTATGCATTATCATCTTGTGAAGGATAATGTTATTGTGGATGCTTTTAGTAGGAAGTATTCCGAAATATCATGTATTTCGCTTACTTCTGATAAGTATTTGATTTGAGATATGGAGAGGCTATAGTTAGAGGTGATTGTTTTCTACAAATTAATATTTTGATAGTCTAGCTCAAATGATTATGTATCCTTCTTTGCAAGAAAGGAATCAAGATCTTAAAAGTTAGTTATAAAATATTTGATGTTGGTTGATCATATTAAATATTGAAAGAAATCTAAATTACAGGTATGTGCTTCTAGTATTATCTTCTATAAGAACATAATTTGGGTTCCTAGTTTAAGATATCTAAGATGAGAGATTATACATGAAACTCACTATTCAAGTTATATTATTCATCTAAAAATAATAAAAAATATAATGATTTAGAAGGGATGTGTACTAATACAACATATAAAGGTTATAACCTATGCTTATAGATAGTTAAAGCCACGAGAAAGGATTTATCTGATGCATGATTTAAGGTTTATTGCTATTATCAATGCTTTGAAGATCTATAAACGCTTTATGTATGGAGGCATGTGAGAGATCCATACTGATTATCAAATTTTAAAATTTATATTTACTCAAAAGGATCTAAATCTGAGGTAGGGAAGATAGCTTGAGTTTATGAATGATTATAATATGACTATTCATTATTAACTTGTGAAGGATAATGTTATTGTGGATGCTCTTAGTATGAAGTCTTCTAAATTATCATGTACTTTGCTTACTTCTAATAAGTATTTGATTTGAGATATGGAGAGGCTATAGTTAGAGGTCATTATTTTCTACAAATTAATATTTTGATATTTAGCTCAAATGATTATGCATCCTTATTTGCAAGAAAGGAATCAAGATCTTAAAAGTTAGTTATAAAATATTTGATGTTGATTGATCATATCAAATATTGTAAGAAATCTAAATTACAAGTATCTTCTTCTAGTATTATCTTCTATAAGAACATAATTTAAGTTCCTAGTTTATGAGATCTAAGATGGGAGATTCTACATGAAACACACTATTCATGTTATATTATTCATCCAAAAATGATTAAAAATATAATGATTTAAAAGGTATGTTCGATTGATCTAGATTGAAGAAGAATGTAATAGATTTTTTATCTAAATGTGAAGTATGTTAGTAAGTGAAAGTGGAACATCAGTAATCGAGAGGTTTTCTCTAGTTATTGCCCTTTCTAGATTGGATGTGGGATGAAGTAACAATGGATTTAACTATAGATTTTCCTAGGTCAAGATAGAGACATGATATTATTTGTGTGGTAGTAGATTACCTTATGTAGTTTGCTCATTTCATTTTTATATGATAGTCTTATTCTAGGAATGGATTAACACAGATAGACATGCATGAAATCATCCAATTCATGGGATATCAAAGATTATAGTTTTTGATAGAGATGACAGGTTTACTTCTAGACCTTGGAGTGGTATTCAATCAAGTTTGGGTATGAAATTGCATTTTAGTACAGACTTTCATCCTCAGACTAATGGCTAGTTCTATAGGACTATAAAGGTATTGGAAGATATTTAGTGATTATGTATTTTGGATTTTAGTGGCAGTTGAGAAAACCATCTTCCTTTGATTGTCTTTTCATGCAAGCATATGTATGGCTCCATATAAAGCTCTATATGGTAGAATGTATATAACCCCTCTATCATAGAAAGAGGTGGGTGACATGACTCTAATTGGGCCAACTTTAGTAGATGATGCTACTAAAAGGATCCATTTAATAAAAGATAGATAAAAGGCTTTAAGGGGCAAACATAAAAGTTATTTGAGGCATGAATTTTATATATGTGAAAATTAGGCCAATGAAAAGCATCAACAAATTTGGCAAGCAAGGTAAATTGAGTCTAAGACAGGTTGAACCTTTTGAAGTTTTTGAATGTATTAGGAAATCTATCTACAAGTTATAGTTGCTAGATCATATGTAAGAATTTCATAATTTTTCTTATATATTAGTTCTGAGGAAATAGGCATCTGACTAAAGAAAGCATATATTAGTAGAAAAAATCAAGGTATGCCCAAATCTAAGTTATAAAGATAAAATAAGAAAAAATAATTTTCTTATAATGTTAGAAGGTTAAGGAACATCCATATTCTAATCACTAGAATCAATTGAAAAGAAAATTGAAAGAGAAGCTTGTTGGAAGGAGTCTGTGATTAGAAGATAGTATTCCAACCTATTTATGTAATCCAAGATATGAGTATTGAAATGTTGAGCATGACATTTTTCTTAGAAGAGGAGAGTAATGATACCTATATATTCATCATTTAGTTCTACTAGTTCTAACCCAATTTGAAAGAGGTGATTGCTTGAATCTTTATATTTTTAACTCTTATACAAGTGCATGTGAATATTTGGTATGCATAAGAAAGTTTGTATGTCTTCTTGAGTGGGTCTTGAGACTCTATTTGCATGTTTATAAAATTTGAACTTCCCCCTAGGGAGTCATGGTACCAGATTTAGTAGTGCCCCAGTATTAGAGTCTAATAAAAATTTGTATTTAATTTGGTGCTTCGATGCACGATGGGTGCTATGGTAGTGTGAGTTTTCTAAAGAGATCCATGGATAACACCACATGGCACTACGACAGAAGAGAAAACTTAATTATTTTAAAACAACCTAAGCTATTATTAATTTGATTTATTTCATTTAAGGAAGCTAACTTAGAGACAAAAAGAGTGAGATCATAGGAGAGAATGTTTTATTTGGACTAGTTCAGAGATTTTTGTTGTCTGCCTAGTTTTAAGTGTTTCAACTCAGGAATCCATATTCAGAATATATTTTTGATTATAGAAAAAAATATTATTGTTCTGGTTAATTTTATCATTTCTCTTGAGAATGTACTGGACATTTTTTGTTTATTGTTTGTTTGTACTAATATTTTAGGAAAATAATACTCTAAACTATTGAAGACTTTAAGACAGTAGATTACAGTTTCATGTAATGAAGTCTATAAATTTTTTAATTTTTTTGAGTCTGAGAGAGCTTGATTGTAATTAAATAACTGTTCACACACACACTAGGGGAGAGAGTCAAAACTTAAAATTTTAAAACTAATCATATTGTATAATTTATAATCGTACTGGATTATTTATTACTTTTTACCTCCAAAAAGAAGTTAATCAAATAATGTCTTGTATTTTTGCATTGTTCATACTGTACGATGTCAGCTCGTACAGATGATTCATAGAGTACAAAATTGGTGTGTACCAGTTTGTCTTAAAAATACTCATTAATTTTTTGTAATGTTTGTACTGTACGATGTAAGTTCGTACAAACGACTGACAGAGTACAAAATCAGGTGCATACTAGTTTGTCCCAAATAAATTGATTTATTTTGGTACAATTTATACTATATGACTGATAGAGTACAAAATGGGGTCATCCACATTCGTACATAACAAAGCATGATTTGTGTTAACGCTTCTTACTGTATGATGTGAGTTCATACAGATGATCGATATTATACAAAATAAGGTTCATACAGGATCTTACCAGGTAAATATGTTCAGTTTTGAACTATTTGTATAATATGATGTCATTCATACAAATGACTGATAGATTACTAAATAAGATTTGTACATGGATTTTTGAACTATTCATACAGGCGATCCTCGATCATACTATACAATCTTAAGTCAGTTGACTTGTAAATTTTTAGTTTTATGGATGGTTTCTATTTTGTTTCATATATATGTGTCCAAAAAACTAATACTCTATACCTCTGCTATGATTTTATCTTGAGAGTGGCCATATATGTGAGTGTTTGGGAGAGATTATGAGAGTGAAGTGTGAGAGATCAAGTGAGGGGGAGTTGTGAGGGATTCATAAGGTAGCCCAAAGCTAGAATCTCTTTTTCTTATTCAAATTTTTATCAATTTCCTTTAGAGGCTTTTGAGAGAAGATATTCAACATTGTGTCATGATAATCTGTTGTCACTAGGAGGGTCATAAAGGATGTAGGTACTCTGTCATCACCAGGAGGGTGAAAAATGATGAAGGTTCTCTGTCGTCGTTAAGAGGGTGAGAAATGATGTTGGTACTCAACCACGTCGAGGTTGCTGAAAGAGAGTTTGTAAGGGCTTCTATGCCTTACTATGGGGGCAAAAGGAGAGTCACTTTGATTTAGTGCAATACCTGAAGGAGTCTTCAGGGAGTGGACATAGGTCTAGTTTGGACCAAATCACTATAAATTTGGTATTCTTCTGTTCACTTTACTTTTTAAGTATTTTTATTTGTCTATGCTTCAAAATTTTGTGGTTGTATTTGAGGATTATTATTTAAACTTTTTAAAATTCTAGGGTATTTTAAAAATTACCAATTCAACCCCTCTTGGTTAGGCTTGGGACCGTTCAATAAGGTCTAACAACTTACTTGATCTTCCAAGTGGTATTAGAGCCTATTTTAAAAATAAAAGTTTAGACTACTTTTTGAAAAATTATCATAGCTACTTTTGGAGACCGAACACTCCTGAAGGATATTTTATCACTAGATTAAAATTACGAGATGTGCCAAGAGGGGGAGGGGGGGTGAATTAGAAAATTGTTGCAATAAAAATAATCCTAAACAGGAGTTCTAATTTTTTTGTGTTTTTAAAACTTAAACAAGAAATTAAATAATGCAGAAGCGAGTGCTTCAAACATAATTTGCAACAATGAATTTCACAACAATTTTCACCAAGCAATTATAATGAAATAAAATGCAAGCAAAAATAAAAAGCAGTAAAGGAAGAATCACACCAGAGATTTTATAGTGGTTCGGTCACTTGAACTATGTCCACTCCCCGGAGTCCTACAGTCCGAGAATTTTACTACTAAAATATAGTTCTTCTTTTGCCCCCGTGGCAAGGCAGAGAAGCTCTTACAAACCTCACTTTCACCAACCCAGTGTGGCGGAGTGCCAAGCGCTCTTTCACCCTCCTGGCAATGGCAGCATACCTTCTTATTTTTCTCCATCCTGGAAAAGGCAGAGTACCTCAGATGACACGGATGTAGAAGAAACTCCCCTTTTGAGAGCCTCCCACAAGATCTTCTCGGGCCACATGAGGAGCAAAGTGTAGCAAGCTTGGAGCAACTGTATGATCTCCCTCACACTCCTTCTCCCTCACTAGGCCCACCTTCTCCTTCCTCTCCCAAATCCTAAAATCATCTCAAGAGCTCTCTCCCAAGGAATCCCTCTCTAATCACATTCCTCTCTCTCATTCACACATAAAAAAAAAAAAATTTTGATACTTAAAATTGGCTCCAAGAAATCCTAAAATTTTCAAATTAGCCGTTAGGATTGTACAGTATGATACAATATCGTATAGTATGATTAGTACAAATTGGACATCACCCTAGTATGAAGGTTTACAAACAGGCAAAAATTTTGAATACAATCATACAGTGTGATATAAACTCGTACAGTACAATATGAGAAATTCTTTTGTTCGTATAGTATGATTTTTGGGATGATGAAACTTGTCTCTATACATCATAGGGTACAAACTACTTCGTATAGTATGACTAGTTATAATCAAGGTATTATCTAGTATGAATACTGGGACGATTGAAAATAGCCTCGATTGATCATATAGTATGAATGGTATTGTACAGTACGATAACCAATTAGAAATTAATCCTTGATTTATCCACTAATAATGAGGTTAATTTAAGTAAGTATTCAAAATAAATTGTACAGTACAAACTTGTTCATACAATATGAACGTTTTTTAACTTGCTTAAATTAATCTGGTGGGTAGGATTTTTTGATTAGTAACATATCGTACAATACTATACATCGTACAGTATGACTTATTCACAGATAGTCGTTTCAGCCAGATCAGATCGTATAGTATGATATAAACTCGTACTGTACGATCAATAGAAAAAAATCTTCATTTTTAAAACCCTCTCCCCTTATGTGTGTGCATGGTTGCTCAGTCTTACATTTAATTTATGGCCAGACTCAAGAAAAGAAAAAATAAAAATAATGAAAAATTATATTGTTATAAACTCACACTCCTACTCTACCCAGTCTTGAGTCTTTTTGTTATCTTGAGTAACTTGTGATCTCCCTGAAATATTAGTACTCACAGATAAGAGTAGAAATCAAAAGTATTCAATGAATAGTAATTCAAATGATATTATTTGTCATCATCAAAATCTCATACTATGGGTCATGGATTGTAACTATCTCCCCATTTTGATGATGTCAAATAATGATGGTTATAAAAAAATTTTCAAGGCATTTTTTTATTTAATTAAAATATCATGAAATAAACAGGAAAGGAAAAATTCATTTCATTAAACTTAAACATAAGTAAACATAAGCAAAAGAATATAAGCAGGACAATACTGACTACAACAGACTCAATAGACTTCTCCCTATTTTGACATCACCCAAAAGAGGAGGCATAAACAACATTAAGAAAATTAGCACAAACCAGATACACTTCAGAAAGGAGGATCCTGATCACTTGGAGGTGGAGGTGGGTGTGGTTGGAAATATTGATGGATTGTCTCGAATTGGTGATCAATTGAAGTGAAGCGTTCCCCAAACCACCGTATGTCTTCCTTATGTTGTTGATGTTGTTCTTGTATGTGAGTGTCAAGACAACTCTAGAGTTGGTTGAATCATTTGACTAAGTCATTGTGAGGGTAGGCTATTGCAGCTCCTCGGGGTGGTGCACGCCATCTTTGTAGAACAGGAGTAGCTTCTCCTTCTTCTTCATCAAATTCTTGTTCCTCAGGCCCTTACCCCCAATGAAATAGAATACGGAAAGAGGCATCCATATAAAAGATTGGTAGATTATCGGGTTCACCAAGATATGTTAATTAGTATTTGTTTTGAAGGATGTAACCTATAAGGTGTCCAAGGGCTAAATTTTGTTTTCTATGGGTGGAAAGGAGGCGAATGAAGTTCATGTTTTGTATATAATCAATAATTAAATCTGCATCATAAAATTTTGTGTTTGACATTATAAGGTAGGTAACAACCGATAAGATTGGGGTCATGCTGATTCGGTTACCCACTTTGGGTATGATTGAAGTATGAAGGACATGCTGAATAATTTGGGCATTTCGGGTTAAGGATTGAATAAGAGGATGGTGTTGATAGAAAGCAACATTCCTAAGAACTAGATTTGTAGCACTCTAGTTAAAATCATTTGAGAGGAAGGAATGTGCTCGAGGGCCTTCAGTAAATAGCCCAATGTATTGGGCGATGTAAGTCTTAGTGATTTCTACATGTTGGTAGTATACAAAAGAGTGGAAGTTCATTGTGTCGACAGTGTAGGTTAGGTTGGCTAGGAATTCAAATAAGAGTTCTGAATTGTACGGGAAGGCTAGGGTAAGGAGGAATTGGAGAGTGGTGGATGCAAAGAGGTTCATTACCTCAAAATTTTAAGCAGCTTGATTTAGCATCTGAGATGGTGTAATTTTACAGGCCTTGTATTTGTGATAAGCGTCTTCATTTTGGGAGCCAAGAAATGGTCGTTGGGATGGTGAGAGGAAGATGAGCTTCCAATGATAATACGACCGCGCTTGTTGGAACTCAACATTTCATGAAGGCAGGTTATACTAATTAAGGTGAAGGAGGAATGAGTGAAATGATCTTCAGGTTTAGCCAATTCATAGAATTTTGGAAACATCGTACAGTACAATCTGGGATTGTACAGTACGAAGTGGAAATAATGTTTTCTAGATGAATAGTTCAAAAAAGGTGGTCAACTCGTACATAATAATAAGTATTGTACATTATGATTAGAAGGATTTCGATCGTCCCAAGGGTCGTCGGTACGACCTTTGATTAAAAGTTTCATACATTACGAACAGGTGTTCGTATAGTATGAAAAGGCTATTATATTTTACGAACGACCTTTAAGTCATCCTCATCCGTTTCACTGATGTGGATCGTATAGTACGATAATATGGTATCGTACAGTATGATGTGAAATAATGTCATACACAACAGAGTAATGTCATCCCAATCCATTGCGAACGTGGATCGTACAGTATGAAGAGAAGCTATCGTACCGTATGATGTGCAATAATGTTGTACCAAACAGATTAAATGACTAGACACCTGTATCGTATAGTATGATGGTGATCATACAGTACGATCAACTAAGATGATATTTATGTTTGGGTTGTGATTTGTGTAGTTTTGATATATCATACAGTACGATATTGGATCGTACAGTACGATAAAGAAAATGTCAATTTTTTATTTTTGTGTAGTGAGTGTGTGATGACTAGGAACAACCATAGAAGATTTTTTTTTTTGAATTATGCATTAATTTCTATAACACTAAGTCATGTTTTCAAAGTGCTAAAGTTGTTATACGCTAGTGGTTTAGTGAAGATGTCTGCTAATTGATCTCCTGTAGCTATGTGATGTAATTTTATATCTCTTTTAGCAACATGATCTCTTATAAAATGGTGTCTAATATCTATGTGTTTTGTTTGAGAGTGTTGAATTAGATTTTTAGAAATGCAGATTGCACTTGTATTGTCACACATGATTGAGATGGTTCTTATAGGTAATCCAAGATCAAGATGTTATTGTTTCAACTATAGTACTTGTGCAACACAACTTCCTACTACAATATATTCTGCCTCGGCCATGGAAAGGGTCACCGTATTTTTCTTCCTACTGGACCAAGAAACTAAAGAATGTCCTAGGAATTGGTAGGTACCAGAGGTGCCTTTTCTATCTACCCTACATCTTGCAAAATTAGAATCTGAGTACCCTAAGATTTCAAAAGAAGTATTGTGCCTAGGATAACAAATTCCTAAGTTTGGGGTGCCTAGTAGATATCTAAGGATTCTCTTAACCTCAGTTAAGTGAGACTCTTTAGGATCTTCTTAAAAATGAGCACTGAGGCACACACTAAACATTATGCCCAGTCTACTGGCAGTCAGGCAGGGAGAGATATGATCATTCCTCTATATTTTTTCTAGTCTACTGATTTTCCATTCGGGTCTTTATCCAGTTGAATCTTGGAGCTCATTGGAGTGTTTATGGGCTTGGCACTATCCATTTAATATTTTTTCAGAACATCCTTAATGTATTTTATTTTGCTAAGAAATATTCCATTATCCATTTATTTCACACTAAAGCCAAGAAAATAATTAAGCTATCCTATCATGCTCATTTCAAACTCATTACTCATTATTTTTTAAAATTCATCACATAAAATTTTATTTGAAGATCCAAATAGAATGTCATCCACATAAATATGAATAATGACAATTTCATTTTTAACCTTTTGTAAAAAATTTGTAGTGTCCACACAACCCTTTATGAATCCTCTTTCTAGTAAGAATGAGCTAAGTCTTTCGTACCAGGCTCTTAGTGCTTGCTTTAACCTATAAAGTGCCTTTTTCTAATTTGAATACATGGTTTGGAAATTATGAACTTTCAAATCTGGGGGTTGGTCAACATAAACATCCTCCTTGATTACCCCATTCAGAAAAGCACTCTTTACGTCCAGTTGATATAGTTTAAAACTTTTGAAGCAAGCAAAAGCTAGGAGCACTCTTATGGCTTTTAGTCTAGCTACTGGGGCAAAGGTTTCTTTAAATTCTATTCCCTCAATTTGGTTGTACCCCTTAGCTACTAGTCTGGCTTTATTTATTATTATGGTTCGTGAATCATTAACTTTATTTTTAAAGACCCATTTTGTTCCAACTACACTTTATTCTTTAGATCTCTTGACTAACTCCCAAACATCATTCCTGGTGAATTGGTTCAGTTCCTCTTACATTGCTAGGATCTAGAATTCATCTTCTAATGCTTGATCTATACTCGTGGGTTCTATCTTAGAAATGAATGCTAAATAACTAACCTCCTTCCTAAGTTCGTTCCTAGTTCTCACACCTTCTGATGGATCTCCTAAAATTAATTCTTTAGGATGACTAGAAGAGTATCTCCATTCTCTAAGAAAATCTTCTTGAGGTTCTACCATTTCTCCTATGGTCATAGTTTCTACTCCTTGATTTTCCTCTATTTCATCTTCTTCAATTTTAGATTCAGATGGCTTATTTGATTCATCAAATACTGCATGGGTGGACTCTTCTATTACTAGGATTCTCTTATTAAAGATTCTATAGGCCTTACCTGCATATAAATAACCTAAGAAGACATCCTTTTTAGACTTGGGATCAAATTTCCTAAGGGAAGTTTGCCATTGATTAAGATAAAGCACTTGCAACCAAAGACATGTAAGTGTGAAAGATTCGGTGTTCGACCCTTAAGGAGTTCATGAGTTTTATTCAGCTTTGACTTAATGTTCACCCTTAAGGAGTTCATAAGGTTTACGAAAAGGCAAAAATTTTGAATACAATTGTACAGTATGATATAAACTCATACAGTACGATATGTGAAATCCTTTTATTTGTACAGTACGATTTTTGGGATGATGAAACTCAGATCTGTAAATTATAGGGTGTGAACTACTTCATATAGTATGACTAGTCAAAATCAAGGGATCGTCTAGTATGAAAATTGGGACGATCGAAAACAACCTCAGTTGATCGTATAGTATGAACAGTATCGTATAGTACGATAACCAATTAGAAATCAATTCTTGATTTATCTACTAATCATGGGGTTAATTTAAGTAAGTATTCAAAATAAATCGTATATTATGAACTTGTTTGTATAGTATGAACGGTTATTAAACTTACTTAAATAAATCTGGTGGCTAGGGTTTTTTTATTAGTAACACATCGTATAGTATGATATACATCATACAGTATGACTTACTCACAGATAGCCATTTTAGCCATATCATATCATACAATATTATATAAACTCGTACAGTATGATCAACAGAAAAAAAATCTACATTTTTAAAACCCTCCCCCCTATGTGTGTGCATGGTTGATCAGTCTTACATGTAATTTATGGACAGACTCAAGAAAAGAAAAAATAAAAATAAATGAAAAATTACACTATTATAAACTCACTCCTACTCTACCCTGTCTTGAGTCATCTTGTTGTCCTGACTAACTTGTGATCTCCCTGAAATATTAGTACTCAAAGATAAGAGAAGAAATCAAAAGTATTCAATGAATAGTAATTCAAATGACATTATTTGTCATCATCGAAATCTCAGACAATGGGTCATGGATTGCAACATAGACCACCTCTATTCGATAATATTCCTTTCAATTTTTAGAAAACTTGCATGTCTACTTTTTTGTAATCACTTGACTATCGCATGTGAATATTAGTACAAAAAAGTTACACTAAACCCACTAGACTTATTGATGGCATTAGAGTTGAAACACCATTCAATGATTGGACACAAGAATAAAAAGACTTTGGATAGCTAAATATAAAATATTTAAATAGTTTTGCATTAAAATTAGAAGATTATATACATGTTTCTAGCTGTAAATCTAGAAACGAAATCTAGGATTGACTTTTCAGAACTTATGAAGGGGCAATTGAAGTTAAACAATCTAGATTAAACATTTTATTACATAACTATGAACTATTTTGCATGAAACTGAAAGAATCAATTTATGATAGGTATATAAGTTTTACTCAGATTATTACCTTTTCACATGGTTTAGATTGAGAACTAACTAATTTAGAAAAGTTGATAAAATCCTACATTATTTACCTACTGCATATGATGTAAAGATAATTTCCATATAAGAGTCAAAAGATTTTAATGTTTATTTGATTGACAATCTGCTTAGATCACTAATTGCTTACGAGCAAGGAGTGAATTAAAGATATATTGATGCAAGTTATAAGCAAAAAAGAGATGAAAATTACTTTGAAAGTGGATGATTCATAGAGTGATCGATCAGTGCCTAGGGATGTATGCGATAATGCACTCCTGACTAGGCAGTTCAAAAGTTTCCTTAGATTAAAGAAACAGAGGCGTCATCATTGGAGCAAATGTAAGTTTAATAAGAACGCAAAATTTTCTAATGAAGTCATTTGTTAAGAATGCACAAAACATGAACATATAAAAACAAATTGCCCAAATCTGAAAGCTAGTCCTAGCAAGAAGAAAGTTTAGGAGAAAACTAAAGTTAGGAAGGGCAAAAGAAAAATACATAGAGCTTTCAAGGCTGACTCAGCTTCCGACTCGTTAAAAATAGAAGCAAAAGAGGAAGTCACTAACTTATACTTAATGTCAAATAAACTTGATCATTTAGATCAAGTGGAGGTATGCGACTTATCCTATGATAAATTATTTAAAAATTTTGAGAAAATTTATAATGCATGTAGGATGCCTAAAAATTGCATGCAAATCTAATGCTCGAGCATTTAAATTTATAAAAAGAATATGAAACTCTTAGGAAAGATTATGTATCTATAGATAGCAACCACATGACATTGTTGGATGAATTTGATGATTTGAATAAGAAATATGATTTATTGAAAACATGCTATACTGATCTTGAGAATAATTTTAAGGTGTTTATAGTAGAAGCTGATCAAAGAGAATATGAGTTGAAAGTTGACAATTCAATTTTAGAAACTGCAAACTCATATTTTAAAGAAATCTGAAAGCTTTTCATGAAAAATAAGACACCCCCTACACTTGAAAAATTTTATAATCCTGACTAGAAGTGCAAATTTTAAAATCTAAGAAAAGACATTATAACTCACATAAATTAATAAATCCTTTTCCTGGCATTAAATGTTTTTCATGTGAAATGATAGGAAATATTTCCCACACTTACATAATTCGTACTAGAACACACCTAGTGTGGAGATCTAAGATACATAAATCACAACATATCAAATATGCATATGCTTTTTCATTGTCAAGAGGTGAAGCAAAATTTATTTGGGTTCCCAAGTCTAACTTTGATAATTTTTTAGAGATGCTCTCTTAAAAGTCCTCGTGATAGCATTTGGTACTGGATAGCGGATATTTGAAACATATGACTGGAGATATAACTCAATTCGTATCTCTGGAGGCCAGGGCTGGAGGCAAAGTGACACTGGGAGATAATAACACTAGGATAGTGGTAAGTACAGGTATGATTGGCAAAAAGAATAATTTCTTTATTAACAACATTATATTGGTTGAAGGCTTAAAATATAAGTTGTTTAGTATTAGTTAGCTTTTTTATAGAGATTTTAGCATTAAATTTTTACCTATAAGATGCATTATATGCTTAAATGGAATTGATGTGTTGCATAGAAATAAGGTAAACAAAGTATACATGCCTGATTTAAATTATGTTAAATATTCTAATGTTTTTTTCTCAAAACTATCACAGATGAATCTTAGTTATGGCATAGAAGACTTTTTCATGTGAGCGTAAGAAATTTTAGGAAGATTACCCAAAAAGAGTTGTTTAGAGGAATACCCAAATTATACTTCACTAAAGATCATATGTGTGATGCATGTCAATTTGGAAAATAATTCAAGTCCTCCTTTCATTAAATTAAAGATCTTAGAATTAACAAACCACTAGAAATTAAACATATGGATCTTTTTTGACCAGTTATTACTATAAGTTTAGGAGGAAAAGTTTTTGGGTATGTAATTGTTGATGATTATTCAAGATTCACTTGAATCATTTTCTTATCTCATAAGAGTGAATCATTTGAAGATTTTAGAGATTTTTCTACTTGGATTCAGAGAAAGCTAGGTTCTAAAATTCTTTCAATTTAAAGTGATCATGGAGGAGAATTTGAAAATGAAAAATTTGAAATGTTCTATAAAAAGTAAGGAATTGATCATAATTTTTCAGCACCTAGGACCTCTCAACAAAATGGGGTTATTGAGAGGAAGAAAAAAACCTTGATAGAAGCCACTAGAGTCGTATTGGTTGAATATTCACTTTCAAAATATTTTTGGTCCAAAGCAATTATTACAGCTTGTTATGTTTTGAATAGGGTAAATATTAGATCTAAGTTAAACAAGACACCCTATGAACTTCCTAAGGGAAGAACACCCAACATTTCACATCTATATGTCTTTAGATGTAAGGTGTTTATTCTTAACAATGGTAAAACTCTTTTAGGAAAAGTTGATACTAAACCTAATGAGGGAAATTTTTTGGGATATTCAAGTGTTGGAAAATCTTATATAGATTTTAACAGAAAAAGTTTGGTAGTTGAGGAGATCACCCATACAGTATTTGATGAATCTAATATTTTAGAAGGGTCTAAGTTAGAAGAATAAGATGTCTGAAAAATAAACAAAAGGGTTAAAAATGTAAATCTTGAAGAAAAGGTTGAAACAAAAATTGTGTTGCCTAGAGAATTGAAATTTTCTAAAAGTCATCCTTAAAAATTTATTTTAGGAGACCCGAGTGAAGGTGTTTGGACTAGGTATGGAGTTAACAAAGAAGTGAACCATTCTGCATTTATTTCAATGATTGAACCTACTAATATAAATCAAGCATTTTCTGATGAATTTTATATTTTGGCAATGCAGGAAGAATTGAATCAATTCATTAGAAATGATATTTGGGAGTTAATTGAAAGACCTAAAAATTAAAGTTTTGTTGGAACTAAGTGGGTTTTTAAAAATAAGATGAATGATTCATATGTAGTGATTAGGAATAAAGAAAGATTTTTGGCTAAAGGGTACAATTAAATAGAAGTGATTGATTTTGAGGAAATATTTGCCCTTATAGCCAGACTTAAAGCGACAAAGGTACTGCCAACCTTTGGCTATTTTAAAGGTTTTAAATTATTTCAAATGGATATTAAGAGTGCTTTTCTTAATGTGGTGATATAAGAGGATGTTTATGTTGAGCAACCTCTAGGTTTTGAAAACTCACAATTCACTAAACATGTGTTTAAATTGGAAAAGGCATTGTATGGACTTAAACAAACATGTAGGGAATGGTATGTAAGGTTAAGCTCATTACTAATAGAAAGACCATTTGTTAAAGGAAGTGTGGGCACCACTCTTTTTTAAAAAAGTATAGGAGATGATATGCTCATTGTTGGTTGATGATATCTTGTTTGGATCCATTAATATAAACATTTGTGATACTTTTAAAAAAATAATGAGTAGTGAATTTGAAATGATTTTGATGGGAGACTTGAGTTACTTCCTTGGTTTTAGTATAAAGTAGAAAGAGGATGGCACAACTTTGAGTTAGTCAAAATATATTAAGGACATCCTTAAGAAATATGAAATGAATAAAGTTAAACTAATAAGTACACTAATGAGTTCCTCAGTGTAGTTAGATAAGGACTCTAAATACAAATTTGTTGATAAAAAAAATTTTAGAGGAATAATTGGATCCTTACTTTACTTAACTACGAAAAGACCATATATCATGTTTAGTGTTTGTCTTTATGCTAGATTTCATGCTGATTCCAAAAGGATTCTCATTTTAATGCTATTAAAAGAATTCTGAGATATCTTTTGTGAAGTCAACACTTAGGGATATGGTATCCAAGGCAAAACCTTCTTTTGAAATCATTAGATATTCTTATTCAAATTTTGTAGGATGTATGGTTGATTGAAAAGTACTTCTAGAACTTATCAATTCATTGGAAACTCTTTAGTTTTCTAGTCTAGCAGAAAATAGAATTTAGTAGCCCTTTCTACTACTGAAATGGAAAATATTGCCTTAGGTAGTTGTATGGTACATATTCTTTGGTTAAAAAAATAATTTACTGATTTAGAATTTTCTGTAGGTACTATTCCAATTTTCTGTGATAATACAAGTGTCATATGCATTTCAAATAATCATTTTCAATACTATAGAACCAATAATATAGATATAAGGCATCACTTCATTAGAGATTTTATGACTAAAGGAGAAATTTAATTACATCATGCTACTACTAAAAATCAACTTGCAGATATTTTCATAAAACTACTTACTTTTGAAACATTTAGCACCTTAATAACCAGATTGGATGTAATTAATATTCATGCTTAAGAATTGAAATTCAACAAATTCCATTTTTGATGTATCTTATTGTTCATATTTATGTTTTGTTGTTGCTGTAATTTGTTTTTGTTTATTTTTTATTCTTGTTTTTCTTAGTTTTGAGTTTGAATTTTATTTGGTATTATTACTATTTTTGTTTTTGTATCTCATGGATCTTGTTATAACTTGCCTTTAAAAAAGAGAGATGATTATCATGTTCAAATCTAAAAATTCCTTTTTAATTCGTACTGTACTTACCAATTTTGTACTATACAATATAATTAGATTTTGATTCTACCCAATTCTTTTATAATCTACCCAATTCTTTATCATTCTCACTTTAATCTTTGTTTTCCATCATGACACATTTCATTTTTTCCTTGCCAATCTAAGAATGAATAAAAACCATACTAAAATGTCATCTTATGTTTTTAAACAGAGAGTAGAGATCACCAAGGAAGATTTAGGCACCTACCTACACCTTAGAATACAAGGAGTGAGGACACACACAATGACTTTTAGATTTTATTTTGACTAGTCTATAATTAATCAAACCCTTAGAGGTGTCACTTTAGTCAATCACTTATCTCATGTGCACACTGTGAATCAAAGTGCTAGGATCATCCAGCATGTATTAAGAACTTCTATTATTCCTAATTTGGTGATTGTATCAACCTAACTCCTTTGCTTTCTATAGTTACATATCTTATTATGACAAATACTCTAGTAGATGAAGCCTCATTGAATCTAGACTACAACTATAAGCATACTGACATTGGACTTCCTAACAAAATAAGAAAGAAAAATGTAGCTTTAGGATATTTGGTGGCCTATATTATTGAAAAGAAGTACAACTTGATTCATCCTGATCCACCTACTCAGCTTCCAATCTACTTCACTAATGCTTCCTTTCATTCTCTTTTTAACCAGGACTAAGGGGATAAGGGAGAAGATTTTGATGAATAAGGAGGACCTATATCTGCACCTACTTCTGAACCTGTACCTACTCGTGGATCAAATCATCATTTCTTAAATGAAATGATCCAGCTATTTGATAGACTTGAATCTCATTTTGATCAATAATTTGATTATATTGAGACTCAATTAGACTAGTAGGATGTAAGATATAATGAAGATATGGGCTAAGTCAAAGGATAATTTGACTCTCGAAACACTAAATTAGCTACAATCAAAAGCTACTTTTCTTTGTTCACTTCTCCTCAGCCACCTCAAGATAAGGATCCTCCAGCATACTAGTTTTCATTTTTTGTCATACTTGAAGTATGTTTTGTTTCTTTCTGTACTCATGAGATGGCTTAGTGATGTTTTATTTATCTGTATTGGTTGTACATGGTTTATATATTTAATGAAAAATTTTACTTATATTGTTTTTTTAAAACCTCTTAATATGTTCTTAAGTTTCTATTATGCAATTTACTAATATTAATCTAAGAGAAAAGTTAAAAATATTTTGCACTACAACTTACTTTCCTAGCAAAACTGTTTTTCTTTTCCAAAACTTTAAATCAATTTAAAAATTAGATTTAGATAATAAGATCATTTCATTATTCAAATAGATTTATATCTTATTATTATAATTGTTTAAAAATTAGTAACTTGAGTTTCTTTTATTTTCTTATTCAATGTGTTGATTCTATACTTGACAAAAGGATTTTGTTTTATTGATCATTCTTCTATATACAAGAAAAGTTTTTCTTTTATTTGGAAGATAATCACACAAGCTAAGATTTACTGAATTAGGTTGTGGAAAGAACCACCCAAATATTTCTTAATGTTAAAGAGGCATAAAATAAGCCCACACTAAATTTAATTCTTACTTATAATTTAATTCTTAAAAAAATCCCTGCATTAAAAGATAATTTTAATTATTGAATTTGAAACAAGAAGATTTCTATTTAATTAAATTTGCGATGATTATTATATTTATATTCTTGCTTTCAAGAGCGAATAGTGAACCCATTACACTTTTCTTATCAAAATTATTTTTTGAGTTAAAATTTGAGTTTTTCTTTTCCCAATCAGGACTTTAATGTTATTTGTGCAAATAGTTTAAAATTCTCTTCTTTATCATCCATAAGATTTGTCTATAGCAACTTATTCTTTTTAAGGGGATTTTTTGTTTGTGATGACGAAATAGAGGGAGGTTATTGTTTGCTTTTTATTTGAGTTATTATTTGCGTTCTGTTCAGTTTGAAGTCTTTTGGTTTTATATTTTTGTTTGCGTAGAATTTATGTTCTCATGGGGAGGTTGTTTATGGTTTATGGATTTTGGTTTCCTTGTATTTTCTTGTGTTTCATGTACTTTATTTTGTATTGTGTTTGTTTTTCTTTAAAAAAAAAAAAATTAGATCCTCATGTTGTTTATTTTTAACTTTATTGATGGGAAGTTTAGTAGAAGAATTATGCTTGTAATTCAAATAATAATTTTTTTTGCCATCATCAAAAAAAGGAGAGATTATTATAACTTAGTAATCCATCTTGAGAATGCGTTTTTGATGATTGAAAAATATTATTATTCTGGTTAATTTTATCATTTCTGTTGGGCATGTATTGGACATTTTCTATTTATTGTTTGTGTGTACTAACATTTTAGGGAAATAATACACCAAATTGTTGAAGACATCAAGACAGAGTAGATTAGGGTTTCATGTAATAAAATCTATAAGTTTTTTATTTTTCATGCGTCTGAGAGAGTGTGATTGTAATTGGGTAATCATAGATAAACACAATGGGCGAGAGAGTCAAAACTTAAAATTTTATAACTAACCTTAGTGTATGATTTATAATCATATTGAACCATTTGTTATATTTTTTCCTCCAAAAAGAAGTTAATCAAATCATGTATTGTATTTTTCCACTATTTGTAATCTATAATATTAGTTTGCACAGACGATTCATAGACAACAAAATGGGTGCGTACCAATTCATCCCAAACGAACTCATTTATTTATTTTTTCTATTCATACTATATGATGTAAGTTCATACTGATAACTAACAGAGTACGAAATAAGGTACATACCAAATTATCCCAAATTAATTGATTTATTTTTTACTATTCATACTATATGATGTAAGTTTTTATAGATGACTAATAGTGTATGAAATGGGGTCATCCACATTTGTACCAAATGAAGCATGATTTGTGTTAACTGTTTATACTATACGATGTCAATTTATGCAGATGACTGATAATATACAAATTAAGGTTTGTACATAATCATATATGGATTTTTGTACTGTTTGTACATATGATTCTTGATCATATGATCTTAAGTTGGGTTACTTGTAATTTTTAATTTTTTGGATAGCTTTTCTTATGTTTCACTCTATACCTTTGCTATGATTTTCTCTTAAGAGTGGCCATTGAGTGTCAGTGTTTGGGAGAGATTATGAGAATGAAGTGTGAGAAATCAAGTGAGGGGGAGTTATGAGGGATTCATAAGGTTGCCCAAAGCGAGGATCTTTTTTTCTTCTTCAAAAATTTTCCCATCTCTTCTAGAGGAATTTGAGAGAAGATCTTCAACATTGTGTCACGACACTCTGCCTTCACTAGAAGGATGAGAAAAGACATCAGTTCTACCATCATTAGGAGGATGAGAAAGGACATCAGTTCTCTGCTGCACTAGGGTTGATTATGATAGTTTGTTAGGGAAGTTAAGCCCTTGAGAACTAGCCTGAGGCTAACTAAGAGGGCAGGGGGGGTGAATTGGTATTTTTTTTTAAAAAATCTTTCTTAGATCAAATCACAATAAGCAAAAACCAAAATCACCACAGAAAAATAAGTGCAAAAAATTAAAATGTGGAAGCAGTAAAAAGAATATAAGGGTTTATAGTGGTTCAGTCAACTTGACCTACGTCCACTCCCTAGAGGCACCCTCTAGGTATTGTACTAAGTAAGTGTCTCTCCTTTAGCTCCCACAGCTAGGAGAAGAAGCCTTTACAACAGACTCCTTTTCACCAACCTCGGTGCGACAGAGAGCCGACTCCTTTTGCTTCCTCCTGAAGCGGACAGAGAACCGACTCCTTTTGCTTCCTCCTGAAGTGGGCAGAGAACCCAAACCTTTTGCTGAAGTAGACCTCCCAAGAACCTCCTAAGAATGAAGGACGAAGATCGGAGAAGACGACTTGGAACCTTGCTTGGAGTAACCCTTGTGAACCCTCTCACAAACTCCCCCTCACAAGTTCTTCTCTCTCTCTCTCTCTCTCTCTCTCTCTCTCTCTCTCTCTCTCTCTCTCTCTCTCTCTCGCTCTCCCAAGGCTCTCTTGGGTCAAGACAGCAGCACTCAAGGTCTCATACAAGAGAAAAATCAGATCCTTTAAGTAGAATTTCAAGAACTGACAATATCGTCCAGGATGATATGGATAACGTCATGGCCGATCAGTACAAATCGTGGACTATCGTACTGAACATCTCCCTGAATGGGGGTCTTGACAATTCAAAATTAGCTTGATCATTCAGGACGATCTCACGATCATCCTGGACGATTAGTTCAAATCAGAGGTAAATCGTCCAGAACATCGCCCTGAATATGATCTGACCGATATTGATCGTCCAAAAACAACTAAGGTTTTTGAACTGATCATCCCAGATGATATTACAATCGTCCAAGACAATGTGATCGTATTAATCATCCTTAATTTCTTTCCTTAATTGTTTGATCAATTTAGGCATAATTATATCAAATCGTCTAGGATGATATGCGATCATCCTGGCCGATATCCAAAAAGAAAGAATGGCTAAATAGATTATGTCAGCGAATTCTTTCTATTTTGACCATATCATCCTGGCTGATACATGTATCATCCAGGCTGATATCCTAATGATGGCTCCCTTGACTAGGAGTCCTGATTAGGGTTTCTATTTTAAACCCGATCGTCCAGGACATATAAATATCGTCTGGGACGATGTGAGTAAAAATAGAATTTCTAAATCAGTAAGAAAAGAATAACTCAAGTGTGTGTGTGTAGGGTTACTTAGCATCAGACACTTCCAAGATTATAATTGATTCAAGAAAAAGAAAAGTTACAGACTTGACTCAACCCTAATCTACCCAATCTTGAGCTGGTTCCATTTGTCGTGTGATCTCTTGGTCCTGAAATGTCAGTAGAAAAAGGCAGTCGTACTGTTTGCTATCATCAAAACCATAATTCATGAAACCAAATCTGCAACAAACTCCCTCTTTTTGATGATGGCAAACACTCCGACGATTATTTCAAAAATAGCAGTGTAAAAATAGAAAGGCTTTCAAGAAAACAGCAGTGTAAAAATAGAAAGGCTTTCAAGATTCAAAATAAAAGTTCAAACATACAAACCAACTACTCCCCCTATTAACATCTCAAAAAGGAGGAGGAAACTAAGAAACAAAGTAAGCAAACCCTTTTTTTTTTTGTTTTTGATAAACCAAGGGTTGAGCATGATGTAGTATTCCGTGTGATTTATTTTAACAATTTGTAAGTTAATGAGTTAACAACATCAAAAATCTAAAAAATAGTAAAATATCTGATCATGGTTACCCTTAGCTCGGACTTTCTTTTAGGGTAGAATCATCTTTTGAAATCAATGATCTAACTCAAAAAATTAATTGGATATGAAAAAGAATCCGTTCACCACTTAGTTTCAGAAAAAAATATCTTTATAGAATAATGTATCAAAGTAAATTTGTCACAATCGAAATCAAGCCTTTGATTTTATCAAGTGATCCATGAAAACTTCTTTGTTTTTAAAAGATTTGAAAAGAGAGGAGAGCTTGCTTTTGGTGGGCTCATTTTATGCCTCTTGTCAATTTGAATGGCGCTTTGTGCATCTTTTGATTGTTAATACACTTTGTGTATTATTTTTTTTAATTTGGCGTTCATTGCACATCTTTTGTTGTTGACATCATTGGCCATTTTTTTTTTCTCATTTTTGCAAGCTACATTCTCTTTCAAAATCTCATAAATAATCTTAGTTGTGTATATATCTTCTAGATATTAGAGAAAAAAAAACTCACTCTCTAATATAGGGAAGAATAATCCACATAATAGAATCAATAATCGTATGAAGAAATGTAATGACAAGGGTAACGAGGAATCTCGATGTGACATAAAGACTTTGATCATTATAAATACAAGATAGATTTGATGTAGCAAGGTTAGAAAAGATCTTAATTGCATACTCCATTCGTTAATTAGAGATAGACTTTTGATTAGAAAAGAAAGCTATGCTACTAAAATAGGTTAGAGAAAGAGATACAATCAACGGTATATTTTTACCCTTAAATAGATTAAGATATGTAAAACATTAACTACAAATTTTTAAAAGCAAAGACAAGACATACGATATCATTTCAGCGATGATTTTGAAAACCAAATCTAAAATAAAAATAAAGCACAACAATCCAAACAAAAACTAAAAAGTAAAGCAAAGAAGAAGAAATAAAACAAATAGCAAAATGTTAAGCAAAAAGAAAAAAAGGAAAAGAACAAAGATAAAAGAAACACAAGTAAAAAGATCAAGTTCATGCATTTATGTCAATCACACCCAATATGGTACTTAAAGAGCTGAAAGTGTCGAAGGCCAGTGGTTTAGTAAAGATGTCAGCTAGTTGATTTTCAGTTGTCACATGGTGTAACTCAATGTCTCCTTAGTTACATGATCTCTAATAAAGTGATGCCTAATATCAATGTGCTTAGTACTTGAATGTTAGATAGGATTCTTAGAAATACATATGGCACTAGTGTTGTCACAAAAGATTGAGATGGTGCTTACAGGTAATCCTAAATCCAATACCTATTGTTTCAACCAAAGGGCTTGGGCCATACAACTTCCAAGAGCAATGTACTCAGCTTCAGCAGTGGAAAGTGCAACAGAGTTTTGCTTTCTATTAGACCATGAGACCAAAGATTGTCCTATGAATTGACAAGTTCTAGAAGTGCTTTTTCTATCCACCTTACATCTTGCAAAATCAGAGTCAGAAAATTCAATAATCTCAAAAGAAGTGTTGTGCCCAGGGTACCAAATTCCTAAGCCTTGGGTCCCCAAAAAGTATCTAAAAATTCTCTTAATGGCAGTCAGGTGGGATTCCTTAGGGTCAGCTTGAAATCTAGAAAAAAAGACAAACACTAAACATTATATCAGGTCGGCTCGCAGTCAAATAAAGTAAAGATCCAATCATGCCTCTATATTTCTTCTGATCAACAGACTTACCACTTGGGTCCTTATCCAACGGAACAGTAGAAGTCATGGGAGTATTAATTGGATTGGGTTTATCCATCTCATACTTTTTTAAAATGTCCTTTATGTATTTTGAATGATTTAGAAAGGTTCCATCAACTAATTGTTTTATGCTAAACCCCAAAAAGTAGGACAACTCTCACATCATACTCATCTAAAACTCTCTACTCATTGTTTTAGAGAATTCATCATAAAGTTTCTTTTTGTTTTGAGCATATCGTCCTGGCCGATACCTGTATCGTCCAGGCCGATATCCTAATGATGGCTGCCTTGACTAGGAGTCCTAATTAGGGTTTCTATTTTAAACCCGATCGTCCATGACGATATAAATATAGTCCGAGATGATGTGAGTAAAAATAGAAATTCTAAATCAGTAAGAAAAGAATCGCTCAAGTGTGTGTGTGTAGGGTTACTTAGTATCAGATACTTCCAAGATTACAATTAACTCAAGAAAAAGAAAAGTTACCTACTGGACTCAACCCTAATCTACCTAATCTTGAGCCAGTTCCATTTGTCGTCTGATCTCTTGGTCCTGAAATTTCAGTAGAAAAAGGTAGTCGTATTGTTTCCTATCATTAAAACTATAATTCATGAAACCAAATCTGTAACAGATTGAAGTGACTTTGTAAGGGCTTCTTCGCCTTACTATGGGGGCAAAAGGAGAGTCACTTTGATTTAGTGTAATATCTAGAGAAGGAGTCTTCATGAGAGGAAGTAGGTCTAATTTGGACCAAACCACTATAAATTTGGTGTTCATCTATTCTATTTACTTTTTTAGCATTTTTTCTATGCTTTAAAATTCTGTGGTTGAAAATTTTATTGTGATAATCAGTTTATTACACAACTGCATATTTGAGGATTATTATTTAAACTTTTTAAAATTAGTTTTCGAAAATCTAGGAGATATATAAAATTACCAATTCACCCTCCTCTTTGATAGCCTTCAGACAGTTTAATAAGGTCTAAAAAACTACTCAAACTTTCAAGTGGTATTAGAGCATCTTTCAAAAATTAAAGTTTAGGCTACTTTTTAAAAAATGTTCATGGCTACTTTTGGAAACTGTAACACTCCTAAAGGATACTTTATCACTAGACCACCTTTACTTAATAACATCATTTTTTATTTGTTGAAAATTCGCATGTCTACATTTCTGCAATCACTTGACTATCGTATGTGGATATTAGTATAAGAAGGTTACACTAGACACACTAGACTTGTTGATGGCATTAGAGTTGAAACACCATTCATTGATTAAACACAAGAAGAAAAAGACTTTGTATAGCTAAATGCAAATTGTTTAAATAGCTTTTTGTGCATTAGAATCTGCTTGTAGACATTTTCACAAAACCACTTGCTTTTGAAATGTTTTAAGAAAAAACAATATATGTGTGTTTCTACCTATAAGTTTCGAAAAGAAATCTGGGATAGACTTTGCATAACTATGAATGGACAAATGAGGTTAAACAATCTAGATTGAACATTTTATTACACAACTATGAACTATTTTGTATGATACCAAATGAATCAATTTATGATATGTAAACATATTTTACTCAGATTGTTACCTCATTACATGCTTTAGGTAGAAAACTAACTAATTAAAAAAAGGTTAATAAATTCCTATATTATTTACCTACTGCATATGATGCAAAGATAACTATTATAATAGAGTTAAAAGATTTGAATGTATATTTTATTGATAATCTACTTGGATCACTAATTGCTTAAGAGCAAGGAGTGAATACATGATAGATTGATGCAAGTGACAAGCGGAAAGAGAGGAATATTACTTTGAAAGTGCATGATTTAAATAGTAATCAATCAGTGTATGAGGATGAAGATGATATTGAACTCATGATTAGGCAGTTCAAAAGTTTCTTAGAAGAAAGCATTATAGACATATTTATTAAAAGAAAGGTAAGTTTAAGAATGCAAAAGTTTATAATGAAATCATTTGTTATAAATGTAGGAAGCTTGGACATATGAAAACATATTACCCAAATATAAAAGCTAATCCTAGTAAGGAGAAAGTTAAGTAGAAAACTAATATTAGGAAGGGCAAAAGAAAAATGCTAAGAGCTTTCTAGGCTGAATCAACTTCTGACTCCTCAAAATAGAAGCAGAAGAGGAAGTCACAAACTTATGCTTAATAGCAGATAAACTTGATCATTCAGATCAATAAGAGGTATGTGACTTATCCTATGATGAATTATTTAAAGTTTTTGAGAAAATTCATAATGCATATAGGAAGCTTAAAAAATTGCATGCAAATCTTAACCTCGGACATTTGAATTTAAAAAAAGAGCATAAAACTCTTTAGAAATACCATGCATCCATAGATAGGAACCACATGGAATTATTGGATGAATTTTATGATTTGAATAAGAAACATGATTTATTGAAAACATCCTATTCTAATCTTGAGAATGATTTTAAGGTGTTTATAGCTAAAGCTGGTCAAAAAGAACATGAGTGAAAGCTGATAATTCAATTTTAGAAAGTGCAAACTCATATCTTAAAGAAAAATTAAAAGCATTTTAAAGGAAAATAAGTCACCCCATACCCTTGAATAATTTTACAATCCTGAACACAAGCGTACATTTTCAAAAACTAAGAAAAGACATTATTACTCACATAGATTGGTAAATCATTCTCCTGGTGTTAAATATTTTTCATGTGGAATGATAGGACATATTTCCCCCACTTGCATAATGCATAATAGAACACATTTAGGGTGAAGACCTAAGATGCATAAATCACAACATATCAGACATGCATCTAGTTTTTCATTGTCAAGAGGTGAACCTAAATATATTTGGTTCCTAAGTCTATTGTTTGATAATTTTAAGCCCTCACGAGAGCATTTGTTACATGAACAGCAAATGTTCAAAATATTTAACTAGAGATACAACTCAATTCGTATCGCTGGAGGCTAGGACAGAAGCAAAGTGATACTAGGAGATAATACCACAAGGAGAGTGGTAGGTACAAGTATGATTGGAAATAAGAAAATTTTCTTTATTGAGAATGTTTTATTGGTTAAAGGCTTAAAACATAACTTATTGTGTATTAGTTAGCTTTGTGATAGAGGTTTTAACATTAAATTTTTACCTACAAGCTGCATTATAAGCCAAAATGGAATTAATATGTTGCATGGAAATAGGATAAATAATGTATACATGCTTGATTTAAATTATATTAAATTTTCTAATACTTTTTGTCTCAAAATTACCACTGATGAATCTTGGTTATAGCATAGAAAACTTTGGTATGCGAGCATGAAAAATCTTAGGATGATTTCCCAAAAAGATTTGGTTAGAGGAATAACCAAATTAGACTTCACTAAAGATCACCTATGTGATGCATGTCAATTAGGAAACCAAGTCAAGTCATCCTTTCAATCAATTAAAGATCTTAGAACTAGCAATCCACTCGAAGTCATACACATGGATCTTTTTAGATCAATTAGCCCTATAAGTTTAAGAGAGAAAGTTTTTGGATATGTAATTATTAATTATTATTTAAGATTTGCTTGGATCAAATTCTTATCACATAAGAGTGAATCATTTGAAGAGTTTAAAAATTTTTCTACTTAGGTTCAGAGGAAGCTAGGCTGTAGAATTTTTTCAATTTAAAGTGACCATGGAGGAAAATTTGAAAAAAAAATTTAAAGTTTTTTATAAAGAGTAAGAAATTAATCATAACTTTTCAACACCTTGGACCCCTCAACAAAATAGGCTTGTTGAAAGGAAGAACAAAACCTTGATAGAAGCAGCTAGAGTCATGTTGATTAAATATTCACTTTTAAGATGTTTTTTGGTTGAAAAGGTTAATATTTCTTGTTATGTTTTGAATAGGGTAAATATTAGATCTAAGTTGAACAAGACACCCTATGAATATCTTAAGGGAAGAACACCTAACCTTTCACATCAACATATCTTTGGATGTAAGATCTTTATTTATAACAATGGTAAAACTCTTTTAGGAAAATTTATCCTAAATTTGATTAGGGAATTTTTCTGGGATATTCAAGTGTTGTAAAATCCTATAGAGTTTTTTAATAGAAGGACTTTGGTAGTTAAGGATACCACCCATATAGTTTTGTAGAATCTAACTTTTAGAGGGGTCTAAGTTGGAAGAAGAACTAATTTTAGGAAACTATAGTGTTTTGAGAGTCAAACTGTCCTTTGACCAAAAGTGTTAAAAATGCAAAGGTTGAAATAGAAATTGCAATTCCTAGAGAATTAAAATTTCCTAAAAGTCATCTTATTGAACTGATTTTACGAGACTATAGTGAAGGTATTAGGACTACACATGGACTTAGCAAATAAGTGAACCACTCAACATTTATTTCAAAAATTTAACCCACTAATATAAATTAAGCACTTTGTGATGAATTTTAGAATTTAGCCATGTAGGAAGAATTGAATCAATTTGTTAGAAATGATATTTGGGAGTTAGTTAAAAGACCTAAAAATCAAAGTGTTATTGGAAAGTGGGTTTTCAAAAATAAGATGAATGATTCTCTAAATATATGTTTAAATTGAAAAAAACATTATATGGACTAAAATAGGCACCTAGCGCATGATATGAATGGCTAAGCTCAATCCTACTAGAAAGACCATTTGTTAATGGAAGTGTAGACACCACTCTTGTCTTAAATAGAGTACGAGATGATATACTCATTATTGAAATATATATTGATAATATCTTGTTTGCATGGATCCACTAATAAAATTCTTTGTGATAATTTTTCAAAAAAAAAGTAGTGAATTTGAAATGAGTTTGATGGGAGACTTGAGTTACTTTCTTAGTTTTAGCATAACATAGAAAGAGGATGGCACATGTTTGAGTCAATCAAAATATATTAAGTACATCCTTAAGAAATATGAAATGGATAAAATTAAATTAATAAGTACACCAATGAGTTCCTCAGTGCAGTTAGATAAGAACTCTAAGGGCAAATCTTTTGACCAAAAGAAATTTAGAGGAAAAATTAGATCATTATTTTACTTAACTTCTAACAGACTGGATATCATGTTTAGTGTTTATCTTTATGCTAGATTTCAAGCTGATCTAAAGCAATCTCATTTGAATGTTGTTAAAAGAATTTTGAGATATCTTTTGGGAACTCAAAACTTAGGGATATGGTATCGAAGGCATTGCTCTTCTTTTAAAATTATTGGATTCTTATTCAAATTTTGTAGGATGTCGGATTGATAATAAAAGTACTTGTGCAACTTGTCAATTCATTGGAAACTTTTAAGTTTCTTGGTCTAGCAGAAAATAAAATTAAGTATCCCTTTCTTCTGCTGAAGTAAAATACATTGCCTTAGGTAGTTATGTGTCACAGGTTCTTTAGTTAAAATAATAACTTATTGATTTATAATTTTCTATTTACACTATTTCAATTTTATGTAGTAATACAAGTACAATATATATTTCAAAGAATCTTATTCAACAAACAAGAACCAAACATATAGATATAAGTCAACACTTCATTAGAGATCTTGTGACTAAAGGAGAAATTGAGTTACATCATGTAGCTACTAAAAATCAACTTGTAGACATTTTCACAAAATCACATGCTTTTGAAATATTTAGCACCTTAAGAACCAGATAGGATGTAATTGATATTCATGCTTGAGAATTGAAATTTAACAAATTCCATTTATGATATATCTTATTGTTAATAGTTATGTTATGTTATTATTGTGATTTGATTTTGTTTATTTTTTTCTATTCTTATTTTTCTTAGTTTTGAGTTTAATTTTTCTATGATATTATTATTGTTTTTTTTTTAATCTCATGAATCTTTTTATGACTTGCTTTTGAAAAAAAAGTCATTATTATCATGCATAAATCTAAAAAAAAAAAATTTAAGTCATACTATAAAATCACTTCCGTACTATACTATATCACTAGATTTTGCATGATAATTTTTCTAAGTTGGTAAGAAAAAAAAATAGATTTTGTAAATAAATTATACTGTATGATTGTTTCATCGTATTGTACAAATATTTCATTTTTTTTGTTTGTACAAATAGGGAGGAAATTTGATTGCAGTTATTTTCAAAGAACATCCCTAACGAAGACCTGGTTGTCTGTACGATCTTGTTGTCGTTATGTATATGGAAGAACCTAACTGCCAGTTTATGGTCATTATTGTCTGATCATCCTGGATGAATATGTGTTCGTCTGTATGATCATTTTGGTCAAAAAGATGTATGAAATGATTCCTCATGAATGGCCGTTTATGAAACGTTATTTCATTTTTTGTAGTTTTCTTTTGTATGTGCGACACAATTTTCACCAAATATAAATGCATAGTCGTATGTATGAACCCTATTTTATATTATATGATTGTGCCATTTTTCTTTAAATTGGAAGGTATTCGTTGATTTTTCTTCACGGTCTCTTTCAATATCAAATCATCTTGTGTTCAAACTCTCAAAATGACAAGCAATAGTAAGCGGGCACAAACCTCCAAATCCTCTTCCTTTAATTTTAGTCAACTAGACAAGAACTTCCTTTCCAAAGAGAATGAAGAAGCCTACTTGTGTTTCCTTGAGATGAAGATGACTCCATCTCATCTTTTTATCCAAAGAGACATTAACTTCTCAATAATGCCTCTTTTTGTTTCTACCTAATTCTCTTTCATTCTCACTTTAATCTATGCTTTCCATCATGATACATTTCACTATTTACTTGCCACTTTGAGAATGAATGAAAACCATACCAAGATGTCATCTAATGTTTCTAAACAGAGAGTAGAGATCACCAAGGAAGATTTTGGCACCTACCTACACCTTAGAACATAAGGGGTAAGGGCACACACAAAGACTTTTAGGTCTAATTTTTACTGGTCTATAATTAATCTAACCATTAGAGGTGTCACTTCATTCAATCACCTATCTCGTGTGTACACCTTAAATCAAAATGCTCGGATCATCCAGCATGCATTAAGAACTTCTATTATCTCTGGTGATCCTATCAACCTAACTCCTTTCCTTTCTACAGTCACATGTCTTATTATGACAAATTCTCCAGTAGATGAAGCCTAATTGATTCTAGACTACATATATAAGCTTATTGACATTGCACTCCCTAATAATAGAAGATAAAAAAAATATGGCTTTAGAACATTTTTTGGCCTATATTCCTGAAAAGAAGTATAACCTGATTCATCTTCATCCACCTATTTAGCTTCCAATCTATTTCATTGATGCTTCCTTTCATTCCCTTTTTAATTGGGACCAAGGGGATAAGGGAAAAGATTTTGATGAAAAATGAGGACTTGTACCTGCACCTACTCCTGTACATGTACCTACTCCAAGACCAGATTATCATTTCTATCAAGAAAAGGTCCAGCAATTTGATAGACTTGAATATCATTTTGATCAAATATTTGATCATATTGAGACTCGATTAGACCAACAGAATGCAAAACATAATGAAGGTAGGGCTGGGTCAGAGGATAATTTGACTCTCTAAACACTCAAGTAGCTACATTTAAAAGCTATTTTTCTATATTCACTTCTTCTCAGCCACCTCCACATTACGATCATCTAGTGTACTAGTTTTCATTTTCTGTTATACTTGATGTATGATTGTTTCTTTCTATACTCATGTAATGGCTTTGGGATGTTTTGTTTTTCTATATTAGTTATACATGGTTTATATGTTTAATGAAATGTTTGACTTGTGTTTTTTTTAATCCTCTTAAAGTCTTCTTAAGTTTCTATTGTGCAATTTACTAATGTTTATCTAAGAGAAAATTTTAAAATATTTGGCACTACAACTTACTTTCCTAGAAAAACTATTTTTCTTTTCCCAAACTTTAAATCAATTTACAAATTAGATTTAGATAATAAGATCATTTTGTGTTCAAATAGATTTGTATCTTATAGTTATAATTATAGCAAAATTAGTAACTTGGTTTTCTTTTATTTTCTTATTCAATGTATTGATTCTATACTTGACAATAGAATTTTTTTTGTGGATTATTCTTCTTTATATGTGAAAATGTTTTCTTTTATTTGGAAAATAATCTCACAAGCTAAGATTTACTGAACTAGGTTGTGGAAAGAACCAACCAAATATTTCTTATTTTTAAAGAGGCATAAAATGAGCCCACACTACATTTAAGTCTTTCAATTACTTTAATTCTTAGAAAAATCCTTGCATTAAATGATAATTTCAACTATTGAATTTGAAACTATAAAATTTCTATATAATTAATTTTGTAATGATTATTATATATTATATTTCTGCTTTCTAGAGTGAACATTGAACATGTTTAACTTTTCTTATTTAAATTATTTTTTTAATTAAAATTTGAGTAATTCTTTTTTCAATCAGGACTTTAGTGTGGCCTGTGCAAATAATTTAAAATTCTCTTCTTTATCATGCATTAGATTTGTCTATAGCAACTTATTCTTTTTTAGGAGATTTTTTTAATGACAAAATAGGGGGAAGTTATTGTTTGTTTTTTGTTTGTGTTCTGTTCTGTTTGCAACTTATTATTTTTTGTTTTGGTCAGTTTAAAATTTATGTTCTCAAGGGGAGATTATTTTTGGTTTATGGATTTTAGTGTCAATGTGTTTTCTTACATTTGGTATACTTTATTTTGTATTGTGGTTGTTTTTCTTTATAAAAAAAAAATTAAAAAAAAAATTTGATCCTCATGTTATTTATTTTTAACTTTATTGGTGGAAAGTTTAAGAGAAAAGAATATTATTTGAAATCATAATAATAATTTTTTTGTCATCATAAAAAAAGGGGGAGATTGTTGCAACTCAGGAATCCTTCTTGAGAATGTGTTTTTGATGATAGAAAAATATTATTATTCTGGTTAATTTTAACATTTCTCCTAAGCATGTACCGAACATTTTCTATTTGTTATTTGTATGTACTAATATTTTAGAAAAATAATACTCTAAACAACTGAAGACATCAAGATAGAGTAGATTAGGATTTCATGTAATAAAGTCTATAAATTTTTTTCTTGAGTATGAGAGAGTGTGATTATAATTAGTTAATCATATATACAAATACACTAGGGGAGAGAGTCAAAACTTAAAATTTTAAAACTAACCGTATTTTGTGATTTACATTCATGCTAGATGATTTGTTATTTTTTTCCTCCAAAAAAAATTTAATCTAATATTTTTGCACTGTTCATATTGTACGATGTCAGTTTATACAGACGATTCATAGAGTACAAAATGGGTGCATGCCAGTTCATCCCAAACAAACTTATTTATTTTTTGTAATGTTTGTATCGTATGATGTACTTATTTGTTTTTTGTAATGTTTGTATCGTACAATGTAAGTTTGACAAACGATTGACAGAGTATGAAATCAGGTGTATAACAATTCATTCTAAACAAATTGATTTCTTTTTGTAATGTTCGTACCGTACAATATAAGTTTGTAAAAATGACTAATATAGTTCAAAATGGGGTCATCCATGTTCGAACCAAATGAAGCATGATTTGTGTTAATTGCTTGTATTGTATGATGTCAGTTCATATAGACAATCGATTGTGTAAGAAATAAGGTTCATATAAGATCTTACCAGACAAATAGGTTCAATTGTTAATTATACATACAGTACGATGTTAGTTCATACATACGATCAACAGAGTACGAAATAAGGTTTGTATATGATCGTACATGGATTTTTGATTGGTTTGTAAAGATAATCCTCGATCATACTGTACAATCTTAAATTGCTTAACTTGTAATTTTCAATTTTCTAGATGGTTTTTCTTGTGTTTCATATATAAGTGTCCTAAAAACTGACACTATATACCTTCGCTACAATTTTTTCTTGAGAGTGGCCATGGAGTGTGAGTGTTTGGGGGAGATTATGAGAGTGAAGTGTGAGAGATCAAGTGAGGGGGAATTGTGGTAGTTTCATAAGGTTTCCCAAAGTGAGGATCCCTTTTTCTTCTTCAAATTTCAGCCCATCTCTTCTGGAGGCTTTTGAGAGAGAATCTTCAACATTGTGTCATGGTACTATACCATCACCAGAAGGGTGAGAAAGGATGTAGGTACTCTTCCATCATCAGGAGGGTGAAAAATAACAAAGGTTCTTTACCATCATCAGGAAAGTGAGAAAGGATGTCGGTACTCTACCGCAGCAAGATTGGTGGAAGAGAGCTTGTAAGGGCTTCTCCACCTTTTTGTGGAGGCAAAAAAAGAGTCACTTTGATTTAGTGTAATACTTGGAGGAGTCTTCAGGGAGTGGACGTAAGTTTAGTTTGGATCGAACCATTATAAATTCAGTGTTCTTCTATTCACTTTACTTTTTTCAGTCTTTTTATTTTTCTATGCTTAAAAGTTTTGTGGTTGAAAAATTTATTATGATAGTCAGTTTGTTACGCAACTGCATATTTGAGAATTATTGTTTAAACTTTTTAAAAATAGGTTATGAAAATCTGATATATTTTTAAAATTACCAATTCACCCCTATCTTGGTTAGCCTTGGGATAATTCAATAATGTCTAACAGCCTACTCAAACCTTCAATGAGAATCATCTATATCAAGAAAGGTAACATTTTACCTTTTTAGTTTTAAAAAATATGGAGTTTTATTTTATTTCTTGATTAAATTTATATTTTTATTATAAAAAATGAGGATAACTTTGCATTTGTAAAACTTTCTCTATGTAACTTTATGTATGTTGTAGAGACATCAGTTACGAACATTTAGAGATTTTATCAAAAAATTTCACCGGGTATGATGAAATATACATATGTTTTCTAATAAATAATTTAAAATACAAAAAATAAAGTTGTGGTAAAATTAAAGTCATAAAATAGTGTCTAACACAATCTCTTGTACTTTAATTATGCTCAAAAATATTAAATTTTGTCTAAATAATATATTTTGTTGCTTATCATTATAGTACTTCATAAAATTTTAAAATGAGTTCATTTAGATTTTAATTATTATGTTTCAATTAATTATATGCTTAACTGATTGGTTGGTGTGATTCTAAGGAGTTTGGGAAGTGGATGGAGGAGGTTCTATTGTGGTGCTAAATGCATATTGTGATATCCAAGGATATATTATGGTGTTATTTGCATATTCTGTTATCAAAAATTTTTTTTTTAACTACTGGGAGGTTTAATGCTAATTGCATTCTTCAAAAAAAAAAAATACTATTGGGAGGCATAAGGCTTCAAAATATTTGGACTCTATTTGAGAGGGTGGGAGGCATAAGGAACCATAATTATTTAAAAGTATATCTTATAAAGAGTACTAGTTTGTTTATTTATTTTCCAATATTGTTATTTTAATTTTTGATGACTATAATTACATTTTTGCTCAACACTATGATGTATTATATTTCAATAAAGTTAAAATAATTTAATAAAATCAATATTTGAAAATTTAGTTTGAAAAATGTTACCTACTGAGTTCTGTTAGCTCATTATGTTTTCACCTTCTATTTCTTAGGATCTAAAAGGGTGAAAAGGTCCTTTGTGCAGTAGTTTTAGGATCTAATATTAGTCTAAAGAGGTGTTTTTTCATTTTAATTTTTATACATTCATGGTTAAGTTTTATTGCTCTATTTTGTAGCTCTATATACAACCATGAATTATAGTTATATATGCATACTGATTTTCTTTTTAATAATTTGAATTTTATTAGCAGCTTTACTCTTATCATCATAAGTTTTAACTATTTTATGATGACTATGAAATTTTTTTTTAAAATTTAAATCATGAGGTTAGTTTATTATAAGCTAGCATGATAAGACCCTCTTTAACTAGGGAGTCTTATTAGGTTTAATTGTGGCAAACATTTTTTATATCAAAGAAGTAATTTCAGAAATTGATTGTTAAATAGATCTATAAGAATTTATTTATAGATAAAGCAAGGTGGTTTTGGGTTTGTTTAAGAATTCACTTTTATTTATTTATCTTGTGCATATATATTCAATTGGGTCAATTAAGTATTCTATGTTATATTGATCTGCCATACTCATATATAATAGAAGGATAGAGTGCCAGTTAGGCAGATCCTTTATATAGTACTACACTGATAATGAGTTTTAATATAATTTCATAATTTTCTAATCTACCAGCCTATTTGACAAGTGAAGCATAGAGAAAAATTCCTGATGTTAGATCTAATGATATACATATTATCTACAGATGTTTTTGAAATGAACCTTCTAATATTTGAGGGTATTATTGAGTATAGAGCAATTGAGGATTGGTTAAGGAGACTAGAAAAAGACATTTAAGGGTATGTAGAGTCCTACTGAGGGGGAAGTACCATTAACAGTTATTCTGTTAGATGGTGAAGCAAAGCATTGGTGGATGGGCAAGCATAAGGAAAAATTTTAGGGGAGGTTAAACTCTTTGATTCGATAGGAGTAGTTTTTTCTGATGTGTTTTGAGCTCGATTTATTCCACCTTCTATAAGAAATAGGATAGAGGAGACTTTTCTAAGGTTAATTTATAGGAGCATGATTGTGATACAGTATGAGTCGAAGTTTATTACATTAACAATATATACTCTATAGTTAGCACTCTTAAGGTGAAGTGTTATAAGTTTCTAAGTGGGCTCTTAGATAGTATAAGGAAGCCACTTCCATTTTCTTTGAGTTATAGTATTAATACTATAACATAAATTATTTAAAATATTAATATAAAAACATAAAATATCTTGAAAGTAAAATTTTGGAAATGCCTTTTCATTACTCTGATTTCTTTAAGTTGGTAGAGTAATTTATTATCAAAATTTTTAATTCTATCTATTGGGAAGCATAAAGGGTCAGAATCTTTGGATTCTCTCTTAGCAACGTGGTAGGTATAAGGGGCCAAGATTCTTTGAAATTATATCTGATGCAAAGTACTAGATTGTTTATTTATTTCCCAATACTTTTTATGTAAATTTCTTATGATTTTAATTATAATTTTTCTCAACACTATGATGCATTATGTTTCAGCCAAGTTAAAATGATTTAATAAAAAAACATTTAGCAATTTAGATTGTTAAATATTATTTGTTGAGTTGTATTTGCTCACTATGATTTCACCTTTTTATTTTAAGATCTGATAGGGGAAAGGGCATCTTGTGTAGCCGTTTCAATATATAATATATATTTATAAAGGCATTTCTTTCTTTTGATTTTGTACAGTTATGGCTAATTTTTGTTTCTCTATTATGTAACTCTATCTATAGCCATGCCTACATGTATATATGCATCTTATAATTAATGAAAATATGATATTTATGGATGATTTTCTTTTCGGTACTTTTGATGTTGTTAGTGGCTCTATTCTTATTATTATAACAAAACAACAACATCAAGCCTTTGTCCCACTACGTGGGTTCGGCTACATGAATCTTTTTTCTCCATTGTGTCCTATTAAAAGTCAAATTCTTGTTTAAATCTAATAAAGAAAAATCATTTCTGATATTTTTTAGCTAAGTCTTTTTGGCCAACCTCTACCTTTCTTAACATAAGTCAAAACTAATACCCTTTCCTTCCTAACCAGGTCATCAGAAGGCCACCGTTTTATGTGACCAAACCATCTAACGCGACTCTCTCTATTCTTATCTTTCATTGGCTCTACTCCATCCTTTTCATGTATATGGTCATTTCATACCTTTATTGGAATATCATCCTTATTCTCTCAATATGTAGAACATCCTTAATTTCTCTATATTTCTCCATCAAACTTCTATTCTTATTATTATAAGTTTAAAATTTTCAATGAAGATTCTTAAATTTTTCCAAAAGTTAATCTTGGGGTTCGCTAGTCACAAGCCACACATTAGGATCCATTTCAATTAGGGGTTTATTCGGGTTGGGCTATGATAATATGGATATTTTTTGCACCAGTAGTGTGAAAAATTCTATTAATGGATCAATAGTATGTCATAGTTATGGTATATGATATTCTCATCAATTTTATAAGGTTACAAGTTAGTGTTTTAGGTGCAGGTAGTTTAAATACAAGATAGCTGAGTGTCCACAGACAAGACCCAACTGACAATTTGTACCCTGATCTAAGAGCTTAGTCAAATCTGCATGAAGACTGAGGATAGTTCTACTTTACATATTTTTTAGGGTTTATCAAGTTCATATTGTGGTTTTGGTTCTTTGATAGGATATAAAACATAATGACCATCCTCATGTTAGAGGGAACCTAATGGTTCTATTGCTCCAATTCTAGTTCAAGCACACGTATATAATTTAACTCAGTAAGAGACTTGAGATGCCCAACTATTTAAAGGTATGACTTGCATTTTTTTATTAGCCTTGCCATTTTTTTTTGGAGACATTCATTCACTTGTTGTTAATTGTTACTTCAATTTATTATACATTCCTTCTATATTACTACCTTTTATTATTAATTAAAAAATTTTATAGTATGTTATTCTCTTAAATTCTAGTAAAAATATTTTTTTTAGTTAATATTTTGTAGCAATTACTAACGAAAAGGAGAAAATTCATAAGTGTTGAACCATTACCGTAGTGTTACTAATGTCTAACACTAAATCAGGATATAACAATAATGGAATCTCAAGAAATTGAGCACCAAAGAACTAAACTATATAATGTCATAGCATCCTATGATACATTCAAGTGCTAAAATGTTTAACTTTGTCAGTACCGTGGTGGAGCTATTTGTGAAATACAAATTTGAGCCTTATCATCCAAGCAACCTGCCAATTCAACGAATAGTTGTGTTGGATCATTCTAGCACCACATCAGAGCCTACATATTAGTGCTTAGGTGCTAGTTCATATATAATAGCTTGCCACCTCCATGTTGATCGCCACAGCTCTTGATTCATTCTATAATAACATTAAATAGATTTTTTTTTTATTGAAAACATGCTGTAATTTTGAATAAATTTCTTATATAAGAGGCCAGGGGAGTGTAAGGTACGTACTTTAGAGTTGCTTGTTAACATTGTAGTGAGAAAGTAGCATGATACGTTGTTACTCATGTTTATTTGTGCAAAATTTATGTTGTTACATTTTTATTTTATGGCCGGCTAAGCTCATAATTTTGGTCTAATGTGTGAAAACCCAAGTAATTATTAAATTAAAATCTTGGCTTTGAATTATTAATGGTTGTTTTTAATACTTCTTGCTCTTAATTTAATATATTTAGTGACGATGTGTAGAATTAAAATCTAGTGTGATATATTTCCTTTATGGAGGAATATTACAATTATTAGGAGCATTGGAATGGAACTCTTGTTTGCCATGACATAGGATGTTTAGTTTTATAGGTTTTATGGAGATAAAATAATTGTTGGAATGCCATCCTTCTTTACATTCTTACAAGCTCTATGGATATCTGAGGATGCCCATGATCTAATTCACAACTAATTTAAGAGGTATACATAGAAAAGCTTAGGAGATTTCACTATCATTAGTCCAAAATATTGTATCTATTGGTATCTTGACTTTTCATCTGCAATTTCTCATTTTATACATCATATAAACCTAATTTTCATTTCACAAGATAAGTCATGTAGCTAAAGATTATAGTGGTAGAGCAACTGCATAGAAGGACAACACTTTCTTGTGTGATTGACACTCTCTCATATAACCTTTATTGCTAGATTGACATGTGCACTTGCATTTTTAATGGAGATTTATATCAAAGAAAATATAAGCATAGTTTAATCAATTTTAAGCATACTTACACAAAATCTTGCATCTTGTTTTTAACGTCATTGCTAGGGAAGTAACAAGCATTCTTAATATGGTTTCTATATTGTTGAAAAAAGTTACACATGTAACCCTTCTTGAATCTTATTTAGTATTCCTTAATGTTTTATGAATATATAATTTGTGATTATTTACATCTTGTAATTTTTAAAAATTAAATTACTAATTGTATTTAAATTTTTTATTTATTATTGATGTATGCATTGTAAAGCTAGAAAAGAGCCCTTATTATTTGACTTAGAAATTGAAAGGACACTTACAAAAATAAAAAGATCTAAACGACTTTATCATAATGAATGGCTGAAATAAATCTAGATCATGACCATCTTAGGCCTCTTAGGGAGTACGCCAATCCTATAGTGAATTAAATTCATCATAGTATCAACTGAACTACTATGCAGGCTAATAACTTTGGGTTAAAATCTGCCATTATTCAGATGGTACTTTAAAACTTTTAGTTTGGGGGAACTCCATTTGAGGATCCCAACCTATACTTAGCTAGCTTCTTAGAAATTTGTGCAACTTTCAACTATAATGGTGTTAGTGATGATGATGTCTGGCTTCATATGTTTCCATTTTTTCTAAGGTATAAAGTTATGATATGATTGAATTCCTTACCTTGAGACTCCAAAACCACATGGAATAAGTTTGCACATAAATTTCTAGGTAATTATTTCCTAACTTCTAAAACTACCAAGCTTAGGAATGATATAACTTCTTTTTATCAGCTTGAAGGAAAGTCAATCTATGAGAATTAGGAAAAATTAAGGAGATGCTTAGAGAGTTCCCTCATCATGTTTTTACTAGATTGGTAGGTTATTCAGAACTTTCATAATGGACTTATAGGATCCCTTAGGTCAATTATTAATGTTGCAGCAAAAGGTTTTTTGATGTCAAAGTCCCTTGATTGAGGGTATTGCAACAAATAATTTCTAGTGGTCTTATGATAGGGTGAATCTTAAGGGAGTAGCAAGTGTCTATGAATTATATACTTTGTTAATTTTGACAGCTCAAGTAATAGTCATGTTTAAGAAGTTGGATAATTTGAAGTTTGTTCAAGATCAGGATTAGCTATGCTTTGGGATGAGCATGATTTGAATTATATTGGTGATAATAGTACTCAAGGGATTAAAAATATGAATTTGATTAGAAGATAAAGCAATCTCTATTATAATGCTCATAATTTAGGTTACAAGAATTAGCTTAAGTTTAGCTGAAATAATAATAATGGTGGAAATATTAAGTTGAATGCAACTTAATCTAATTCTGTAGAAAAATAAAGTAATTCTCAACAACCTATAGTAAATCCTAGGCCTTCTTATACCCTAGGATTTAATCAAAATAATTAGTTTGGAGATAGAAAAATACATCTAAAGGAGTTAGTGATTCAAATGAAAAATTAAATGCATAGTCAACCTACAAACCTTGAAAATAAAGAAAAATAATTAGGACAACTTTTTAGTTTGATTAAAAATAAAACCTATGATGAACATTATCAAGGCAGCTTGACTCTACATTTGAGGAATAGAAATTGGAAGAGCAATGTCATAATATTAAACTTAGGAGTGGGAAAGACTTGGGAGATCCTTATAAGGATAAAGATCAAACTCAGAAGAAAATTATGGTAGAAGAGCCTTTAAAAGTTCAACCACCTAAAAAATGACCTAAAATAATTAAAGAAATTGAATGACCTATTATGTAGGTAGTTGAGATACCACCAGCACCTTTTTCTAGAAATTGTTTAAATAAAATTTGGATAAATAATTCTTTTAGTTTCGAATGTGTTCAAAATGTTAATAATTAATATCCTCTTCCTTAAAACCTTAGAACAAATGCACACCTATGCTAAATTTATGAAGGATATTCTTAATAAGAAAAGAAGTTTTAGAGAATTTAGAACTGTAACTTTAACTGAGGCTTATAATGTTATCATTCAAAAGAAAGCCCCTAAAAAATTAAAGGATCCCAGTAGTTTTACCATTCAAATGACTATGGGTGATAGATTCTATTAGAGAGCCTTATGCGACATAGGATCTAGCATCAACGTTATGCCTTTATTTATATTTCAAAGATTAGATTTAGGAGAGGATAAACCCACCACTATCACCCTTTAGCTTGATGATAGATCATTTACATGTACTAATGGGGTGGTAGAATATATTCTTATGAAAATAAACAAGTTTTTCTTCTTGGTAGATTTCATTGTCTTAGATATAGAGGAGGATATATATATATATATATAGACTTTTCCAAAAAAAAATATCGAAATACAAGCTACTAAATTCTAGAGAGAGAAGCTCTATGATTTCTAGAGAGAGAAATTTCGCCAATTTCAAATATTTTTTCTCGCGGTAATCTCGTCACATTTTGCGGAAGAAGGAAGACATGGCGGCGGATGGCCGCCGGCCTGATCTAACATCGTCGGAGTCTTCGGAACTCCGTCATCTTCACAAAGCAATTGAACGACAATTCGAAATTGATCGTTTACGACGAACCAGGGGAGAACTTGTCATTTCAGAAAGACGACCTGAGAAACATGATAACCAAAAGACTGTAGAAGGAAAAGGGAAACATGTTGCTGCGGTAGATCAAAATTTCTCGCCAATTCAGGAGGCTTCCTCTTCAGGATTGAAAATTTTTGTGAATCGCTTTGGGAATTCAAGTGCAATCTCTATCCCTGGCAGCAAGATAAACGCGAACTCCTCAAAGTCGATAAACAGAGAAATTCAATTCCCGATCAAGTCCCCTGAATCCAATGAGAAAAACACTACCGAGGATCTCTGCAAGGAAATTCTGACAGGTAAGCAAATTCACCTTGATTCTATTTCGGACCTTCAGGAAGTCCGACAATGTATCTCAGCTGATTTAGGAGGCTGCAAGGATAATCCTCCTCAAGCTGGTAGGGAAGGCGGTATTACCCAGCAATTCAAATCTTCCTTAGTAACCAAGGGAGTATCATTTGCGGACAAGGTAAACGGTGCAATGCCTAAGAAGAGAAGTCTTGAGCAGAATACAAGGAAAGGTCTGATGAAACCTTACATCAAATTAAATTTCAAAGAGGAAGATGTTTCGTTGTCAGAAGATGGTAATGCAGTGAAACTATGTGAAGCAGCTGAAATTACCAATGCCAATAGATTGCTGAAATCTTTGGTAATAAAAATATTTGGCAAGGATTTACCTCCACATGTGGTGGCATGGGAAATTAGAAAACAATGGAATAAATTGGGCAAATTCCATTTTACAACATTGGTGAAGGATGGTTTTTATGCTCTTTTGAGGATCTTGAATCATTGGAGGCAGTGCTTACAGGGGGACCCTGGTTCGTCAATGATCATATAGTAGGAATGGAGAAATGGAATCCTGATTTCTCAACTTCAACACTAAAAGGCTTGACCTCACCAATCTGGATCAGAATGCCAAACCTTCCTTTACAGTGCTGGGATGAAAAGAATATTTCAATTATTGCTTCTAGGATAGGCTTTCCGCTCATGTTAGATGGTAATTTATTCCAATGGGGGAGGAGAGAATTTGCCAGAATATGTGTTAGAGTGAAGATTGACAAAAAGCTTCCGGTTGGTGTTTGGGTGGATAGTATCTCAGGTAGATTTTTTCAAAGAATTGAATACAAAAAAATCTCCTCCTTTTGCTTTAATTGTGGAAGGATTGGTCTTGGGGAAGAGGTTTGTGATATGAACAGTTATGATTCTCAAGAGAAGAACATGAACAACAACGAAGTTGGAAGAGAAGGTAATCTCACTGATAAGGCTGAAAAATTCATCGTATGGACCTTGGGTCATGGTAAATCGCAAGAAGAGCAGAAGGATAAATCAAGATAAAAAGGTGGAGGAAAATCTGAATAGAAAAGTTTCAAATTCTAAACTACCAACAAAGAAAATCTATCAGCCGGTTTTAGAGATGGGCAACACAGAGAAAACAAATATGGAGGCAGGGAATGAAAATATTCCAGTAACAAAGGAAGAAGCAAATCTGAAGATCATAAACAAGAAAGTGAATGCTCTTAACAAGAGAAATGAACGGGATTCAAAGTCAGTTCAAGGTGCAAATGGGGTGGAAAGTCAAGACATCATGATAATGGAAAATCCTGAAACCATTACAGGAAAAAATTCGGTTACATTGGACGGTATGACATTACCAGATAACAATATAACTATGGAGGGTTGCCTGCGAACTCTAATAATTCAGGAAGAATTACCAGCGAACTCAGGTATTCCCATTTCTTACGATAATAGCATGAAGAAGGCTGAAGCTCTCACTGAACAGAGAGATCCTGATGGATATGGCAATGTTGAGTCTTCCAGTAAATATCTGCTGCTGTCTAGTAACAAGTTTAACTTATTAAACTCCATAGGGGATAAAAACATTGAGATGGAAGTAATAGCTGAATCAATAGAAGAGGAAGTGGAAGAAGGAGAAATTTTGGCAAACACAAAAGACTGTAAAATCTTGAAAAAGGAAATACAGGACAAGTATGAAGCGGTAAAGGGATCTGATAACTTGGTGGAAAATTTGAGCTCTCAAAAGGTAGAGAAAAACTCCTCTCAGAAAGTCAAACTTTCTAAGGAACTCAGGCATTTGGGACCTTTGAATTCAAATACAAGACTTGGGAGAAATAATTTAAATAGAAGAACGGATGGGGGATTACCCCCATTTGTTAACAAATGAATTCCATTAGCTTTTGGAATTGTAGGGGAGCCAACAAGAGAGAGGCCTCCCTATACTTGAAGGAGTACATCAAAAAATGGGATGTGTTCTTTGTGGGTATCATTGAAACAAAAATTGAATATCTTTCCAAAGATGATTTTGTGAAAATCATGGGAGATGACTGGAATTTTTTCCTGCATCCTTCTAGAGGGAACTCTGGCGGAATCATGGTGATTTGGAATACGAAAGTGGCTTCATTTTCTGTTACAATTTCTTCTGATCAGTGTGTGATGGGGGAATTAGATATCTTCAACAAAAGCAAATGGATGGTGGCTACAATTTATGGAAGTAGGGAATTTCAAGGAAGAAGGGAACTTTGGAGGTCTATGGATGGCATGATTGAAAAAGATATCCCTACCATTATTGGAGGTGACTTCAATTGCATACTTTCTCAAGAGGAAAAGAAAGGGGGTAAGAAATTCTCTTTCTCCCATGGACCGATGGAAATGAAGGCGTTTATGAACAATAATGATATTCATGATGTTGGCACAATAGGGGCTAAATTTACTTGGTGTAATAACAAGAAGGGAAGCGCGCGAATCCTAGAAAAACTGGATAGATGTTTGCTGAATCCAAAAGCTCTGGAGTTGATCTTTATACCTTCTGTAAGGCATCTGGAAAGAATTACATCTGATCATTTCCCCATCGTGTTGAAGTTGTTTAATCAACATGCTCAAAAACCAAGATTCCGTAAATTTGAGGATATTTGGCTCTCTTATGCAGCGTCTACTGCAGTGGTAAAGAAGTCTTGGGATAAACCTGTAAAAGGAGATGATATGGAAGCTGTGAATAAGAAGATGGCTCGAGTTCTTAAAGCCTTATTTTTCTGGAGCAAGGCTAAACACCAAAAACTAGAAGATTTGAAAGAAACTTTGAGAAAAGAGATTGAAGAACTGCAGCAGGAGGAAGCCTTGGAAGACCATTTCTCGGACAGCAAAGCTCTACTTCTCATTTCCAAAGTCAGGGAATACAATTGCACTCTTGCTAGATTGAGTACATGGTGGAAACAAAGGGCCAAAGCCAAGTGGATGAAGGAAGGTGATGCAAACTCTTCCTTCTTTCCTGCGTTTGCGAATGGAAGGAGGAATAATAATTCTATCAAGCAATTGTTGAATGAAGAAGGAGATTTAACTAAAGATTTAGCGAGCATTAGAAGTATATTCTATCAATTTTTCTGTAATAAATGGGAGTACAGAAATAGTGATTTGAACAATTGGCCTCCCAACAAAAATGTCCCAAAATCTGAAGATTGCAAAATGCTGGAATCGGTTTTTACTATGGAAGAAGTGGAGAAAGTCATTAAAGAATTTGGCAACAACATTGCACCAGGTTTGGATGGGATTACATATTCCTTTCTCAAAGCTTATTGGAAGATCATTGGGAAGGATATTTGGACAGCAATGCAACTCTACTTTGCACACGGGAAAATGTCTGCTAAATGGAAAGAGACTCTAGTGATACTTATTCCCAAAGTAAGTAATCCTCGGTCCCCTTCTAATTTCAGACCTATTAGCCTTTGTATGTCTATATACAAAATTGTTGCCAAAGTACTTCTAAACAGATTGAAGAAAGTGATTCACAACCTTGTTTCTGAGGAGCAAGTTGCTTTTATTGAGGGAAGGGCACTATCTGAACATGTGCTTCTTGTTCAAGAGATTTTTCATAAATTTAAAATATCCAAGTCTAAGAGGGGTTTGATGGCAATCAAATTAGACATGGAACAAGCATACGATAGTATGGCTTGGGATACCCTTAGTCAAATTTTGGACTATTTTGGGTTTCCTAGAAACTTCTCTAACCTCATTATGGATTGTGTTATTGATCCAGTTTTCTTAGTTCAAATTAATGGAGTGGAATTGGATAAAATTCAAGGGAAAAGTGGATTCAGACAGGGGTGCCCTCTCTCTTCGTACTTATTTATTCTTTGCTCCCAATTATTTACTAATGTATTTTCAGCCAATGGTGATAGATTGGGCTTGAAAATTGCTCCTTCTATTCCGAGAATATCTCATTTGTTATTTGCAGACGATATCCTGATTTTCTCAAATGCTAAAGTTGAGAATGCTAAGAAGATAATCAATATTACAAGTAGCTATTGCAATTGGACGGGTCAACGTATTAATGCAACTAAATCTTCAATTGTTTATAGTAAGAAGATGGAGAAAAAGAGGAGGAAAATCATTTCTAAAGTTCTGGGCTTCAAGGAATCTAAAGAAATGTGCTATCTGGGTAACAAAATCACTTTAAATAGGCGTATGGCCTCTGATTACTCAGGAATCCTAGAGAAAGCTACATGTAAATTGGATACATGGGGTAAGAAATTCTTATCTACTGCTGGTAGGATTACTCTGATCAACTCTGCATTACTTTCCATCCTGATATTCTACTCAGCTATTTCCTTGGTGCCACTCTAGGTTTTGAAGAAAATTGATAAAATGAGAAGGAGATTTATCTGGAATAAATACAATGGTGATTATGGGCTACATTTTGTATCATGGAAGGAGTTATGTAAACCGAAAGAGCTAGGAGGTTTCGGTATTCAATCTGCTGTGGCTTCTATGGAACCACTCAGAACTAAAGTGGTGTGGAATTTTTTGAACAAGCCAAACTCTGTTTTCAGCAAAGCAATATCTTCTAAATATGGAAGAGATGTATGGGAAGAAGAGAGGAAACATAACTCTTCACCTACTTGGAAATTATTAAAAAGTGGTGCCAAAGCTTTAAAGCAAATCGTGAGATGGAGAATTATAAATGGTGAATCTGTCAATATATTGAAAGATATATGGATCCTTGATAAAAGTTTGGATAGCTGGCCCACATTCATTTCAATTGAGGTTGATCGGTTGAACAACCTGGCATTCTTTATCTCAGATGGACAATGGATAGAAGAAAATCTTCAGGAATACTTCGGCGAGGAATTGGTGAAACTGATTACAAGCATACAAATTGATTCAGGGAACCAAAGTGATAATCTGCAACTAATAAAAATGCACTCGGGTAGAACTCTCTCTGGGATGGTTAAACTTATAAGAGCCGAAAATGAAGTTTTGGAGCCATGGTGGATCAAGTACTGGAATAGCATCAGGAAATTTAAATTGAATCCGAAAATTTGCTTTTTCTGGTGGAAAATTTTGAAAAATGCAATACCTTCTATGGATTTCTAAGTACATAGAAGATTGGCAAATATAAACCTTTGTCCTAGAGGTTGCAATATGATTGAAAATGGTGAGCATGTAGCAGTAAAATGCTTGAAATTAAAGAAGATTCTTACAATGGCTGGAAAATGGGGATTCGATTTCCCTAATTTAAATAGCCTAGAGGAATGTTTGAAATTCTTAAAAATGACAGGGGAGAAGAACATTTTTTTGACTAACCTTTATTGCTCGCTGGTTTTCTATTCTTGGAAGAGTAGAAATAATTTTATTCATAATGGAAAAGAACTTGGAACTACTTCCATTATTTCGAATGCCATATACCAAGCTGCCAGCTCTTCTTGCTAGATTCTTACGGACCACTGGGATGTTAAACAGCATAATAAGCTGATCTCTTCTTATTGGCATCCCCCTCCACCCGGTTGGATCAAGGTAAACTTAGATGCAGCTCTTCTACGCTCTAATGAAGCTGGGATTGGAGGAATAATTAGAGATCATAAAGGAAGGATGCTATTGGCCTTTGGCTTCTCCTTATTGCACTGGGATGTTGGATTTCTTGATGTCTTTGCTGTTTGTTCTTTGAAGAAGGTATTACAAAATTGGATGTTGAGTACTAAAGGTTTAATTGTGGAGGGAGACAACCTAAACGTCATCAATCATTTACAAAAAGGTGCTATGAACCAGAATTTAAAGATGGGAAATTCTAATGGAGAGGACTTCGACTTTCTCAAAGATTTTGAGGTATTTCTATTCCAATTTGTCAATAGAGGATGTAATAGGTTAGCTCACTGGTGTGCTAACCATGCCTTGAGAGGGGATTTTATTTGGGATTGTTTAGAAGTGAATAAGGTTCCTCCTACTTTCTTTTCTTTGTTAAAGGAGGAAAGTGATAGGATTACTATCACTTAGTTGTTTTTTCCTTTATTTCTTTTATTAATGCAATTTGCAGTTTATCAAAAAAAAAAAAAACAACATGTAAGGCTATGATTGATGTTCATAAAGGAGAAAAGATTATGAGAGTGTAAGATCAAGAAGTAACTAATGATGTCTAAAATCTATGAAATTTTGTAATAAAAGAATAAAGACTACTTTAGGGTTTATTTAAAAGAAATTTTTATTGAGAGTTTTAAAGAAGAATTGATAATTCAAATAGACTTAAATGATTCTTTGGAAGAACTTATGAGTACTTAAAAGAATTTATTCAATTTATTGGAGACACTTATAAAATGTTTAGAAAGATATATGTAATGTTAGATACCTCATCCTCGAGTATAGCCTTAAAACCACATGTGGAAGAAGCACACACTTTCTAACTTAAAGTCTTACGCAACCATCATAAGTATGCCTTTTTGGGTAGTGATCAACTAAGTGTATTATAATCTCTACAAGATTGAAAAAAAAAAAAAGAAAGGAAAGTTGATTAGGTTTTAGGAGAATATAAAGAAAGCTTTTGGATGAATTTTTGTTGACATTAAAGGAATTAACCCCTCAATTTATATACAACGGATTTTAATGGAAAAAAAATCTTTACCAAAAGTTGAGCCTAAAAGAAGACTAAACCCATCCATGAAAGAAGTTATTAAAAAGAAAACTTGGTTAGATAAATGTAGTGTGTACCCTATTTTAGATAGTGCTTGGGTGAGTCTTATTCATTGATCTGAATGATCTTAATTCTACTAGGACAGTCACTGGTTGGACAATTTGCATAGACTATAGAAGGCTAAATAAAGCCACTATAAAATAACATTTTCCATTGCCTTTCCTTGACTAGATGTTAAACAGGTTGACACAACACTCTTTATACTATTTTTTATATGAATATTTAGGATATCACCATATTTCTATAGCACTTGAGGAGTAGGAAAAAACTACCTTTACCTGTCCTTATAAGATATTTTCCTTTATAAGAAAGTTGTTTGGTTTTTGCAATGCCCCTGCAACTTTTCAGCCATGTATGATGTCTATTATTTTAGATTTGATAGAGCAAGGCATTGAAATTTTTATAGATGATTTTTCTATCTTAGGCATTACTTTGGATCTTGTTTTATTCATTTAACTTATATTCTTAAAAGGTGTGTAGAGATAAACTTTGTTTTGAATTGGAAAAAATTGTCAATTTATGCTGATTGGAGAAATTATTTTAGGGCATAGAATTTTTAAGAAAGAGTTAAAAAGTGGATAAGGCTGAGGTTCAAGTGATAAAAATTTTCGACACCCTTTTCAGCTAAAGGAATTATGAGTTTTTTTGGATATGCAAGATTTTATAGAATATTTATTAAGGAGATTTTTGGAAATCTCTAAGTCATTATGTCATTTATTGGAAAAAGATGTTCCTTTTATTTTTGATATTACATGTCATCATGCTTTTAAACCATTGAAGTAGAATTTAATCACTGCACCTATCATTCTTGCATCGATTGGTCTTTTCCTTTTTTAATTTTGTGGGATGTAAGTGATTTTAGTGTAGGTGATGCTCTTGGCCAAATATAAGATAAAAGATTTCAATTTTTTTTTTTATGCTATTAAAACTTGCAATTCTACATAATGTAAGTACACTAATACTAAAAAAGAACTTTTACCTATTATCTTTGATTTTGACAAATTTCAACCTTACTTGGTTAGCAAAAAAGTCATAATGCATATTGATCATTCGACTATTAAATTTCTAATTTTAAAGAAGGAAACCAAACCTAGACTGGTTAGGTAGATACTTTTGTTACAAAAACTTAATGTACAAATCCTGGATAGAAATGTATTAAAAGGCAAATTACTTAACACCTTTCAAGACTTTCAATTAAAGAACATGTAAATATCATGAAATTGATATCAATGAGTTTTTCCCTAATGAGTAACTATTTTCTTTACATTTGCATAGGTTGCCTTAGCATGCTGCTCTTATAAATTTCATTGCTACTGGAATAATTCCATTTGCTTTACCTTCTACTCGATAATAAAAATTTTAGCATGATGTTAAATATTACTTTTGGGATGAGCCATACTTATTTAAAATTTGTAATGATCAAATCATTAGAAGATGTGTCTATGAGGATGAAATAGTTTCTATAATTAGAGAATACAATAATTCACATTATGGAGAGCAATTTGAAGGATTTAGAATTGATTCTATGATTCTCGAATCTAGATTTTCTTGGCCTACTTTATTTAAAGATGTTAATGAGTATGCTAAAAAGTGTGATCAATATAAAAGACTAGATAACATTACTACAAGAAATGAAATGCTCTTAAGCTATGTTTTACAATTAAAGTTGTTAAATGTTTGGGATATAGATCACATGGGTCCATTTGGATGCCAATACCCTTTTATTGTTGTTGATTGTGTATCCAAATGGATAGAAGGAGTGGAAACCCCTAAAGCTAATGCTCAGGTAATCTTCAATTCTTAGAGAATATATATATATATATATATATATATATATATATATATATATATATATATTTTAATTTGGAATTCCTAGAATTTCAATTAGTGATGGGGGAAGTCACTTATACAATAAAAGAGTTGAAGCAATATTCACTAAATATGGTATCTAGCATATTTTGAAGGAGCATTTGAAGACTTTGGGTGCCAAAGTTGGAGATGAAAGAAGGTGGTCGGTCATCTAAGGATGACCGGAACACCAAATCCTTTTCTTCTACCGCAAGTCCAATTATGTTGGATTCAAAAGGTAGATTCTCTTTCAAACGCATCTCCCCTCACAATCTTCAGGTTTTTGAATCTCCTCTTGTCATCAAAGAGGGAGGTTTGATCTCTAAACACAAGCCTTTGCCGGAGTCAGGTAAATGGAAAGAGGTAATTTTGGTTTTGGAAAAAATACCAAAAGTACCTACTTCGATTATTATCTCTGGAGCAAATGACAAGGAGGCTTCTTCTTCAAGGAGCAGCTTTAGTGATTTATTAAAGAATGATAAGAGTATTAATCCAATTATTTCATCAAGATTGGATAATTCTAATGTGTGGACAAAAACACCACACATTAAAATTAATTTGAATCAGATTCATGATGAAAATGAAGATGCTAATGTTGTTAAACATGACGTGGAGAAGGAAATTTCCAATGTTCAAGTTTTGAGTAAATCGTTGGTGGTGAAAATTCTTTGGTAAGAACTTACCTTTTTCATAATGTGCTATTGAATTGAGGAAGCAATGGATGAAATATGGAGAGTTTCATATAACCTTGCTTGGCCTAGATTGGCTACTTTGTTCCTTTCATACCCATGAAGCCATGGAAGAAGTTCTTAATGGAGGTCCTTGGTTTGTAGAAGGCTTCATTGTTGGGTTAGATAACTGGTCTACTAACTTCTCATCCAATTCCTTGGATGGAGTTTCTTCTCCGTTATGGGTTCATCTTCCGCATCTACCTCTCATTGTTGGGATGAATCTAATATCACAAGGATTGTTTCTAAAATTGGGACTCCTCTATTGTTGGATGGTAATATGTTTAGATGGGGAAGAAGAGAATTTTCTAGAGCATGCATTTGGGTGAATTTGAATTCCAAACTCCCTTCTGGTGTTTAGGTTGAAGGTTTGCATAGTAGATTTTTTCAAAATTTTGAATATGAAAATCTTTCTTCAATTTGTTTCAAGTGTGGGAGAATAGGACATTCGGATTCTGTTTGTCCTAATTCTAAAGATGTCTCTCAAGCTCAATCCATATTGAAAATCATTATGGACCTTGGATGCATGTAAAATTGAAAAAGATAAATTATGTGAAAAAGCATTCCAAAACTTTCTCTGAAAAAGGTATTTCAAAACAAGTGAAAGATCGGGATGCTAATGATCAAAGTTTGGTGTCCGAGCCTTTGATAGAAGCAAGAAATGTTGATCCTTTTGTAGATCGTAATTCCAAAGACAGCATTTAGGTAGCCGATCCTCTTGAAGATACAGATTTTATTGATCAATTGAAGGCCGGTCCATTGAAGAATTCAGATTTTAATTGCCAAATTACAAAAAATGCTGAAATCAAGGAAGGATATGAAGTTGCTGCCAATAATAATTCAAATTTGATAATTGAGCCGGTTGTTGCACTTAATTCAAATTTTGAATTTAATAAATCACATAATTTGTTTGCTGAAATTATTACAGATTTTGTTGTAGATCCCGTGGAGCAACAAAATAAGGCTAAAATTGGGGAGATTCAAAATTCAACTTTTGAATTACCTCAAATCACAGATAAGGAGGAAAACTGTTTGGTAACAAACTTGTTATCCGAACAGGTTGTTGATTCCAACTCAGCTATTATCTCAAAGGATGGGTTGAATAAAATAGAACATTTTGAGGAGATAATACCGATCATGACTCCAACAAACGCAGCAATGTTTTTTGAAAAAGATGGTTTTTATGAAACCATAACTCCTACTTCTACAATAAGTTTGAAATTCAAAAAAACGGTATTATTGAAGGAAATAAAGAATTCTACTATGGAGCTTAATTCTTCCGGCCATAAACAAAAATTGTTTAAAGAACTACAGGCTCTAGGACAAGTGAAAGAGCATAATAGAAGAGGGATTACTGATCTTAGAAAGAAGAACTACTTGAGAGGTTCTTCCCAAACATCTCAGTAATATGATAGCCATTTTTTACATTGCAAACATCAAAGTGGAAAGATACTAGAAGTTGGAGCTTATGAACAAAGAATTTACCAAATCTCTTGCTTTGGATTTCATCATTGAAGTTGGAATAGACATCCAAAATACCTATTAATGTTATTCTTAGGTATTTTGCGATTGTCCTGATTTTTTTGTTGTCTTTTATTTCTTTTTAGTAGCTTCCTTTTGCTTTTATCATTATATTTGTTTTTTAAACTTATTAGATTTGATTATGGGATCATTACTATATCCTATTTTTTAACCAGATGGGAACTCTGGGATACTAACCAACCCTTGGGTTGTTTAAAACTTTGGTATCCCCTGCATCTCAACATTTCTAAAATAGGAAATAGTGGGTTCCATTTCAAAATTAATAATTTTTATTTAAAAAAATATGATTTCAATAAGGATCCTTTTTCTATTGATCAAGGATCTATTAGTTTTTATTTCCTAGTTTGTATTAGGTTGTTTACTCTTTCATTTTAATGCAACTTTTACATTTCTTCAAAAAAATATATATATGGTATCCAGCATAGGAATGTAATAGTGTATCACCCCAAAAAAGTGGCTAAGATGAAACCAGTAATAGGGAGATAAAAAGAATATTAATGAAACATATAAGTTCAAATCAAAAAGATTATGTTATGAAATTGGATAATGAGTTATGGTCATATAAAATTGCATTTTAAAACACCTATTAGAATCCTTCTATATCGCTTAGTCTTTGCAAAAGCTTTCCAACTTCCCTAACAACTAGAACATAAGGCATTTTAGGAAATTGAGGAGCTAAATATTAATTTCAATGAATTAGAAGAAAAAAGTCTAGTTCAGTTCAATGAGTTTAAAGAATTTAGAAATGAAACTTATGAAAATGCCAAGATTTATAAAGATAAAATAAAAAGATGGTATGATTGTAAGCTCCTTAAAAAAGAATTTACTTTTAGATAATAGGTACTATTATTTAATTAAAGATTGAAATTATTTTCAGGAAAATATAAGTCTAGGTGATCGGGACCATTCATTTCTATTAAAGTATTTCCTTATGGGACTATAGAAATTTAGGATCAAAAGACCTTATAAACTTTCAATGTAAGGTAAAAGCCTTATTTAGAAGGAGAAATAAATCGTTTGAACAATATGACCTATTTTTCTTATCTTTAAAAGAAGTAATTGGCATAGTCTAATTGAAGACTAAAAACTTAGCACTGATGAGAGGCAACCCGATTGTATTATGTTATGTAGTGCATATGTGTAGCATATTTGCAAAATTTAGTTATATCCTTTAATGTTAAATATGAATATTATTTTATTAATGATAGTAATTATTATTATTATTATTATTATTATTATTATTATTATTATTATTATTATTATTTAAAATTTTCATTTAATGAAATTGCACACATACTTATTTGTTGAAATTATCCTCTCCATAGCTATTGCACTTTGATTGATAAGTTAGCTAAAATAAAAAATGTAATTAAAATTATTTAAAATTAAGAATAATACATACCCTAGGTGCTAAATTAAATAAACAAAGGATAATAATTTTTTAATTTGAAAATCTTAATAATCACCTAACTAAGCATCTAAGTAAATATCTTATCTTGAACTTCAAATGCTAAACACTTAAGCACTAACTAATGGTTTCAAGATTGAGTAATTAGGTTTAAGAAAACATCGTGTGTAGATTAAATTATGAAAATCATTAAACTCAATTATTAAATTAGCTAACTTATAACAATCCTTATATTAATTCCATTTAGGGTTTTTGGAAGGAAGAAGGCAATCAAGTATTCAAAATTATTACTCAAATATGTTTGAAAAAAAGGGAAACTCATGAAAAGAAAGAAAATAAACAAGAAAGAAAGAAAGAAAGAAAGAAAGAAAGGAAGGAAAATAAAAATGAGTACTTCATAAATTAAAACTTAGTATCTGATGTAGCTATATTCCTAAAAGAACTCTAATACTCAATTCAAATAGGAGAGTGTAAGCCAACTAATACATATGGAGGCTTCTAAATGAAGTTCTAAGTTAAGTTTTCAATAATGCACTTACTCTTATAATAAATTATTCAACTATGAAATCAGTATTCAAAAATGCACTTACTCTTATAATAAATTATTTTAATTTGAATATTAATAAGGTTTATTTCTTATGATTAATTAAATTAAAATTATAAAGCTTTGATCATTCCAATTTACATCAAAATGATCATAGTGTAATATCTTATATTTTAGTTAATTTTAAATTATCAAATTTATACTTGAGCTAATGAAGCTGAATGATAGGTGAACATACCATTGCTTGAGCACAAGTAAGAGCTTAAGCTAGAGGAAATTTATTAAGTAAAAATTATGTAATATTTTCTTATCTTAAATTCTAGTAATAATGTCATATTTAGTTGACATAGTGTAAGAATTACTTAGGAAAGTGACAAAAAATCATACTTGTTGAACCAACATTGTAGTGCCTAAATAATCAGCACTGTAGCTTTATCAGGACTGCAGTATTAGATTAAGACATCACAGCACTAGAATCTCAAGAAATTGAACATTAGAATGTTAAAAGTTACAATGTTGCAGTATCGTATAACACATTTAAGCACTACAGAGTTCGACCTTTGCAGCATAGCGGTGAAGCAGTTCATAAATTTTGGAGTCACACTGAATCAATAAGTGATGTGCCAATTTAGCCAATAGTAGAAAAGCATACTTAGTAAATCTGATGAACTATTTCATATTATAATGTTGTAGTGCCGCCATGTTGAGCATTGTGATGCTATAATTCATTATGTAATAAGTATATATAACTTTTTTTTTTTTTTGTGAAAGTGTGTTATAATTTTGAATAGATTTCCTAAAGGAGATGACATAGGAGAGTAAGGTATATACTTTAGAGTGGCTAGGTAACATTGTAGTGAGTAAGAAAGCATTGAGAGAGGAAACAAGTGTAAAGAAAAAATTTATACGAGGATATTCACTTTGGGAAGAATTCTTCTACCAGGTCAGTTTAAGTTTTTTTATTCCTGGTGATACCTTATTACTCTTTTTTTATTTGGGCTATCTTTCTTGAGAAGTAATAAAAATTGTGTTGTTCTATTTTTTATGGCTAACTAAACTCACAATTTTTTACTATGTTATAAAATCCTAAGAAATTACTAATGTAGACTCTATTTCTTTAAATTATTAAAGGTTATTTTTAATATCACTCACTCTTAATTTAATTTTTTTGATAGCCAGGTGTAGAATTAAAACCTAGTGTAATATATTACCTCAATGAAAGAATATTAGAATAATTAGGAGTATTGGAATGGAACTATTTTATGCCTAAAAATAGAATGTTAAGTGTATAGGTTCTATGGAGATAAAATAATTATAAGAATGACATAAACCTTTCTTTGCACTCATACAAGTTTTATAATGATCTAGGGATGCATATGCTCTAACTCATAAATAATTTAAGAGATTCTACTTAGAAACGCTTAGGAGATTTCACTTTTATTAATCAAAAATGCTTTATCTTCTGGTATCTTTAATTTTCTTCTATAATTCTCATTCTAGAAAACATATAATCCTAATTTTCATTTCATAAGATAAAACATGTAGCTCAAGTAGATAGTACTTGAATAACTGCATAGAAGCAGAACACTTCCTCGTGGGATCAATACTCTATCATATCACTTTTATTACTTGATTGATACATACATTTTTATTGTTAGTAGGGATTTATATAAAATATGTATATGTATCTAAACATAATTCAACCCATAATAAGCATACTTATATAAAATCCTACATTATTTGTTATGTTACTTTACCGGCTAGAGAGGCTATGGTAGCTAGTAGTGTATACTTTTGTGACTTATAGATATATAATAGGAAGTGGAGGTCTATTTTGACTATGTTACCCATTTTTTAGTTTTATATTATTTTGGGTATCGACTGACTGAGTCTATATCAGGCTTAGATCGATTATTTGAAGAAGTGAGTCACATTATTTCTAGAAAATGAGAGCTTTTTTTTTTTTACAAAATTAAGGCAACTTCTTTCTCGCTTAGTTTATATTATGAAAGTAGATAAATTATGGAAGAAAGGGTGTATGATGTTTCTGACATCAGTTGGGAACAACAATATCTTTTTTTTATGTCTCGTTAGTATAGGAGTTTTTAGATGTATTTCTTTAAGAGTTAGTCAGTTTTCCTCTGGATAGAGATATTGAGTTCTATATTGATGTATTTATTCATATAGCTTTAATATCTAAGGATCCATATAGGTTGGCACCTTAGGAGCTTTAAGAGTTAAAACTATAGCTTTAAGAGTTAGTAGATAGGAGATTTGTCCATCCTAGTGTGTCTATGTGGGAAGCACCTAAACTATTTATGAAAAAGAAGGATGGTTTAATAAGAATTTGTATTGATTGTAGGGAACTAAATAAAATCACTATCATGAATAAGAATCCTTTGCTAAGGATCATTTATTTGATTAGCTTACTGGATCTTATGTGTTTTTTAAGATCAACTTATGATATAGCAATTATCAAGTAAAGGTGAGAGAGAAAGATGTGAGTTATTAGTCTTGCCTTTTGGGATAACTAATGTAGGGAAGGCTTACCTTTAATACTATAATTAATGTGGGTTGATTATTAAAATATAATATTATATGCATGAGGGTGGGCCAATAAGCTTTCCTTTAGATATGATCTATGGTGTTATCTCAGTTACAGTCTATAACAAATGACCAATTATGCTAATAAGAAGAAGGTGAAGACTCTTAATGACTTATTTAAAGCCACCTATATTGATAAAATTATAATGATGTTGTAATGACAATGATGAATACATGTAAAAGAATTCATTACCATATTAAAGCTAGATATTTCTTTCCTTATTGAATCATATATTGAATCATATACTTATGCATATGTATATTATTTGTAATTATATCATGATAGTATTTAAAGAATTAATAGCACTGATAAATAAATAGAGAAATGTATGTGCATTATATGTAATTATTGTATATAATTGATAAGATGGGAAAGACTGATGATATTGATGCCTATAAGTTCATTCTACATCACTAATTTACTGAATATTGAAATATTTATGTTTTTGCACCTATTGTTGATTATGAATTTAAGCATGTTGATTCTCACTTTTCAATATTAACATATTCAATCATAAAAATCATGATTGAGAATTGATGATATTGAACACTATTGATTCTATTGTGATGAGCATACATATTAATTTTTAGATTTTGTATTGAAAGATTTAGGAAGTTTCTACCGAGCTTTGTAAGCTCGCTATGTAATTTTATTTATTTTATGTCAGAGAAGGGGGACAGAACCATGTAAAGTGATATTGATTAAGATCCTTAGGATCTTCTTTTGATTGTGTATCATATTTTCTTTTATTTTTTTTAAAGCCATAAGCTATTTATAGACTTATTGATTTTTAATGATCTTCTAATTATTATAAATATGATTTATGTGAATGAAAATAATAAAATATTTTAATGTGTTTAACATTTAATTTCTTTTACTAGATATTAAATTATATGGATGATTTATATAAACTATGGTAGATAATTAAAAAGATAAAATAGATCATTCTTCAAAATTTGATTTTGGTGCATAACAAATTATTATCATAGTAGTTGTTGGAAGAATTGAATTGAAATTGAGCCCTAAGAATTGATTATGAGTGGGGTAAAATTTGGGTAGTATAGATTTTCATCATTGCATTTTATTGATTGATCTACATTTGTATGTATATTGAGTTTATATTTTAATTGATTAGAAAAAATAATTATATTAGTAGATAGTTGTACCCTACTATTTATGATAAATAGAATGGACAGAGCAATAGTAGTTCTAATAAATTATGATAATTTTATGTAGCTTGCCAATTTGCTTTCATAGGTTATGAGTAATACCCAAAGTAATTAGACTGGACTTAAGGAATCAAAAGAGGATAAAAAGCTAAAAATATTTCATAAACAAAATCAAATGTTATTTATAGGAACGATAGAATCTTAGGTAGATGAAGATTGGCTGACTAGGATAGAAAAAATATTTGATAGCATGCACTACCTAGAGCGTAAGAATGTGCCACTAGTAGTATTTCTATTCGAAGGAGAAGCTGAGAGATTATGGATAGAATAACAAAGGAAGAAATTCAGTACAAAATGAATGTGAAGATTACCTGGGCATAATTTTTTATAATTTTCAAAGATTGGTTTATACCTATGTCAATTAAACAACAAATACAATAAGGTTTTATGAGATTGAAGTAGGGAGAAAAGACAGTGATACAACAAAAAGCCAAATTTAATGCATAAGGTATGCTCCATAGTTGATCAGTATAATAAATAAATAATGATATAGATTCTTGAGAGGATTGAAGGATGAGTTGAAACATCTACTTGCACCACTTAAAATTTGGGAAGTTTTATAGTTTTATTGGGGGGGAGGAGAGAGAGAGAGAGAGAGAGAGAGAGAGAGAGAGAGAGAGAGAGTTGGAGAATGATTTGGCTATTCCCTAGTTCAAATAGTGTATAAGAAGGAAGAGATTAGGATATGACATAAATTGGAGAGATAGTAGTGAAAAAAAGAATAATTTTTAGATAGTAGGAAAGGATCTTAGTCTAGTGTGAGCAGTGTACTAGAGTGTGCCCAATATGGAAAAATACACACTATATGGTATTTTTTTATGATTGGGTAGTGTTTCAATTGTGGATAGAGAGGACACTGGATGGATGCTTGTTTACTATAGCAAAAGGGAACATAATATGGATTTAGAGGAGAGCAAGCTATACATTGCTATAGGTAGAGGATTATTAGATCTAGAAAATAGTATGCATGATCTGTGAGCAAGACATTTGGACAAAGAGTTCTTAAAGATTGAAGAGAACCTCCATAGTTTACCATACAAGCATTGACACTAGTACAACCTAGAGTTTATAATTTGATCTAGCAAGATTATAAGGATGTACATGGAGGATCCATCGGTAGAATTTTTTAATCATGTGTATTGAATTTTAAATTGATTAGCATTACATTGCATGTTGCATGATTATGCATAAGTGTATGATTGAACCTGTGATTAAGTTAATGGAATGATAAGTAAATGATTAGTTCTATTTTAGAGATTTTATAATTGGATTTAAGTTGATTTACTCATTTAGAATTGTATTGATTTATTTTGAAAATTTTAAACATTGAATTGCTTTAGAATCTAATTGAATTTACTTTTAATGATTTGATTTAATTTGTTTTATTTTTTTAATGAAAATGTCGACTGTGATATTTTTCTAAGATGGGTAAATTTAAAAAATCAAAATTATGAAAAATAATTTTAAAATAAAATTTTGAATTTATGTTTGAATTGGAGTGCTTTGCCTCTATGCTTAACATTACTGTGGTGATACACTTAAGATCACAGTGGCACCAAAAATTGACATCGCAATATTAAAGCCTATATTCTATGATAATTTTGAATTGAACATGCAGTAATGTGGTGTTAGGTCGGAGCAGTGCGGTGTAAGGTCGTTAATAGTATTTTTATATATATATATAATTTTAAAGCTCTAAGCATGAAGCCTCCTCCCTTTAGGATCGTGGCTTGCTTGAGTAGAAATGGAAGAAAGGGAAAGGGAGAGGAAGAGTAGAGAGAGAAATCTAGTTTGGGTCATTTTTATCTGTTACTTTAGTTAGGACATGTCTTTTGATCATTATAAGTAACCTGAATCTCACTTTAGGTTTTAATAATTTTGAGTTCAACAAAATTAATTTCTCCTAATTTGATAAAAACGTATTTTCTCATGATTTCCTGCACTTTTATTGTATAACTTTATATATGATAGATACAAATTTTATCGATATTTTGATTGTAATATTATTAAATTTTACCAAGTAAATAAAAAGTTGAGATTTTTTAAAGTTACAAATTAATATACAAAATATCTTATATTATATAGATTTAAGCATTCTATATCACATTTTTTTATACAATTGATAGGAAATAAATATAATACTTACAAGTTAGTTAAGAAGGTTGGCTATTAACACTATAAATAATATGAGTTGGAAGTTAAAACATAACACCATGTTTAGGAGGGTGGGCAGGCCGATAGGCTTTCCTTTAAACATAGTTTATGGTGTTATCTTGGCTGTAGCTTGTAGCTGATGACTGTTACGCCAACAAGTAGAGGATAACGACTCTTAGTGATTTATTGAAAGCTATATGTAATGATAAAATGATAAAGATATTGTAATAATAATGATAATGATGAATAAAGATGAATGAAACATCACATTAAAGTTAAATATCTTATCTTATTGAATCATATATTAGAATGGATAATGATGCATACATACATTGATAGTAATGATAACATTGACTAAACTAATAGATATGTTGAGAAATATCTGTGTATTACATGTAGTTTTTTATATAATTTTTAAGATGGGAAGGAATGATGACATTGACACATGTAAGATCAAGTTATAATACTAATTAATTAATAACTACTTTATTGATTACCAATGTAATTATATTTTTGCACTGATGGTTGATTTGATATTAAGTGCATTGATTCTCATTTTTTATTATTGATCATATTAAATCATACAAGTGATGATATAGCATTTATGATATTGAACACTTTTGATTCTACTGATTGAGATAAGCATGCATATTGATTCCTTAGATCTTGAATTGAATGCTTTAGCGAGTTTTAGATTTCTTTGGACTTTGTAAGCTTATTATGTGGTTTTATTGATTTCAAGTCAGGATTTTGTGGAGTAAGATTGATTGAGTTTTTTAGGTTCTTTTTACTGTGTTTCGTATTTTCTTTTATTCTTTTATACTTTTATAGTCAAAACCTATTAATAGACTTATTGATTGTTAGTGATCACCTACTATTATAAATTTGCTTTTGGGGAATAAAAATAGTGAAATATTTCTATGAGTATGATATTTAGTTATTTTCACTAAATATTGAATTATATGGATGAATTATAGAAGCTCTAGTAGATGATTAAAAAGATAAAATAGATATATCTTCCAAATCTGATTATTGGCATCACATAATAACCCATATTTTTACTTATCCAAATAATATTTTAGGAGTCATTATAAGTCTAATTTACAATTAATCTTCATTATACTATAGATATTATTGTTCTTTGGTTATGATAATTTTATCTTAATATTGTGAGTAGTGTAGATTTAAAAATAAGAAGTATTGCAACCTCTTAAGAAATTAATATATATAGGTAAAAGTGAGTGTTTCGGGATCATTAGGTTTCCATTTTACAAATTGATTTCACAAGATCATTCTAGACATGTTGGTTTATTTTATAAATATTTTCAATAATTTTTAGAGCTCTAAATTTGAAGATATAAAAATATTTATATAAATTTTATGCCTAAAAGATGAATAATTGACATAATTACTAAATGCCCTCAACATATTTTATTATAAAATATATACACTACAAGAATATCGCATGATATTGGTGACCCAAATACATCATAAATCATAAAATTCCATCAAAATGTGCAAAACAAACACCAAAAACCTTATTACAACAGAATATTTGGGGCGAAAATATTTCTGGTGGATTTATTGACAAACTTTTTGTGGAATATAGTGGAAATATTTGTCATTTATACACTATTACCGATAGATAAACCATTAGAAAAGTTCACTGGATGAGGCCCGATGAAAATTTCTAATAGTTTGTTCGTCGGATCTTCTAACAAAATGTTTTGCCATAAATATGATACATCTTCATGATATCTCCATATTTGTAAAATATTCGGTTAGAAATCAATTGGAAACATGTAGCAAAAACAAAAAAAGTACTCTTATTCATTGAGATATTAAACATGAAGACATGTTACATGACATATTTGATCATTCCAATTTCATTAAACATTCACCAAACATTTTAAAATTAAACATAATGTACGTTCGTTACATAATTAAAAACGGACAATAAAATAAACTAACATACAAATGAAATGTACAATATATAAATAAAATGTCTAGTAATAACAAAAAAAACATCTAATTAGAATTATTCCCCTCCTCTGCTGATGCTGCTTGCTTTCCATTAAACTGCTCCCTCAATTTCTGCAACTCATCTAATAATTGAGTTTGATGCATCTACATTTGTATGTCAAGTTGTGATTTCCTGACTTGCTCTAACTTGGTTGTTAAGGAAGCTACCTATTGGCTATACAATAATTCCTAGCTACTTACTGAGAAGGTGGATCCACCAGATGTCTGCCCCTCATATGTGTAGGCTTGAGAGCCTAAACCATAAACATGTCCTTTCTGCAGTCCTCCTTCTGCTTATGACCAAGTGCGACTGTTAGAATAATCTGTTGATCCCCTTGAAGATCCCTCACTTGCTCTTAACTGGCTCTCTCGAAGTAATGTATACTCATCATATAAAATTTAGTGTAAGATTAAGCAATTTACATATGACACCTAAAATATTTAACTTATGTACTCATGTAAGCTCTCCTTGCTTGCTCGTCAACCCATTATTGGTCCTCCTACCGCTTTGGGATATGACAATGCAACTCAATAGCAGTTGGTTCTCTATCAAGCTTCTCTTTCTATAATATAATTATATTAGTATTTAGATCTAAGTAAATTATTAAAATCTTTTAAATTTTCTTATCAAATATTGCCTATACTCAGTATGTATAATTGAGCCCCTAGTATGGAGGGAACTTCCCATGCCCCCAACATTAGAAGCTTAGTTCTATCAATTCTAGTCCCTCCTCCTGGTATAATCTAGGCTACCCTAAGCATTAGTCAGTCACTCCATACACTCTCAGAAATCTAAGGTGGTCACTCGCCTAATATTCTAATGTCCATAAATGTTCCTCGCATGTGAGTTAACCTGCGCTTCTCAAAACTCTATTTAATTTTATCATTATGCTAGAGAAACTAATAAAATTATTTTTATATTTAAAAACAGGCAACATAAAATATTTTTGTTATCTTAATTTAAAAAGATATAATATATAATATATTTTTATAATTAGTAACCACAAACTCTCTGAACTTCATGTTGCGTACTTCTTTTGGGATTTACTTCCAAGAAATATATGGAGCATCATACCTCCTCCATATGAGATCTCATATTTTATGTGTTAGCTACTTTGACATATAAAACCTATACAAAATGTGCTAGGTGAAAAATATATTTAAAAAGTTTTAGTAGCATATGAAGAATATAGTAAGTACATACATGTCACCCCAGGTGCAATGAAAATGTGCCCCTCTGACATTTGCTCTATTGTAATTTGGTTTTGAAGGTCCACCTATACAAGGTTTAAGGGTTATGGGAGATAAAATGAGGGGACATATGGTGGATATGGATAATGGGAGGGCATCCATGAGATGGTGTGAGGCTAGTAAGGGTATAAGGGACTACTGTGCGTAGCTTCTGGCAAAGAAAAGTGGGGGTCTGGTATGTAAAAATGTTGGCTATTGGTTGGAGGAGTAGGTAAAGGTGGGTAGCTAGGTTTACTATGAATGGAAGGCTGAGAAGAAAAAGGTCCCCTCAGTACATACAGACCTACTGGCTGAGCCACTAGTTACCTTCTTGAGCCTACCAAAATTATTTTTTATCAATCCTCGATGAGGCTTATCTTCTGAAGCCATCTGCAAAATGTATTGAAGAAATATCAGTAACATAAATTATAACAAATATTTAATATAAATAGAGCAAAAACTAAATAATTGAAGTTGAGAAATAATAAAATAACTGAAGTAAATTTTTCTGTACTATTAAAACTAAATTATGTTATTAATATAAATTATTCATTCATGATTGGTTGTCAAAAATCATTAAATATATTTACCTTCTATTTACTCATCATTTGTTAATTTACTTTCATACGATGAAACATCTTTACCACTATCAGGTTCCTTATGACTTTCCTCTATATTTAAATCTACTTTTTATAATTGGAACTCACTCCCATTAGTTGCAATTTGATTATCAAAATCATTGACAAGATCTTTTAAGTTTGTCATAAGCTCTTCTTGATATGCTGGTGGAGTTGATGTGGTTTTCTCAATGAATCACATGTGTTTGATTTTCATAACTAAGAGCTAATCCTATTTGCCTCATAATCTACTCAGATAGTTAGTAAAATAGACTTAGCTTACTTGGATAGCAATGATAAATGGGTTAAACTTTACATATCTCCTACCTCACTTTACTTTTATTATACCATAAAGAAAATGCACTCTTGTAACTCTATTATGTACTAGATCAAACTAATTATAATTAAATAGATATGCATTATTCCCATCACCCTGATATTCCAACTATAATATTTTTTGTAATTCCTTGTAGTACTTAGATCCATCACTTTTATAGGTGTTCCCTCTTGCACAAACACTAGAATTAGCTTTCCTCCTACCTTCACACAATGATTTGGTTTGGAATTTGTAACAATTTACCAAAATTTTTGGCCAACATTTCACTAATCTATTTGGTCCCCAAGCTAGATCGAGTACTCCTTAATACTGCAAATCATTATCTTAAGTGTGCACCTAATTGGTCGATCAAATTTTGGTATATTAGTAGCTTGTTTATTGACTATTGTATTAACTAATTAAGACAAATTAGTTGAAATAAATAGTCAAAAAATATACTGTATTTTTGAACCAATTTGGAATTTTGTTTCCACTATCTTTTGTACTTATACTAATACTAATATACTCAAACCGTTAATGAAACTCTTACAAATTTTAAATAATTGTGATTTATGAGTTACAAATATATGAATAAGTTAACTAATACTTACTCGAGATATGACTCAACTTCATCACAATTAATCAAGGTATACAATATGGCAGCTCTTAGCTCCTTCTTTAATAACGCATAGTGCTAGCGCCTATTGGTTTACCACTTCCATTGAATATAGATATATTTCATAATTTATATGAGTCTACATGACCCAAATTTTGAGGTCCAGTACTCCTAGTTGATTGTGATGCTGTGTGAAAGTAATATGAGCAAAATAGGTTATCTCATACATTAGATATGCTTCATAAATTAAGCATTCAGGGTGTGCTTTTTTCTTATGTTTATTTAAATTCTTCGCAAAAGGATACATCCACCGATACTGAATAGGTCCACCTACTGTATCCTCATATGATAAATGCATTGGTAGATGCTCCATATAATAAAAAAATGTTGGAGAAAATATCTTCTCAAGTTTATACATAATAAAAGGTATATGTTGCTTCATAAAAATTAAGTGCTCTATATTTAGTTTTGAAGAGCATAAATCCATAAAGAAGATACTTAGCTAGATTAAAATTGGATTTTAAAAAAACTAAAGGTAATTAGTAGTAAACATTTTATTAAGATATCAGTCATGACTTTTAAATCCAAATAATATGCCAAATCATATGCCAAAATATCAACTAAGATTGGAAAAATATCCATCAGATACCTGTAGATTTTACACCCATTCACAAATTGCTCGTCTCTTCTCTAAAGTCCAGATGAATAGAGCTTTTAGTTTAAGAAGTTTTCCATTTCCACCATCCTTCAACTCTGAAACTTTTCTCCTAGAAATCATCTTTAAGTCCAACCTTACTTTTATATTGTCTTCAGATTTATATTTATTGTACATAATTGTATTAAATAGATTATCAAAAATATTTTTATCTATATACATCACATCCAAGTTATGTCTGATAAGACTTGTTCTCCAATATGTCAATGGACAAAAATATTTTTCTTGGTCTAATTGTAGTTGACACCATACCCTAGTAATTTGTAATCAGCTAATGTTGGAGAATCAACTATCATGGCCATGAACCTTACTCTTTCAAATATTTCTTCACTTGTTATTCTAGGAGGAGACTGCGACATCACCATTTTTTTAGTAAAGGCATCCTTATTTCACTTGAAAGGATGATCTATAGGTAAGAACATGTGGTGACATTTGAACCAAGTATTCTTCCCTCCATGTTTTAAAGTGAATAAATTTATTAATTCCATACAATATGGATAAGCTAACTTGCCAAAAGTGTTCCAACCTGAAAGCATATTGATGCAGGAAAGCCATCAATTGTCTAAAGTAATGCTGCCCCCATTATAAAGGTTTATTTGGTGGAGATATCATATGTACTTACTTCTTCACATAATAAATTAAAATCATCAACTAACGGTTATAAAAATACATCAATTTTTACTTTTGGATTATGTAAGGAGTAGTCATACAAAATTTTAGAGGAAGATTGTAAGGGGTGAGTATCATGGGCCAGCATAAATAAGGTGAAAAATACTAGCTAAATTGAGTAAAACCATCTACATATAAACCTAATCTTATATTTATTGATTCTGTGATGAAGGTAGAATGTGTATGATCAAAGTGTTTCTAGGACTTTGCTTCTAATAGATGGGTAATAACACCTTATGAGATGTGTTCATTCTTCCATCTCATATGTGCAACAGATCTCAGGGATGCATATAACCATTGTATTATAAAAATTATGGGTTAGTAAAACATCATATTTACTGGTACATCATAAAAGTTAGTGAGGGTTGTTAAACTTTTATGAACTAGCCTGAGGTTAACCAAGAGAGGGGTGAATTGGTTATTTAATAAATAAATAATTTTATCCCACAATATGGAAGCAAAACTACTTTCACAATAACTAAAATCAAAGATTTCAAACACATAACAAGTCACAGAAAAATGCAGAAATCAAATACAAAAAAGTAAATAGAAAGAACACATTAGAATAATAGTGGTTTGGTCAACTTAACCTACATTCACTCCCAAAAATCTCCTTTCTAAGTATTACACTAAATGTAGTGTCTCTCCTGAAAGTTCGTTCGAGATGTTAAGCCCTATGAACTTAGTCCCAAGCTAACCAAGAGGGGGGGTGAATTGGTATTTTAAAAACTCTTTTCACAAAGAAAGAAAATTGCATAAACCAAATCACACCACAGAAATAAAATGCGGAATTTAAAAAGTGCGGAAGCAAGAAAAAGAACACAGAGATTTATAGTGGTTCGGTCGACTCGACCTACGTCCACTCCTTGGAGGCACCTTCCAAGTATTGCACTACAAAACGTGACTCTCCTTTAGCCCCCCACGGCTAGGCGGAGAAGCCCTGACAAGAACCTCCTTTTTGCCACCCCGGCAAGGCAGAGAACCTACCTCCTTTTGCTTCCTCCTGAAGCTAGAAGAGAACCACAACCAGAAGCAAACTCCTTACCTCTACCGACCCTTCCACGGATGAGAAACTCCAGACGAAAGACAAGCAGAGCGATCGTTGAAGCAACCCTTGTAAATCCCCTCACAAGCTCCCCCTCACAAGATCCTCTCTCTCTCCCTCTCTCTCCTCAAGGTCTTCTCAGGTTAAGGCAGCAGCCAAAGGTCTTTAAAAAATATTCAATAAGAGCTCTTTAAATAGAAGAGCTTCAAAGGAGCTCATTAATTGCAAGTTGCCGACAATATCGTCCAGGCCGATATGGACATCGGCCTGGCCGATCAGTACAAATCACAGAAGATCGGCCTGGGCATCGCCCTGTTTTGGGTGCTGGACGATTGAAACATGGCTTGATCGTCCTGGCCGATCTCACGATCGTCCAGGCCGATCTGTTCAAATCAGAGGCAAATCATCCTGAGCATCGCCCTGTTTTTGAGCTGGCCGATATTTATCGTCCTGAAGTAACTTAAGGATTCTGAATAGATCGTCCTGGCCGATCCTGAGATCGTCCATGACGATATGATCGTATCAATCATCCTTAATTACTCCATTGATTTCCTGATCAATGAAGGAATAATTTGATAATTTCGTCCAGGCCAATACGTGGATCGTCATGGCCGATAATTTAAAAATACAGTATACCTTAATTGTCTATGGCGGCTACTTCTTTCTATTTTGAGCTTATCGTCATGGCCGATACACGTATCGTCCAGGCCGATATGTTAATGTCGGCTGCCTTAATTAAGAATCCTGATTAGTGTCTCTTGTTTTAACTAGATCGTCCAGGACGATCCAATGGATCGGCCTGGCCGATGTGAGAAAAAATAGAGATTCTAAGTCGCTCAGGTGTGTGTGTGTAGGGTTACTTAGCATCAGTCCCTTTGACCATTACAAGTAGACTCAAAAGGTTAAAAACAAAAGTACAGACTGACTCAACCCTAAACCTACGCAATCTTGAACTGGCTTCCTCTTGATCGCCCGATCTTCGATTCCAAAAAAGTTAGAAGCAACAGGTAGTCCAAGAGAAATAGTGTTTGTCAATCATCAAAACATAAGTCAAGAAAATAGGTCTGCAATAATCTCCCCCTTTTTGATGATGGCAAACACAAGTAGGAAAATATCAAAAAAAAAGTTCTTTAGAATTTCAAAGTTACAAACCCCAAACCCAACAGCTTTTTCCTACACCCTACTCCCCCTTTTGTCATCACAAAAAAAGGGTCCAGCTAAAAAAAAGAAAACACCACAACAAACAGTAGAGAGAAAAAAAAACAGGCTAGAAAAACGAGGGGCCCTGATCATCAGATGGAGGTGGTGGAGGTGGCTGCTGAAAGTAGCTCGCAAGTGAAGTAAACTAAGCATTGAACCAGGTGATGTCCTGTTCATGCTGCTGCTGCTCGAGAACCAAGTAACTATCAAAGCGGGCTAAGTCCTCCGCGTGATTATGCTTGTAGTGGGCAATTTCCTCAGAATGTTGCTTCTCTTATGAAGCAACGTAGGCGTCAAAGCGGGTCTCCCAAAGATCAAACCTCTCTATCAACTGATCAATCGGTGAGTGCTTGTGGAGAGGAACAGGATCAGAAATGGGAGCGGGAGCGGGAGCCTCCTCCTCTCTAGCCCCCCGACCTTCCCCATCTTCTGGGTGGAGACGAGTACTATGAAGGGCAGTGAAGGAATTGTTTGAGTAGTAAGAAGGGTGAAGGTCAGGACGAGCAGGATATTGGAGATTGTATTTGGTTTCAAGGACATAGGCTATGATGTGTCCTAAAGCTAAATTTGGCTTTCTCTTATGGCCTGGATCGCGAATTGTGGTTAGGTGATTGATGTAGCGAAAGAGTAGATCAGTGGCATTGAATTCTCTTTGGGCCATAATGTAGAAAGTAGTGAGGGAAAGTAGAGGGGTGATGTGGATTCGGTCCCCGGCTTTTGGAATTATGGAGGTGCGAAGGACATGTTGGATTGTCCTAGCATCTTTGACTAAAGAGCTAGTCTCTCCAACATGGAAAGGTGCATTGGTCTGACGAAGAAAGTGATTTGCCGTGGACCAGTCAAAATCAGGATCAGAGGCTATTAGGTGCAGCTTATCCCCGGTGGTGGATAGCTGTAAAAGATCAACACAATCCTGATATGTGATTTCGACAGGGCGTCGATTCACATAGGAGGTCAGGGCTGTGAAGGTGCGATTAATTCACAGGCTTGCATAAAATTCAAGGAGGAGTTCGGAAGAGAAAGGGATGGCGAGGGTGAGTATGAAATAAAGAGAGGTGTGGGCAAAAAGATCCATTACCAGATATGAGAGATGTGCAGGATTGATTGTCCGGGAGAGGGTGATGCCACACTCATTGTAGCGACGGTAGGCAGCCTGATCTTCTGCCTCCCTGAATCGAGGGTCCAGAGTCGCCCTCGAAGAACTCTTAGATGCCTGTCGAACACGCTTCCCACGAGCCATAGAAGGAAGTTAGCAAGAAAGCACAAAAGGAAGGAAGGTGGAGAATGAGAAAATAAGGCAGGAATTGGCCAGAATTTAAAGAAACGGTCATATCGTCCTGGCCGATTGCAGAATCATCCTGGCCGATCGCAGAATCGTCCAGGTTGATATGTCTCAATAATTGCGTACAGGCCGATTGGTCAAAAAGGCGGTCCGATCATCCAGGCCGATCAGATATCGGCCAGGCCGATTAGACACAGGCGATCGTCCCGAGGAGTCAATCCGGACGATCATTAAAAAAGTAGATCGTCCGGGCCGATTAGGTGTATCGTCCAGGACGATGCACAATAATTGATCATACCGGCCAAAGTTAAAATGTTTTAAATTCTTGCCACGTGTATCGTCCAGGACGAACAGTGGATCGGCCAGTACGATTGTCCAATAATGGATCGTCCGGGGCCGAATTTAAAGATCAAAACGTGCAGACACGTGGATCGTCCAGGACGATCCAGTGGATCGGCCAGGATGATGCACATAAATTGCATCGTCTAGACGAAATATTCTATCGGCCAGGACTATCACCATTAGTTTGATCAAATCGTCCAGGACGATATAGGATCATCCAGGACGATATATGGACGATGAGTTACAGCAAGCACAGAAAAAGGTCAGCAGATGAATTTTGAAGATGATTTGTCCTATCGTCCAGGATGATAAAAATATCGTCCAGGACGATGTGACTAGGAATTGAAAATAAGGAAAATATGTTGATGATCAAGACCCTCAAAAATAAAACAAAAAAACAATCAAAACACAGTAAAACAAAATAAAAAACACAACGAAAATCAAACAATGAATATTTTTGGATTTTAATTTTCTAATTTTTTTTTGTTTTTGTTTTAGCAAAGCATTTCATATGATAAAATCTCAAATATTTTTAGACTTTAGAGTTCCAGGAGATCAAGGAGTTTAACAAATTCCAATCAGAAGAAGGTAGAACATCCGATTCTGTTAACCCTAGATCAGACATCCTTTAGGGTACAAAATTCTTTTGGAAAATAAAAATCCAACTCAGAATAACTATATAGGATAATGAGATCCATTCAAGACTTGTTTACAAAGAAAATATCTCATAATTAATAATCCAAAGTAATTTTTCTCAATCATGGAAATTTGAAATCAAGTCTTTGAAAACATCACATAATCAACGAGTTTTCTAAGTTTTAAGAGTTTTACCAAAGAGAGGATAGCTTGTATTTAGTGGGCTCATTTTATGCCTCTTGTTATTTTGATTGGCTCTTTTGAGCATCTTTTGATTCTTTGATACACTTTTGTGTATACAACTTTCTTTTCAATTTGGCTTCATTGGCCTCTTTCCTTTTTAACTTTTGCAAGCTAGAAACTCTTTAATATATCCTTAAAAAAAACTTAGTTGTGAGTATATCCTCCAAGTATTAGAGAATAGGAGCTCTCTCTCTAACATAGGGAAGAACAATCCACAACACAAAATCAAAATCATGTGATAAATGCAATGGCAAGATTTCAAAAGCTTGAATGATATATAAGAACTTTGGCTATTATGTATAAGATAAATTAATGTAGTAAGATAAGAAAAAGATCTTAAATAAAAAGCCATTGGTTAACCTGAGTTTAGACATTTGTTTAGAGAAGAAAATCATACCACAAAACAAAGTCAGAAGGAGGTAAAACATTAACAGTATACTCCCTTTAACCAATTTTAGAAAAGCTAAACACTATCTCCAAAACTCCAAAATCTAAAAGCTTGAAAATATTTATCATATGGAAGGCCAAATTTAAAGAACAATGTGAAATAAAACACATAAAAAACAAAACAAAAAATGAAAATAAAGCAAAACTAAAAATAACACAAAGTGAGCACAAAAACTAGCACAAAAATAAAATAAAAGACACACAAAAAACTAAAGATTTCAAGCAAGTGATAAAACAGCGAGTTTAAGCAATTTTGAGCTGCAAGCCTCCTTATGTCCAGTTATCCTATGCTCCCACGAGGTCTTTGGTGAGAGCACTCCTACAAAACTCAACAACAGTCAGATTTAGGAACCCAAACAGGTTTGGGATCCTCCTTAGGAAAAGTAGAATGCAATGCAGGTATGGTGTGTTGTAAATTATGCATCTTAGGTTTCCACACCCAATGTGTATTACGGTGTATGGTGCAAGTGTGTGAGATGTGTCCTAGCATGCCACAAGAAAAACATTGAACTCCATTAAAAGGTTTTCTTAAATGGTTAGGGTAAAAATGCCTCTTCCTAGGTTCTAGCTTTTGATTAGTAGTTGGTGTCATCCTAGCTTTCTTACATGTTTCCAAATCATTTTGAATCCTCAAATTTGTTCTTTTTAATGCATCAATCTCAATCCTCAAATTTTGCTCAATCTCTTTAGATTTCTTAAGATCAACCTTAAGTGAGGTGTGTGAAGCTTTTAATGCATTATGTTCATCAAATAATTCCAAATGCTTTTTGTTCAACTCATCAAATTCATCAAGAAGAGCCATGTGATTTAAATCAATTGTTGCATGATCTTTGAGAAAAACTTCATGCTCTTTTTGTAGATTTGAATGTTCTAATTTTAGGCTAGCATGAGTCTTCTTAAGTTTTTTGTACGATGCATGGATTTTTTCACAAATTTCAAACAATTCATCATAGGTTGGTTTGCATACCTCTTCATCACTTTGATCTTCTCTCATGAAACACAAGTTTGTAGTCTCTTCCTCTGGTTCAGTCTCAGAGGAGTCAGTACCAGATTCTGCCCAAAAAACCCTTTGGATTTTCCTCTTGTCCTTCCTAGACTTAGCTTTCTCCTCACCTTTTTCCTTTTCTTTGCTCGAATGATCTTGAAGTGTAGGGCAATCGGCTCTCACATGTCCAGGTTTCCTGCATTCAAAATAAACAACATCAGAAGATCCTTTAACATGTTTATGATCCTTACCTTTTCTCCAACTTTGATGATGCTTTTGTTTCTTCCTTAGAAAGCTTTTGAATTGCCTTGTGATGAAGGCAACTTCGTCGCTTTCAGACCCGGAAGATTCAGAATCCGATTTGTGCGCCTTCAGTGCGAATTTTTTCTCCTTTTTCTTCTCACCTGCATCAAGATTTCTTTGATTCACCCCTTGCTCGTAAGCAATAAGTGAGCCAAGTAAGTTATCAATGGAATAGGTGTTCAAATCTTTAGATTCAGTGATTGCAGTGATTTTTGCATCATAAGACGAAGGCAAGCATCTCAAAATCTTGTTAACTTTTTTATAATTCGAAAGTTCCTTTCCTAGTGCATGCAATGAAGTAACTATCTGAGTAAACCTAGTGTACATGTCAGAAATCGATTCATGAGGTTTCATACGAAAAAGTTCGTAGTCATGCAAGAGAAAGTTCAAACGGGATTGTTTAACTTCATTAGTACCTTCATAAGTGATGCACAATTTCTCTTTACCAGTTTTGCAAGTTGAAACACGCATGTAATCCACAGATTTTAAAGCACAGAAAAAACAGTTCAAACATTTTGCATTTAATTGAGCTAAATCACTTTCATCGAAAGTTCATTCAGTAAAAGCAATTTCAGTTTTAACACCATTAATTTCACGAGAAGGTGGAGAATAACCTTCTTGAATAAGCATCCACATGCGATAATCAGTAGATTGTAAAAACGTTGACATGCGAGTCTTTCAAAAGTCAAAATGTAGGTTATCGAATAGGGGAGGTCGGGTAATGGAATACCCTTCCGTAGTGTTACGATTCCCAATGTTAGCCATGGATCAAAAATTCAAAAGCTTTTAAAAACTTATTTTATGAAAACCGCTCTGATACCACTTGAAAGTTCGTTCGGGATGTTAAGCCCTATGAACTTAGTCCCAAGCTAACCAAGAGGGGGGGTGAATTGGTATTTTAAAAACTCTTTTCACAAAGAAAGAAAATTGCATAAACCAAATCACACCACAGAAATAAAATGCGGAATTTAAAAAGTGCGGAAGCAAGAAAAAGAACACAGAGATTTATAGTGGTTCAGTCGACTCGACCTACGTCCACTCCTTGGAGGCACCCTCCAAGTATTGCACTACAAAACGTGACTCTCCTTTAGCCCCTCACAGCTAGGCGGAGAAGCCCTCACAAGAACCTCCTTTTTGCCACCCCGGCAAGGCAAAGAACCTACCTCTTTTGCTTCCTCCTGAAGCTGGCAGAGAACCACAACCAGAAGCAAACTCCTTACCTCTACTGACCCTTCCATGGATGAGAAACTCCAGACGAAAGACAAGCAGAGCGATCCTTGAAGTAACCTTTGTGAATCCCCTCACAAGCTCCCCCTCACAAGATCCTCTCTCTCTCCCTCTCTCTCTTTCTCTCCTCAAGGTCTTCTCAGGTCAAGGCAGCAGCCAAAGGTCTTCAAAAAACGTTCAACAAGAGCTTTTTAAATAGAAGAGCTTCAAAGAAGCTCATTAATTGCAAGTTGCCGACAATATCGTTCAGGCCGATATGGACATCGGCCTGGCCGATCAGTTCAAATCACAGAAGATCGGCCTGGGCATCGCCCTGTTTTGGGTGCTGGACGATTGAAATTTGGCTTGATCGTCCTGGCCGATCTCACGATCGTCCAGGCCGATCAGTTCAAATCAGAGGCAAATCGTCCTGAGCATCGCCCTATTTTTGAGCTGGCCGATATTTATCGTCCTGAAGTAACTTAAGGATTTTGAATAGATCGTCCTGGCCGATCCTGAGATTGTCCAGGACGATATGATCGTATCAATCATCCTTAATTACTCCCTTGATTTCCTGATCAATTAAGGCATAATTTAATAATTTCGTCCAGGCCGATACGTGGATCGTCCAGGCCGATAATTTAAAAATACAGTATACCTTAATTATCTATGGCGGCTACTTCTTTCTATTTTGAGCTTATCGTCCTGGATGGCAGATACACGTATCTTCCAGGCCAATATGTTAATGTCGGCTGCCTTAATTAAGAATCCTGATTAGTATCTCTGGTTTTAACTCGATCTTCCAGGACGATCCAATGGATCGGCCTGGCCGATGTGAGAAAAAATAGAGATTCTAAGTCACTCAAGTGTGTGTGTGTGTAGGGTTACTTAGCATCAGTCTCTTTGACCATTACAAGTAGACTCAAAAGGTAAAAGACAAAAGTACAGACTGACTCAACCTTAAACCTACGCAATCTTGAACTGGCTTCCTCTTGATCGTCCGATCTTCGATTCCTGAAAAGTTAGAAGCAACAGGTGTTCCAAGAGAAATAGTGTTTGTCAATCATCAAAACATAAGTCAAGAAAATAGGTCTGCAACATCTCCTTTTTCTCCCATAATAAGGCAGAAAAGCCCTTACAAATTATTTCCATAGACCTAGTGAGGCAGAGTACCTTCAATCCTTTTACTCCCTCCTAGAGTAGGAAGGAAACCTAGAAATCTTTTTACTTCCTCCTGGAGTAGGCAGAGAATCTAAAAATCCTTTTACTCCCACCTGGAGTAGGAAGAGAACATGGGAATCCTTTTTCACCCTCATGATGAAGATAGAGAACTCGGATCTAATGCTGATGAAAGTCTCCCCACAGTCACCAAGGAATTAAGGAAGAAGCTTGAAGAAGATGGTGGAAACCTTGCTTGGAGAAACCTTTGTGAATCCCACATAACTCACCATCACAAGAATCTCTCCATTTCTTCTCTCCCAAAGCCCTCTCTCTCTTCCTTCTCTAAGCTCTCTCTCATATTAAGTCAACAGAAAAAATTTCTCAATAGATAATATGAGATATAAAATAGAGAGCCTCCAAAAGAAGCCCTAATTTTCAATTTTCCATCAAAGATCATATAGTACAATCCAGATATCATCTTATACAATTAGTATAAAATATCCCATTCCACTAGTATAATCAGCATTGCCCTGTATGATCAGTTCAAGTATTTATATAGATCATCCACTATGATTCTGTGATCATCTGAGATGATTTGTTCAAGAGATTATATTAATCATCTAGTATGCTATGGGAGGATGGGCAATGATTTACATATCATCTCGTGCATCCCTCATGAAGTCCAATATAATCTCCTATATGATTATAAGAAAATTATGGTTTTTGTCTTAGACAATGGGGGGTCGTCCCATGAAATACAAAAGATTGTTAAGTACGATCCTCTTAGATCATCTTGTATAATCTGATCGATCAATCTAATCATAACTAGTCCCCTAATCATAGGATTAATTTAGGTATGATTGTTATAAATCATCCAGAATGATATATATTTTCCTGTAAGATTAGAATAAAATTTTAAGATTATAATATTGCATAAATTATGATTGGAAACTATTTTTCATGTTTATAACATATTATCTTATATGATATGAATCATCATGTATGATTATTTAATCAATCTTACTGAATAAAGGGTGCCCTAGTTATGATTTTTTGTATAACTAATAATCTAATATGATTTATATCATACTGTATAATTAGTTAAAAAAATCTATTTTTCTCCTAACCCACTAACTCACCCCCTTTATTATGTGTGTTCAAGGTTACTTAGGTTGGGGTCCACCAGTTACATGACCTTACTCAAGAAAGATAAAAAGTATACTGAAACTAAAATTATATAGATACTCAATCCTAGTCTACCCAATCTTGAGCTTATTTGCATTGCAAGTGAACTTCTAGACCTGAAAGGTTATTGACCAGAGCAAAAAAAATAGATATACAATAATAGCAGTAGTAAAGAAGCAATAATGTTTATTATCATCAAAATCATAGTACTTGGGCCCATATTTACAATAATCTTTCCTTTTTTATGATGAAAAATATTATTGTTAAAATTTTTCAAATCCCTTTGACATTCTCTAAAACTTCCCCATACATAAAAAAAGTTTGAAAGTAAGGAGAGTTAAAAATTTGTTTTTATATTTTGAAATTTAAGAAAAATGTCAAATATAAGTAAAACAAAAACTAAGTAAATAGAAAATAAACTAATTTTACTAAAATATTAGAAGAAAATAACACACTACTCCCCCTTTTGACATCACAAAAGGAGGAAAAAGAAAAACACTAAATAGAACAAAGTACATAACAAAGTATGGAAATAAAAACTAATACAAACAAAGAAATAGAAGCACTGAACAAACTAGAAAAAGGAAGAATTTTGATCAGGGGGAGGTGGTGACTGAAAGACGCGGTGAAGAGGGGAAAACTGCTCTCCAATCCATGACATATATTGGTCATGCTGCTGCTACTATGTTACGATTATTTGCATGTTATTGCTACTGCTCAGCTATGTAGATTTCAAATCTATCCTCCCACAGATTAAACCTCTGAACTAGCTGATCAATCTGAGACTGCTGGTGGATAGTGCCAGGTGTAGGAATAGGTCCTTTCTCTTCAGGCACAAGCTCTTCGTACACAAGGTGACAATGAGTATTGTGAAAGACATGGAAAGTGTTATTAGAGTATAATACAAGGAGGTGATCTAGTAGAGCAGAGATTTGAAGATTGTGTTTTGTCTCGAGGACATAGTTAATGAGATGTCCTAAAGATAGATTGGGCTTTATTTTGTAGCCTAAATCCCTAATGAAGGTCAAATGTTTAATGTAGAAAATGATAAGATCAACTACATTAAAATCAAGGTTAGCCATGATGTAGTAAGTGGTTATTGAAAGAATATGAGTAATATGAATTTGATTCACAGATTTAGGAATATATTGTGTTGTGAAGAATATGCTAGATGGTTAAGGCATCATTGATAAGGTGTTGACTGTGGATTCATAACCGTGAACATTGGTTTTCCTAAGAATGTTATTAGTAGGGGTCCAATTAAAGTTAGGATTAGAAGCTAAGATATAGATTTTGTCTTTAGTGGTGGACAAGTGAAGAAATTCATGGAAATCATAATAGGTTATCTCTACAGGCCTTCTATTCATATATGATTGTAGAGTAGTAAAATCAGCATCAAGGAAAAGGCTTGTAAAGAATTTTAATAGCATTTTAGTGTTGAAAAGAAAGGCAAGGGTAAGAATAAATCCAAGAGTTGTGTGAATGAATAGGTCTAGAGCCTAAAAGTTCAGAGTATTTGATTGACAATCATGGAAGGGTTGATACTAGAAATTTTATAGCGGTTGTTGGCCGCTTCATCAAAGTCCTCAATGAATCAAGGATTAATAGGATACATGGAAGAGCTTCTTATAAATGTTATGAATTTTTCCCATCAGCCATTGCAAGAGTATGAGTTCAAGAGGAAAGAAGAAAGGATTGGAAGGGTGCGAAGAAAAAGAAGAAAACCATCCATTTATAAAGAAATTATCAAATCGGGTGTAATCAATTCATCTAGATTATTTGTCAAAAAGTTGGTCATATCGTATTGTATAATCAAGTATCGTACTCGATGATTAGACACATAGTGGTTGTCTTGATGAGTCAGCCTGTATGACCATTAACTAAGTAGAACGTATAGTACAAATGCATGGATCATACTAGCCAATGTGCTATAGAGGATCATACCAAATGTATTTAATCATCCAATGATTTATGCCATGTGGATATTATGGTACAATGGTGTAATCGTATAAGATGATCACCAAGAATTAATCAATTTAAGACATTGGATGTGTTGGACTTGGGATTAGAGTTTTTGTTAAGATCGTTCCAAACGATGTGAACAAAAGTTGAAGAATTTAGTAGATGAAATGTGATGATCAGGAGGGTTTAAAAAAAAATTAAAATACAAAAAATATAAAATAAAACAAGAATAAACCAAAAAATGCCATAAATCAAAATCAAAAACACTTTTTTAAAACCGATCAACTCTAATAAATGATAAATTTACCTTATTATTAGATTTAAAAACCCATAAGAAATGAATTGATAATGTTAAAATCCAAAAAGGTTTGAAAATCAATCTTTTTAACCATAGCTCGTACTCCTTACAGGTCAAATTTCTTTTTAAACAAAATCTAATTCAGAAAAAAAAATTAAATAGGAGTTGTGATCCTTTCAAACTTTGTTTCAAAAAAATATCTGATAGAACAATATTGAAAAGTAATGAATCAGGAATCATGATTTTCAATTTTAAGTATTTACAGATATCAAGTGACAGGTGGATTCTTCTAAGATTTAAAGATTTCAAAGAGAAGAAATCTTATTTCTTTGTGTGATTATTTTGTGCCTCTTTTTTAGTTATTTAGCACACTTTGTGCATCTTTTGAGTTTTGATATGCTTTTTGTAACTTGTAATTATTTGACAGTCATTGCATATTATTATATTTTTTTCTCATTTTGTACCTCTTATCATTTTTACAAGCTTACTTCCTTTTAAAACCTTTAAAGACTCTCAGTTGTAAGATTATCTTCTAGATATAAGAGAAAAAACTCACTCTCTAATATAAGTAAGAGTAAACCACAAAATAGAATCATATCCATATGATAAATGTAATAACCTAATTAAGAAAACATAAAATTGATTCATTGACTTACAATCATATTCATATGAGATAGATTATTGTATGAAGAATAAATAGATCTCTATTTCAACGTCCAATTTTTTATTTGAAATAGATTTTGATTCAAAAGAAATTACACCGCTAAAGGGGTTAGAGGAAGAGAGATAGTCATCAATGTTTCTTCTTTTAACTATTTTGGGGAAGTCAATCACAGCTAACATGTTTTTAAATAAAAATAAGAAAAATTCAATATTTGAAGTGAGCAGTGATCTGATTCTTAAAAACATTGAAAGAAGGTAACATAAAGACAAAATAGAATAAAAAATACATAAAATGAAACATATAAATTAAATAGTGAAAAATAGAAATAGAACGCATCAATTTCAATCATGAATATCTATGACACCTAATCTGATTCTTAAAATGCTAAAAGTTTCAAAGGCTAGTAGTTTTGTAAAGATATCAGCAAGTTAATTTTTTGTAGTCATAAGGTGTAGCTCTATGACTCCTTTGTTAATATGGTCTCTAATAAAATGATGCTTTATATCAATATGTTTTTTTCCTAGAGTGTTGGATTGGATTCTATGAAATATAGATGGCACTAGTGTTATCACATATGATTTAAATTATGTCTACAAGTAATCTTAAATCCAAAATTTATTACTTTAACCAAAGGACATAGGCCACACAACCTCCTAAGGCTATGTATTCAGCTTCAATAGTGGGCAGTGCAACTGAGTTTTATTTTCAGCTATACCAAGATACTAAAGATTGCCCTATAAATTAGCATGTTCTAGAAGTTCTTTTTTTATCAACCATATATCTTATAAAATCTAAATAAAAGTATCCTATGATCTTAAAGGAAGTGTTATGCCTAGGATACCCAATTTATAAGTTTTTGGTTCTTAAGAGATATCTAAAGATTCTCTTAATAGTAGTCAGGTGGGACTCTTTTGGATCAGCTTAAAATCTTGCCCAAAGATAAACACTAAACATAATATTAGGTCTGCTAGCAGTTAAGTGAAGTAGTGGTCCAGTTAATCCACTATATTTTTTCTAATCATTTATTTCTCTATTTAAGTTTTTATATAATTGAAAAGTGGAGCTCATGGGAGTATTTATTGGTTTGTCCTTATCCATTTCATATTTTTTAAGGTTGTCTTTAATGTATTTTGAATGACTAAGAAAAGTTCTATGATTCATCTTCCTTATACTAAATCCTAGAAAGTATGCCAATTCTCTTATCATACTCATTTCAAACTCCTTACCATTATTTTTAAAAATGTATCATATTGATTTTTATTAGAATATCCAAATAGAATATCATCAAAATAAATTTGGACAATGAGTAGTTCATCTCCTACCTTTTTTCAAAACAAGGGTGGTGTCTGCACTCCCCTTAATAATGGTTCTCTCTAGTAGGATTGTACTTAGCCTTTCATACCATGCTTTAGGTGTTTGCTTTAGTCCATATAATGCCTTATTTTAATTTGAACACGTGATTAGGAAATTATGAATTTTAAAGCTTGGCGATTGTTTAACAAACATATCTTCTTTTATTACCCCATTTAGAAAGGCACTTTTGACATCTATATGATACATTTTAAATCCCTTAAAGCAAGCAAAAGTAATAGCACTATAAATGCTTCTAATCTTGCTACAAGGATAAATGTCTCTTCAAAGTCAATCTCTTCTATCTATTTATACCCCTTAGCCACTAATATTGCTTTATTTCTAACCACAACATAAAAATCATTCATTTTCTTTTTGAAAACCCATTTAGTTATAACTAAACTTTGGTCCTTAGGTCTTTCAATAAGTTCCCAAACATTATTCCTAACAAATTATTTTAACACTTCTTGTATGGCTAGGATTAAGAATTCATCAAAAAGGGCTTAATTTTTGTTAGTGGTTTTAGTCATTAAAATTAAGGTAGAGTGGTTTACTTCTTTTCTATGTCCATGCCTAGTTCTAGCACTATTATATGGGTATCTTGAGATCAATTCTTTAGGATAACTTAAATTATATCTTTGTTCTCTAAGCAATGTGTTTTCAAGTTCTACCCTTTCCTCTAGATTTATAGATTCTAATCCTTGGGTAATTTCTACAACCTCTTCTTCTGCTATCCTAGACCCTCTAGAATTATCAAAATCATTAAATATAACATGAGTGGTCTCCTCTACTACCAGTTTTTTTTTTATTAAAACTTCATAAGATTTCCCAACATTTGAGTAACCTAGGAATATTCCATCAGATTTGGGGTAAAACTTTCCTAGTAGAAAGTTCTCATTATCCAAAATGAACACTTTACATCCAAATACATGAAGGTGAGAGAGATTGGGTGTCCTACCCTTAGGGATTTTATAGGGTGTCTTATTCATATGGGATTTAATAATAACCCTATTCATAACATAATAGGTTGTATTCAATGCTTCTGTCCAAAAATATTTAGATAGTGAGTATTCATATAATATAGCTCTAGTAGATTTTATCAAGGTCCTATTCTTTATCTCATCTATCTCATTTTGCTGAGGGGTTCTAGCAGATGAAAATATATGATCTATCCCTTGCTCGTTATAGTAGATTTCAAATTTCTCATTTTAAATTTTTCTACTATATCTATGAATGGTTAGAATTTCATAACCTAGCTTACTTTAAATTTAAGTAAAGAATGTCCTAAAGTTCTTGAATAATTCACTTTTATGAGATAGGAACCTCGAATAATCATCAACAATCACATACCCAAAGACTTTCCCTCCTAGGCTTACAGTGCTGATAAATCCAAAGAGATCCATGTAAAGGACTTGTAAGGGTTTACTAGTGTTAATATCCTTAATTGAGTGGAAGAAGGATTTTACTTTCTTTTTTAACTGACAGGCTTCACATAGGTGGTCCTTCATGAACTCTAATTAGGCGATGCCTCTCACTAAGTCTTTTTGGGTTATTTTTCTTAGATTTTTCATGCTTGCAAGATAAAATATCTTATGTCATAACAAGGTTAAATCAAGCATATAAATATTACTAATTATATTTTCTTACAATATAATATTTCTATTTAAGCTAATCGTGTAGATGGTAGACAAAAAGTTAATGTAAATTCATTTATCATAAAGCTGACTTATGCTAAGCAGGTAATGTTTTAAGCCATCTATCAATAAAATATTTTCAATAATAAAATTTTTGAGTTGCTAATTATACATGATCCCACCACTCTCCAGATGGTGTTATCTCTAAGTGTCACTTTACCTCTTGCCCTAGCCTCCACAAAAATGAATTGATTTACATCTCTACTCATGTGCCTTAAACATCTACTTCCCAGGTACCACATGCTCTCATGAGGCCTTTTATAATATCACACCTAAAAAATCATCAAATGTTAGATTTGGGAATCCAAATAAGTTTGGGTCCTATCTTATGGAAAAAAGAATGAAATGTAAGCATGCTATGCTGTGAATTTAAAAATTTTGGTCTCCACACCAAATGTATTCTATGGTGAATGGTGCAAGCATGGGAGATATTTCCTAGCATGCCACAAGAAAAATATCTAAAATCAAGAAAAGGATTTACTAATTAATTTTGGTCATGATGTATCTTCCTAGGATTAAATGATGCATGCTTTGATGATAATTTTTGAAACTCTTCAAATAATTCTGATTTTTATTTTCCTTAAAAGTAGTTAATTCAACTTGTAAGACCTTATTTTAACTTTCAAGAATTGAATTTTCTACTTTCAATGCATATTCCATATTATCTAATTGAGATGCAAGAGTTTTTAATTCCTTGAATGCATTTTTTAGTTCAACATGAGATATTTTCAAGGAATCATGCTTAGCAATTAATTTTAAATGCTTCTTGTTAAAAATATCAAATTCATTTAACAAAACCATGTGATTACTATCTAAAGTCGAATGATCTTTCCTTAGGCATTCATATTCTTTCTATAAAATTATAAAGTCAAATTTTAAGGTTGGCATGTAATTTTTTAAGCTTCTTATATGTAGTATGATTTTTTTTAGAAACTTTTCATAATTGATAATAGGTAAGCTTACATGCTTTATCTTATTCAGGATGATCAAGATGATCATCTTCCCTTAAGTATAGGCTAGTTACCTCCCCTTATGCATTAGTTTTAGAAGAGTACTTTGATGTTGAGTCTGCCTAGAAAGCTTTTTGAGTCCTTTGCTTACCCTTCTTGAATTTTGGTTTTTCTTAACCCTTCTCTTTACTTCACTGAGTTATAAGAATTGGGAAATCAGACTTCATGTGTCCTGGCTTCCTGCATTCAAAAAATATAACTTCATAAGAAATTTTAGAATTTTTATCATTCTTACCATCATTCCATTATTGATGACTTTTTTATTTTTTTCTTTAAAAAGCTCTTGAATTGCTTAGTCATCAGTGCAATATCATCATCATCTTGTCCAGAAGAGTCACAATCAGAATCATTAGCCTTTAAGGCTATAGTTTGCTCTTTTCTCTTTTCACCTACATCAAGCTGTCTTTAACTCACTCCTTGCTCGTAGGCAATGAGTGACCCAAGTAAGTTATCAATTGAAGAAATATTTAGATTTTTAGATTCAATAATGATAATGATTTTGTATCATAGGAAGAAGGTAAATAACATAAAATCTTGTTAATTTTTTCATAGCTATTTTCTCATTTATGTATAGGGTTTTCTCTGTTTCCTGCAAGACTTAGAATTTTTCTTATCTGTTGGTTCTTTTAGTGGTTGTGATTTGGGCTAATGGGACTTCTCCAGGTCTCCTATGTTGTTTCTCCTTATAGTTATTGATCTTGCAATAAGTTATTGTGGCCTAGGGTGATGGACTTTTTTTGTTTGCTCTAGTATCTTATGGGTTGTGGTTGGATGGTTGTTTTTAGGTTGCCTAATAATAATTTACCTCAATTTTATTTTCTTTTCAATATCTCTTTTCTGGATGGGTACGGTTCCCCAATCCATTGTTAGCTGGTTTTGTTTTCCTCTATTGGGATTAAGGGAGTCAGGTTAATTGCTTCAATGGTTGTTTTGGCTTATCTTACTATGGAGGTGATTATGGATGGTAACCAATTTTGTTTTATTATGGATTATACTGATGTGGTTTTTAAATTGGATGGTGGTTTCTCAGTTTGGTTAGCCAACAAGGTTTAGTCACTTATTATTTTTCACTTGTGTCTCACTTTTTACCATAAGTTGTTGGACTCTTGGAATTTTTACACTATTAAATTTAGTGGTTATCACCCTTTTGTGCAAGTCTCTCTTAGTGCAAATGTACGTGGTGGTGACTATCTAGAGCATGACCTGGATAGGATGCTAGGCGCCAATCCTTTTTTTGCTAACTTCATCAATTTTGGGTGATCATTCTAGTGCACCGTAGAATGTAACTATGTTTTCTTGTATTTTTTACATAGTAGGGAACTCCAGCTCTTAGTTTTTTTTTTTTTTATTTGGTTACTCTTTTGAGCATTAGTGATCTTGAGGTCCCTTTAAGAACTTTGTACTAATTTTCTGTATTAACGCGTAGCCCCCATTATTAGTTTCCCCTAAAAAAAAAACCTAAGGCATTAGGGAAGTAACAATTTGAGTGAATCTAGTATACATTTCAGAAATAGATTCACTAGCTTTCATGTAAAAGTTTCAAAATCATTAATTATATTGTTTCACTTCCTTTGTTTATTCATATGTTATGCAGAGCTTATCCCATATCTCCTTACCATTAGTGCAAGTGGAAACACGCATGTAATCTTCATATTTTAAATTACAAAAAAAAAAAGTTCAAATATTTGGCATTCAGTTGGGCTAAATCTTTATTATGATTCAATATCTTTTCACAGAATTATAATTACCAAATTTAGCCATAGATCTTTTTTCAAAAGTTTTTTAAATTTTAATTTATGAATCCCACTCTAGTACCACTTGAAAGTTTATGAGGGTTGTTAAACCATTATGAACTAGCCCAAGGCTAACCAAGATGGGGGGTGATTTGGTTATTTTAAAAAATTTAAAATCATTTTGAAATCCTTTTAAATATTTTTAAACAAATAATTTTATCCCATAATGTGTTAGCAAAACTACTTTCACAATAACTAAAATCAAAAATTTCAATATATAACAAATCATATAAAAAGGTGGAAATCAAATGTTGAAAAGTAAATAGAAAGAACACATCTGAATTATAGTTGTTCGGTCAACTTGACCTATGACAACTCCCTAGAAACCTCATTTCTAGGTATTGCACTAAAATTAGTGTCTCTCCTTTTTTTCCCCAAAGCAAGGTAGAGAAGCCCTTGAGTAGAGTACTTCGAATCCTTTTACTAACTCCTAGAGTAGACAGAGAACATAGAAATCCTTTTACTCCCACCTAGAGTAGGTAGAGAACCTGGAAATTCTTTTACTCCTTCATAGAGTATGTAGAGAACCTTAGAATCCTTTTAGTCCCTCTTGAGTAGGTAGAGAACTTGAGATTCCATTTTTACCCTCCTGGTGAAGGCATAGAACCTTAATCTAATGTTTATGAAAGTCTCCCTAGGGCCATCAAGGAACTAAGGAATAAGCTTGAAGAAGATGGTGGAAACCTTACTTGGAGCAACCTTTATGAATCCCTCACAACTCACCCTCATAAGGATCTCTACATTTCTTCTCTCAAATCTCTCTTTATCTTCCTCTCTAAGCTCACTCTTAGATCAACTCAACAATAAAAGATTTTTCAAAAGATAATATGAAAGATTAAATATAGAGCCTCTAAAAGAAGCCCTAATTTTCAATTTATCATCAAAGATTGTCCAGTATTATCCTGAGATCATGTTGTATGATTAGTACAAAATATCCTATTTTGTAAGTACGATCAACATTATCATGTATGATCTATTCAAGTATTTATATAGATTATCCAGAATGATTTTACAATTATCCAGGATGATTAATTCAAGATATTATATTGATCATCCAATATGTTATGGGAAGATGGTCGGCTATTTACATATCATCCCGTGCATCCCTTGGGACGTCCAACACAATCTCATGTATAATTAGAAAAGATTATGGTTTTCATCTTCGATGATTGGGGATCGTCCCATTAAATATTAAAGGTTGTCTAGTATGATTTGTTTGAGAAATCTAAACATAATTAGTCCTCTAATTACATGATCAATTTTGGCATATTTTTCATAAATCATCTAGGATGATGTATATCATTCTGTATGATTAGAACAAAATTTAAAGATTAAAATTTTGGCTAAATTATAATGGGTGGCTATTTTTTATGTCTATAATAGATCATGTTATGTGATCTGAATCATCTAATAAGATTCGTTAATCACTCTTACTTAATAAAGGGTGTCGTAAATAGGGTTTTCTATATTACTAATCATTTAGTATAATTTACATTGTGTTATATGATTAGTTCAAAAATACTTTTTTCTCATAACTCACTAACTCACCCCCTTTATTGTGTGTGTGTAAAGTTACTTAGCTTGGGGTCCAACATATACATCACTTGACTCAAGAAAGATAAAAAGTATATTGAAATTGAAATTAGAGACAGACTTAACCTTAGTCTACCTGATCTTAAGTTTATTTATGTAAAGTCCAGATAGGTTGTTAAGCCTATGCTAATGTCCCAAGGCTAACCAAGAGGACAGGTGAATTAGTAATTTTAAAAACCCTCTTGAAATTTTTTATAGAAAATTGAATATTAAAAATTATGCAACTTAATTTTATATTGAAATATGCTTTTCAGCCACAATAATAAAATTGCTAAAAATAAATTGACACACAGATTTATAGTGGTTCGGCTAAACAATACCTTTGTCCACTCCTTGAAGACTCCCTCTTCAGATATTGCACTATTATCAAAAGTGGCTCTCTTTTTGCTCCCACAACAAAGCAGAGAAGTGTTCACAATTTTCCTCTCTTTCACCAATCCCTGGTGCGGAAGAGAACCATCATCCTTTCATACCCTCCATGAGTAGGCAGAGAACCGGCATCCTTTCATGCCCTCCAAGTGTCGGCAGAGAACCGAGATCCATTCACACCCTCCAAGTGTTGACAGAGAACCAGATCTTCTTCAAAGATCTTCTCTCGAGCTACTAGAAAGAAGAAAGGAAGAGTAGTAACCAAAAACCAAAAGAGATTCTTACTTTTGAGTAACCTTTTGATTCCTTCACACTCCACTTGTAAAAACTCTCTCTCAAACACTATCCCATAAACACTCTTTCACTTGCTCTTAAAAAATCATGAAGAAAAACTCTTTTCACGTTAGTTTTAATGAACTTTTTATATAAAAGACACAAAAAATCATCAAAAAAACTAAAAATTTTCAATTTTGAGCATGTATGAGTGTACTTCATACGTACCAATAGTTCAAAAACTTCTACTTACAAAATCGTACAAAATATTTTCATACACATTAATCATCCAATATGAACCCAGTTTATACTGTATGAACTGTAAGAATTTTTTTTTGAATTATTGAGATGAAAAGGTTCCCTACATTTTCATACTCTGGATGTCGTCTATATGAACATGGAATTGTACAGTATGATCCATTCAGAAAAAATTTGGCGTTCGTTTGGAAAAAAAAGGACCCATCAAATTCGTACTCTAGACATCATCTGTATGAACATGGCATCATATAGTATGATCAATTCATAAAATTTCGACGTTCATCGTTATAAAAAGGGACCCATCAAATTCATACTTTGGACGTCGTCTGTATGAATATGTCATCATACAGTACAACCAGTTTAGAAAATTTTGGTGTTCGTCTAGATAAAAAGGGACCCATCCAAATCGTACTCTAGACATCATTTGTATAAACATGTCATCATACATTATGATCTGTTAAGAAAAAGTTTTGAATTCATCGGGATAAAAAGGGACCTGTCCAATTTGTACTCTGGACATCATCTGTATGAAGAACCCTTGGTACCGTACGATCAGTACTTAGAAAAATTTTCTTCCTATAGTTCGTTTAACTGCTTGCAGGGGAAAATAACTGAACAAATCATACCATATAAAATGAATTTGTATAGTACGATCAGTTCAAAAAATGACAAATTTTAAACACTCCCTAGTTTATGTGTGCACAAGTACTCAATTACAATCACACTCTCTCATACTCAATAAAATGAAAATTATAGATCCATTTATAATGAATCCTAATCTAATCTAATTTGAAGTCTTCAACAATCTGAAGTATGATTTCCCTAAAATGTTAGTACACACAAAAAACAAAAGCAATACATCCAAAATATGTTAGGAGAAAAGTAAGTAAAATATTAATATTTGGAATCATAAAAAACACACATGTTGCAAGAATCTCAACAATCGAAAAACTAAATTGCAACAATCTCAACAATCTCACCCTCTTTTATGAGGGAAAAATAATTATTATTTGAGTTAACATTTATACCCTAAATTTCTCCTTAGCTCCCCTAAAAGAATGAGCATTTGAATATAGAAAGATTCCATAAATAGAACGCACAAAAAAATTTAAAATTTTTCAAAAACAAAAACACAAATAACAAAATACAAAAACAAAAACACCAAAAATACATAAACAAAAATCATAAATAATATGATTACTCTCCCTTTTGATAACAACAAAAAGGGAAAAATTAAATTGAAATAAAAGATGTCAAATGAGAAACTGAAAGAATTGATCTTGAAAGTGATTGTAATATAATTTCACTAACAAGGTTAATTACATAATATGAAAAGAAAGCCTAAAAAATTTTAAATTAAAGAAAAACTTAGCTAAGAAAAGATAATCAAGATCATGATGCATTTTAGATAATTAGATAGGGATGATTATTGCAAAAGTGATGAAATGATCATTAATTAATTTCAATTTTCAATATAAGATATAATTAAAAATTAGATTGATTGGAATTAAAGATTAAGCAATAGAGGAAAGAACATAAAAATTTAATTGGTGATATTGCGCATCTTTTCAAAGATTTGTGGCACACTTTGTGCATCTTTTTCTATTTAGACTAATTTTATGCCTCTTTTCATTTTGCGAACAATTGCATATTGTTTTTATTTTTGTACACATTATATATTTATTTTTTGATATATATATTTTTTATTTTATCATTCCAAAATCATTAATCTAAAATTAAATTTCTCTAATAACAAAAATAATTATATTGAAAAAGAAATTAAAAATAATAAGTCATCAAAATTATAATAAAAATATTCAAATTATGTTTGTTTAAAAAGAACATGAAATTGAAATGCTTAACTTAATTAAGTATAAGTTAATGTAAATTTCATGAAAAATTAAATTTTAAAATAAAATTAATTTCGTAATGCATATTAATTTATAGCACATTTTTTTATTAATTAAAACGGGCTTTTCATATAAACATACTCTCATTTCAAAAATAAGAACAACAACAAATTCACAAAGCATAACAGCTTTTATTGATATCAATTAAAATGATGGATACAATAAGCGCATTAATATCAATAAGATTATATTCAAACATCAAAACCTAAGACATCACAACACTAAAGCAAGTACTACAACATATACATAAAAATACATCATCACATCACGTTACATCACAAAGACAAACACATCACAAGTAAAGGACTAACAGAGGCAATGACAAAGAGGTATATTTACAACTCAGAAGGGCCCTGATCTAGAGGAGGAGGCTGGTTGAAGATTGAGAAATAGCTATTCATTATAGCTATATTAGAGTTCACCGAGTCAAACTGACCTTAGATCCACCCATGTCTTCTTGGTACCTTACATCCTACTAGTTTAGATGAGTTTGAATTTGATTAAAATGTTGATCAAAATGAGTCTCCAATTGATCAAAATGTTGGACCATTTCTTGAAAGTAACTTTGATCAGGTCCCTGAGCAAGTGCAGGTGCTCCCCCTTCTCCCTTAGTATCCTCACTAGAGCTCTCATTTCTCCCAAATAGAGATCGAAAAGAAGCATTGATGAAAAAGATTGGCATTTCAGTGGGAGGATTAGGATGAATAATGTGCTACTTCTTGTCTAAAATGTATGTCATTAAGTGTCTTAGAGTAATATTTTTCTTCCTGTTATGATGAGGAAGCCAAATTTCAGAAAGGTTATGTATGTAACAGTGGATAGAAGAAGAATTATATTTATCCAATCACAAGCCTTAGGAATGATTGAAGTTCTTAAGATATGCTGGATGACCCTGGCATTTTGATTCAATATGTAGACTCTTGTTAAGTGATATATTGAGTTATACCTCTAAGAGTTTTATTGTTCTCAGATCAGTCATAATCAGATTTAGAGGTCAACGTGTGTGCTCTAGTCCCACGAGTCCTTAAGTGAATAAAAGTTCTTAAATCTTCCTTAGTGATTTTCACATGCTGCTTTTTGACAAAAGAAGTTATCCTAGTTTCATCCTCATTGAACCTCATGTTTGCTAGGAAATAGTGAAAAGTCTCTCTGTGGTAAGCGTAGAACAAAGTTAAAATGAATGAGAAATGGGTTGAAGCAAAGAAAGGCATGACAAAAAATGAATTTCATCTTGAATGAGGAGTCTAAAAGGAGTGATTTTGGCAGCTATATACTAATAAAATGCATCTTCATTATCTCTAGACTGGAAGTTGTCATCCCCACCCCTAGATTATGATCCCTTAGTAACTTGAGAACGCTTTCTAGAGCTTGTCATTCCTAGGTTGGAGCCTCTAGAAGGATTCAAGAAGGGTTTGGAAGTGAATAAAAGTCATTTCAATGGCCCTCTTAATTAAAGAAAAATGACCCATCGTACAGTACCAAAATGGCTTTGTACGTATGATTGTGAGATCGTATGGGATAAAAAAAACTTTGTGTTGATGAATGATAATGTCCAAAATGAAACAAATTTTAAAAACACATAATTTATGAGGTGTCATTTCTTACAAACTTTTTGACCATATGATCGTACAGACGAACAGGTGCTCTTCTGGGACGATAAGTTATTTAAGATTAATTTTATGACGGTTAGGTTCATCCCCAATAGAAAATGATATGTGGATCATACAGATAAAATACGATTTTTTACGTACGATCAGTTATAATAACTGAGTCTAACCAAATAACTGTCCACATGTGTATAAATGAATCTATATAGTTTGTATGTACAATGACATCATCTTATAGTACAAAAATGTATAAAAATTTAAATTTTTTGCAATGAACTCCAAGACTAATCAAAAACATTTTATAGAATTCCTACTATACGAAAACATTTTTGTACAATACGAACAAAACACTTAGAAAATGAAATCCATAAAAATTTCTCAAATTCAGTCAACCTTACACAAGTGACAAAGGTCTAAACTAAAAAACTCACAAAATAAAAACAAAAATAAAAATACTCACAACTAAAACAAAAACAAAATCAAACACACATAACAAACATATCATGTTTGCCAAAAAATTTATCTAACCATTAAGATCAATCACACCTAACCTTATTTTTAGGGTGCTAAAGGTATCAAAGGCTTGTGATTTTGTAAAAATATCTGCAATAGTATTTTCAGCTGAAACATGATTCAATTCAATTTTTCCTTTGGCTATATGATCCCTAATGAAATGATATCTTATGTCTATATGTTTGGTTCTAGAATATTGAATAAGATTCTTTGAAATACGAATGGCACAAGTGTTATCATAATAAATTGGAATTGTGTCTATTATAAATCCTAAATTAATCAATTATTATTTCAACCAAAGAAAATATTCCGCAAAACTTCCTAAGGCAATATATTCAGCTTCAATAGTATATAGAGCTATAAAATTTTATTTTCTACTGGACCAATAAACTAATGAATTTCTTATAAATTGTCAAGTTTCAGAAGTACTCTATCGATCAACCATACAACCTCCAAAGTTTGAATCAAAATATCAAAAAATTTCAAATGAAGAGTTGTATTTAGGATACCAAATAACTAAGTTTTCAGTTCCCAAATGATATATTAAAAAATTTTCACTGCTGTAAATGTGATTCATTTAGATTAGATTGAAACCTAGCACACAAACAAATACTAAATATTATATCTAGTCTGCTAGTAGTCAAATAAATTAATGATCCAATTATATCTCTAAATTTCTTTAGATCAATAGATTTTCCCATTGGGTCTTTATCCAACTGAACTAGTGAACTCATTGGTGTACTTATTGGTTTAGTATTGTCAATTTCATACTTTTTGAGGATGTCTTCAACATAATTTGATTGACTAAGAAATGTTTCCTACTCAATTTGCTTAATGCTTAAATAAAGAAAATAACTTAGATCTCCTATTAAGCTCATCTCAAATTCACTACTTATTATTTTAAGAAATCCATCATAAAGATTTTTATTTTTAGATCCAAAAATGATATCATCAACATATATCTGAACAATAAAAATATTATCTCCTAATTTCTTTAAAAAGAGAGTGGTGTCCACACTTTCTTTTATAAAAGATATCTTTAATAGAACAGTGCTTAACCTCTCATACCAAGCCCTAGGTGCCTATTTCAATCTATACAATGCCTATTTCAATTTATACACATGATTAGGGAATTTAGAACTTTCAAAACCTGGAGATTATTCAACATAAATATCCTCTCATATCACCACATTCAAAAAGTACTTTTAACATCCATTTGAAATAATTTAAATCCACTAAAATATGCAAAGGCTAACAAAACCCTAATTACTTCAAGTCTTGCTACAGGGGCAAAAGTCTCCTCAAAATTAATTCCTTAATTTGATTATACCCCTTAGCCACTAATCTAGCCTTATTTCTAATAACAACTCCTAAGTCATTCATTTTGTTTTTAAATACCCATTTAGTTCTAACTACACTTTGATCCTTTGGCCTTTCAATCAATTCCCAAACATCATTCCTTACAAACTGATTTAACTCTTCTTAAATGGCCAAAATCCAAAATTCATCCAAAAGTACTTGATTAATATTTATGAGTTTAATCATATAAATAAAAGTAGAATGGTTAATCTCTTTGCTAAGTCCATGCCAAATCCTAACACCCTCACTAGGTTCACCTAGAATCAATTGCTTATGATGGTTTTTAGAAAATTTCAATTCTCTAGGAAAAGGTTTTTCTTTCTCCAAATTTTCTTCCAAGTTTATCTTCTTAATACTTTTGGAGTTACTTTTTAAATTATCCTCTTCCAAACTGAGCTCTTCTAAAATACCAAATTCATCAAATACGACATGTGTGGTTTCCTCAACTATCAAAGTTCTTTTGTTAAATACTCTATATGATTTTTCAACACTAGAGTATCCAAGAAAAATTCTTTCATCTAATTTTGGAACAAATTTTCTTAAAAGAGATTTTATATTATTATATATAAACACCTTGCATCCAAAAATATATAAATGTAATAAATTAGGTGTTCTCCCCTTAAGAAGCTCATAGGATATTTTATTTAATTTTGATATAATGTTCACCTTATTCAGAACATAACATGCTTTACTAACAGTTTCAACCCAAAAATATTTAAGAAGTGAGTATTCTGCCAACTTGGCTCAATCGGCTTCAATTAATATTATATTCTTTCTTTCGACTATCCCATTCTACTGAAGGGTTCTGGGTGCAAAAAAAATTGTGATCAATTCCTTTTTCCTTAAAAAATTTCTCAAATTTTTCATTTTTAAATTCACCTCCGTGATCACTTTAAATTGTTAAAATTTCACAATCTAGTTTTCTTTGAATCCAAGTTGAAAAGTCTCTAAATTTCTCAAATGATTCACTCTTATGAAACAAAAATTTAATCTATTTGAATCTCAAAAAATCATCAACTTTTACAAATCCGTATACTTTTCCTCCTAGACTTATAGTACTAATAGGTCCAAAAAGATCCATATGAATAATCTTTAATGGTTTACTAGTTTTAAGATCCTTAGTGGAATGAAATGAGAACTTCACTTATTTTTCTAGTTGGCATGGATCACAAAGGTGATCCTTAGTAAAGTCTAGTTTTGGTATACATCTAGCAAGTTATTTTTGGATAAAGTTTCTAAGGTTTTTCATGCTAGCGAGACAAAGCCTCCTATTCCATAACAATGATTCATCAAAAATTGTTTTAAACAAAAAGCATTAGGAGATGCAATACAATTCAAATGTAGTATATTAATTTCATTTTGACTTAATAAGTCGTTGGTAGGAAAAAATTTAATTTTATAACCCTTGTCGCATAGTCGGCTAATACTTAACAATTCTTTAAGCCTTCTACAAGCAAAATTTTCTCAATGAAAAACTTATTCAAGTTTTCAATCATACATGTGCCAACTACTTTCCTAATGATATTATCTCCAAGTGTAACCTTGCCTCAATTCCTAGCTTTAGCGATATGAATTATGTATTGTCTCCAGTCACATACTTCGAGCAACCACTGTTCAAGTATCAAATGCTCTCATGAGGTCTTATATGAGAGCGTATCTTCAAAATAATCAAACATTAGTCTTAGGAACCCAAACTAGTTTGGGTTCTCCTCTTAGCAAATTAAAACTAGATGCATGTTTGATATGACTTTTTTATGTATCTTTGGTCTCCACAGTAAATGAGTTTTTTTATTTAAAGTACAAGTGTGTGAAATATGCCCAATCATCTAACAAGTAAACACTTAACTCCAGAAAAGGATTTTTCAATCTTCAATAATAAATCTATCTCTTCCTAGGTTTTAAGATTTTTTACATCAAAATAGAATTAGTAAAATCTTCAAGTTTGAGGGGTGACTTATTTTCCTCGAGAGCTTTCACTTTTACTTTAAGAAATGTGTTTACATCTTCTAACACATTAATATCATATTTCAAATAGTGCTCTCTATTTTTAGATTCATCCTTAAAAAATTTAATTTCATTTTCCAATTCATTTTAGGATGATTTTAGTAAATCATTTTTCTTATTCAAATCATCAAATTCATCTAGGAAGGTCATGTGGTTGTTATCAATCTGTGTATGATCTTTTCTAAAGATTTCAAGCTCTTTTTGTAACTCTTACAATTTAAAGTTCAAACTGGCATGAATTTTCTTGAGTTTTCTATATGCAGTATGAGTTCTTTTAGAAACATCAAGCAATTCACTATAGGTTAAGTCGCATACATCTTTTTGATCTGACTTATCAACATTATCAGCTATTAAGCATAAGTTGGTGACTTTTCCTTTTTTAATTTTGATGAATTCGAAGGTGAGTCCACCTAGAAAGCTCTCTAAAATCTTTTCTTACCCTTCCTTACATTTTCTTTCTCCTCTACCTTCTCCTTACTAGGAGTGGCTTTAAGATTAGGGCAATTCATTTTTATATGTCCAAGTTTCCTATATTCATAACAAATCACATCATTAGAAAACTTAACATTTTTGTGGAACTTACCTTTATTCCACTATTGGCATCTCCTTTGCTTCATGTTAAGAAACTCTTAAATTGCCTTATCATCAAGACAATGTCATCCTCATCCTTAGGTTATGAATGATCAATCTTCGAGCCATCCACTTTCAGTGTTATGTTCTTCTCTTTTCACTATTCTCCTGCATCAATCTTCCTTTGAGTCACTCTTTGCTCATAAGCAATTAGTGATCCAAGAAGATTATCAATATAACAAATATTTAAATCCTTAGACTCTATAATTGTAGTTATTTTAGCATCATAAGCAGTAGGTAAATAATGAAGTGTCTTATTAATCATTTTAACATTTATTAGTTTCCTACCTAATGCATGCAAAGAAGTGAATATTTGAGTGAATCTTGTGTACATGTCAGAAATTGATTCATTAGGTTTCATGTGAAATAATTCATAATCATATAATAGGATATTTAATCTAGATTGCTTCACTTCATTAGTCCATTTGTATGTAATATGAAGCCTATCCCAAGTGTCCTTTCCACTTTTGCAAGTAGAAACTTACATGTAATCTTCAGACTTAAGTGTACAAAAGAAATTATTTAAACATTTTGCATTTAATTGTGCTAAGTCACGTTCCTCTACTGTCAAGTCAGCAAAAGGTGTTTCAACTCAAATGCCATCTACAAGTCTAGTTAGCCTAGTATACCCTTCCTGAACTCAAATTCACATGTGATAGTCAAGCAGTTGAAGAAAAGTAGACATACATGTTTTTCAAAAATCAAAAGGGATATTATCAAATAATAGAGATTTAGTGATCGAATACCATTAAGGAGTGTTACATTTTCCAAAAGTAGCCATTATCATTTTCAAAAAGTAATCTAAACTTTATGTTTTGACACAATGCTTTGATACCACTTGTAAAGTCCGGATAGGTTGTTAAGCCTATGTAATGTCCCAAGGCTAACCAAGAGATGGGCTGAATTGGTAATTTTCAAAACCCTCTTGAAATTTGTTATAGAAAACCAAATATTAAAAATTACACAACTTAATTTTATATTGAAATATACTTTTCAACTACAACAATAAGATTGCATAAATTAAAAATGCAAAAAATAAATTAACGTATAGATTTATAGTGGTTTGGTCCAACAAGACCTATGTCCACTCTCTAAAGACTCCCTCTTCAGGTATTGCACTATTACCAAAAGTTACTCTCCTTTTGCTCCCATAGTAAGGTGGAGAAGCCTTCCTAATTTTTCTCTCTTCCACTAATCCCTAGTGTGGTAGAGAACTATCATCCTTTCACACCCTCCAAGTGTCGATAGAGAACCATCGTCCTTTAACACCCTCCAAGTGTTGAGAGAAAAATGGCATCCTTTCACACCCTCTAAGTGTCGATAGAGAACCGACATCCTTTTCTACCCTCCAAGTATCTACAGAGAACTAGATCTTCTTCAAAGATCTTCTCTCGAGCAACTAGAAAGAAGAAAGGAAGAGTAATAACCAAAAACCAGGAGAGATTCTTACCTTTGAGTAACCTTGTGATCCCTTCACACTCCACAGGCAAGAACTCTCTCTCTCAAATACTCTCCCAGAAACACTCTTTCACATACTCTTGAAAAATCAAGAAGAATAACTCTTTTCACGTTAGTTTTAGTGGATGTTTTATATGAAAGATATAAAAACTATCCATAAAACTAAATTTTTTAATTTTGAGCGTGTACGATCATACTTCATACATACAAATAGTTCAAAAACTATTATGTACGAACATGTACAAAATATTTTCATTCACGTTAATCATCCAGTAAAAACCCATTTTGTACTATACACACTGTAAGAATTTTTTTTTATTTGTCAGGATGAAAAGGTTACCCACATTTTTGTACTCTGGATGCCGTCTATATGAACATGGAATTGTACAATATGACTCGTCCAAAAAAAATTTAGCATTCTTCGAGATGAAAAGGGACCCATCAAATTTGTACTCTGGATATTTTATGTACGAACATGGCATTGTATAGTACGATCAGTTCAAAAAAATTTAGCATTCATTGGGACAAAAACAAACCCATCAAATTTGTACTCTTGACATTATTTGTATGAACATGGCATCATATAGTATGATCAGTTCAAAAAAATTTGGCATTCATTAGGACGAAAAGGGACCAGTCTAATTTGTACTCCGAACATCGTCTGTATAAACATGTCATCGTATAATACAATTCATCGGGATGAAAAGGGACCCATCCAATTCGTACTCTGGATGTCATCTAAATGAAGAATCCTTTGTACAATACTATCAGTTCTTAGAAAAATTTTCTTCTTGTAGTTTGTTTAACTGCTCTTAGGAACTATTGTATATAATAGATAATCATCTCGAGTATTTTTCCTATAACATTATTAAAATTTATATAGTAAATTGGAAGCTTATGATTTTTTTAATAAATGTATACCAAGTTTTATAAATTTCTCTATATTTTATGAAATGTTACATTTCATGCATGATATTAACTTATATTGCATATAAAATATAGCATTTGCATGTAAGGAAGGAAGGCTGGCTATTAATATTATAATTAATATTAGTTGGCTATTAAGACATAATATTTTGGACATGAGAGTGAGTTAGTAGGCTTTCTTTTAAATAAATAGTTGGTGGTGTAATCCTAGTTGTAGCATGTAATCCAATTGACTGAATTATGCCAACGGATAAAGGGTGATGACTCTTAAATGATTATTAAAATTCATCTATAAAAATAAATATTCAATAAAAATAAATGAAAGATAAGATAAGATTAACGGATAACTAAATATAATGGATAACAAATGAAAAGATGAAATCAACACATTAAAGCTGGATGTCCAATCTTGCTCATCCTAATTATATTTAAGATTTCATTCATGCGATAATACATTAAACTCATTAAAAGATAGAATTTAAGTTGTGTTGATAGAACCTACATTAATACTGATACAATATAGCATAACATATTAATATAGCCTATTAATTGATAGGCTTTCTAATAAATTTATTTAATAGTTTGATGGATCTCTTTTAACTTCACTGATCATATTAATTTTATTCTTAATTTTAGAGATTTTATATTATGCATATAAATTGATGATTGGTATTGATTAGAACTAGAGCAAACATATTAAATCTTTTGTTTTGCATTGAAAGGTAGTAAGTTTTGGTTACTTACTCGGCTTTATAAGCTCATTTTTTTTAAATTTAGATCTAGGAAGTGGTCAGGACCCTCAAGAGTGATGATGATCCATAATTTTAGATATTCTTTTACTTTTATATTTTGTTATATTCTTTTATAGTTGGGACATTTAGATAATATAGATTGATATTATTGAAATCTCATGGATATTGTGTATTACATTTTAAAGGAATAATATATAAATGTTTTGATGTATATGATTTATAGTTACTTTTACTAAATTTATTTAAAATAATAAATATTTAGTAACTCTTAAAATTATTTAAGAGATAAAAAATTTGTAATTCTTCAAAAAATATATATTGGGATATTACATAAGGGACTGGGACATGTTTTGATGCAGCGTCAAAAAGTTACAGCATTTGCTTTCAAACAACTGAAGCCATATGAAAATAATTATCTAACACATAATTTAGAACTTGTTGTTATTATTTATTCCTTAAAGATTTATATGTATGGTGTTAGATGTGAGATCTTTAGTGATCATCAAAATTTGGGTATATATTTACATAGAATGATCTATATTTGAGACAAAACTATGGCTTGAGCTGAATAAGGATTATGATCTAACTATTCAGTATCAGCCTAGTGAGATTAAAATTATAGTAGATGCTATGAATAGGAAGTCTTCTCGATTATCATATATTTAATTTACTTCTGATGAATACTTAATATGTTGTTTTTAAAAGCTAGTGAGAGAAAGTTAGTGAGAGAGAGTCTAGGATTTTTAAAGGAATTTCTGTTGGCTTTTTAAATCTTCCATGTCCTTCTTTTTTGCGGCCAATTTGAAAGGCTTTCTTCCGCTATCCCTCCAATGGCACTTGGTGGTGGCAATGGAGGGGAAACGTCTAGTATCTTCTGAAGCTTGGGAGAATATCCAAAAAGGTTTGAATTGTTCTGTGTGATCATCCTCCAAAGTTTTTAATGGTGGTTCTAGAGCTTTATCTCTTCTCAATGGTCAGTTAAAGAAAAGACCATTGCTGATCAAGAAAGGAGGTATGCTGAACAACAAGACTGTTCCAGTAGTCCCTGGCAAAGGTAAAGATGTAATCAAGGTAGAAGATTTCAAAAGTCCGAGGATTTTAAAAGTCAAACTTGGTTTCAAAAGTGTAATTGAGAAATTGGATTTGGAAGCTTCATCTTTAGCAGGGCTGAAGGTTTATTCGAACAAATATTTTAACTCATTATCTGTACCATCTTCTCCAATTCTGGGTAAGAGTATTATTCTGTCACTGATTGAAGACATTAAACTTAAGGAGAACAAGGTGGAAGATGAATTTTTGCTATTGAATGTTAGGAAAGGCCCTGTTGTTCCATATATACTAATTCCTAATATTCAGAATAACATCAAGTCTACGGCTAATGGTGATCGACTGGAAGCACCCACAGCTTGGACAAAGAAGCAAAATATCATAGTTGATAAATTGGAGCTTGGGTCTTTTCTAGCTGAAGATGGAAAAATGGTTTTGCTTCATGCTGATAATGAATGTAAAAATGCAAAGAAATTGAAAAATGCTCTTGTTGTAAGAGTGTTTGGAGACAACATCCTGTTTTCATCAGTTTGTTTTGAATTAAGGAAGCAATGGAATCGATTTGGAAAATTCCACATAAATGGATTGGGGCTTGGATGGGTGTTGTGTTCATTTGAAGATTCAATTGTTGTGGATTCTATTTTGATAGGAGGGTCGTGGTATGTCAAAGGTCATATAGTGGGGAAGGATAAATGGTTGCATACATTCTCTCCATCTTCTCTTAATGGGATTTCAGCTCCTTTGTGGATCAGATTGCAAAACCTGCCTTTACAATGCTGGGAAAAGATCAATATATGTAGGATAGAATCTTAATTTAACAAGCCCTATATGCTAGATGGAAACATGTTCCAATGGGGTAGAAGAGAATTCGCTAGAGTATGTGTTTGAATTCCTTTAAATGTGAAATTACCTTTGGTATTTGGGTGGAAGGATTGGCTGGTAATTTTTTCTAGAAAATCAAATATGAAGGCATTTCTAAATTGTGTTTTAGATGTGGTAAAATCAGCCATGTCAAAGCAGAATGTATGGAATCTAAAATGGAGAATGCAAGTAGCACTGAAATTTTTTATGTGGTCAGGAATAAAGAGGTTCAAGGGAATACAGTTGATGCTGAATGTATTAAGCAGCATAATGAAGAATCCAATCAAGGGCCATGGCTTCAGGTTACATATTAAAAATAAAACTATTTTGGTGCAACAAGGAATAGGCAATATGAATCTTCATTGTCTTCTAAAAAGGTGTATGTTCCTAAACAAAACCCAAAAATTCTGGAGAGAAGACAAGCTAGTTCAACTGAAATATTGAAGTTGGTACAAAAGGAATTGGATTCCTTTTTGAAATATCGAGCAAAGCTTTAAGAGGTCTTAGTTGGTGCTGATTCTTCTGAGACCGTGGATATAGAAGCTCAAAAAACTAAGGTATATGCTCCTGAACATGAGCTTCTTATGCTTATCAAATTTGATATTCTATCTAGTTTAGAGAAGAATAATATAAGGGAGAATGTGGATGTGGCTGTGGATGATGGTGTTGAAGAAGGGGAGTTTATAGTTAGTATGGAGGAGATTGTAATAGATGTTGGTTTGAAAGAGGTTGTGCAGCATAAGTCAGGTTTGGAGGTAATCATCATGAACCCTTCTCTGGACAGAAATGTGGTTGAAAAGTCTTCGTCAAGAAAGAAAGTCAAACTGCTTAAAGAACTAAAATCTCTGGGCTCGGGTAATATTATTACTCATAGTAGAAAGATGGATGGTGGTAAAAATAAAAGGAGTGGGGGTCCTACCCCCTTATTTAATTAATGACTTCTTTTGCTCTTTGGAATTGTAGAGGGGCTAAGAAGAGAGAGGCAGCTCTATATCTCAAGGAGTTTGTAAAAACAATGATGTTTTGTTTGTGGGTCTTGTTGAAACAAAAGTAAATTCTTTGGAAAATCTTTAGATTCTCGATTTTCTGGGGAATAATGGGGACTTATTTATGGTTCATTCTGATGGCCTTTCTGGAGGTATATTGGTTGTATGGAAGAAGGATTTGGCTTCTTTCTCAGTGGTGGAGGTTTCTTCTCAAGTGATCATTGGGAATTTGGATGTTATTAATAAAGGATGTTGGGTGGTATCTACGATTTATGGTAGTACGAATATGCTTAATAGGAAGCCTTTATGGGATTGTTTAGAGTGGTATTACTCTGATACTAGACCTTCAGTGATTGGTGGAGATTTTAACTGTGTATTTTCTCAGGAGGAGAAAAGAGGAGGAAGAAAATTCATTTTATCTCAAGGTGCTAAGGATATGAAAATGTTTATGAATAGCAACGATTTTCATGAGGTTGGGTTTATTGGACCCAAATTCACTTGGTGCAGCAACAAATCCAGAGGGGCGCGCATTTTAGAAAGACTGGATATATGTCTTATAAACTCTATAGCTATGAGTTCTATTCATCTAGCTATTATGAATCATTTGTCTTGAATTGCCTTGGATCACTGTCCCATTATTTTGGAGGTTTTTAAACCAATGTTGTTTCATAACAGAGGGATTCATTTTGAAGATGTTTGGGCTTTCTTATCATGGGGCTTTTGCAATTGTGGAGAAAACTTGGAAGAGGTAAGCTGGTAATGATCCTACTACTTCATTAAATTTAAAGTTTAAACAAACTTTAAGTGCTTTGTTTTATTGGAGTAAAGCAAAATTTAAAAGCCTTAATGTGTTGAGAGAACTCTTTGAAGAAATAAATTTTTGAACTTCAAATGGAAGAGGCGGATGGATTGTTTACTGAAGAAAAACTGCAAATGTTATGGTTTAAGATTAATGAGCTCCATATTACTCTTGCTCGGCTCAATATTTGGTGGAAACAAAGGGCAAAGGCTAAGTGGATGGAAGAGGGAGATTCAAATTCCTCTTTCTTTCATGCATTTGCAAATGCAAGAAGAAGCTCAAATTGGATAAAGCACATCAAGAATGATGATGGAGTATTGACGGATAAGCTTTCAGAGGTGGAGAAAATTATTTCAAATTTTTTTAAAGCCAAGTGGATGCATAGAAATTGTGTGCTTGAAGACTGGCCGAGACTTTATACTATTATTGAGGAAAGTGATTATTTTAAGTTGGATGTTGAATTTACTAAGGAGGAGCTACAAGCAATGAACAACTTGGGGAAGACCATCTCACCTGGCTTGGATGGGATAACATTTTCTTTTATTAAAGGCTTTTGGAATGTGATTCAACATGATGTTCGGATTGCTATTAATATGTTTCTCAAAACAAGGATTATGCATCATACATGGAAGGAAACTTTGATTGTGTTAATACTAAAAATGCAAAATCCAACAACCCCATCTAACTTTCATCTGATTGGTCTATGCATGACTATTTATAAATTAGTAGCAAAATTGTTGTTTAGCATATTGGAGTTGGTCATTCACAAGATCATTTCGGCTGATCAAATGGCTTTCATAAAAGGGCGGTCCTTGTTGGAGCATGTTCTTTTGGCTAAAGAAGTGTTCAATAAATTTTGTTACTCTAAAGCAAAGAAGGGACTTGTGGCTATTAAAATTGATATAGAGCAGGTATATAACAGCATGGGTTGGCAGGCTTTAAGGAAAGTCCTCATCCACTTTAATTTCCCTAGCAAATTTTTGGATTTATTATTGAATTGTGTTTTGGATCCAAAATTTTGCATTTTGATCAATGAGAACAAATCTGATTAGATTGAAGCTAAGAGTGGGTTTAGACTAGGGTGTCCATTATCCCCTTATCTTTTTATATTGTGCTCTCAAATTTTATCTGATGCTTTTCATCAAAGTGGAAGGAATATGGGGATTCAAATTGTTACTAATGCTCCTAGGATATCTCATTTGCTTTATGCAGATGATATTCTAATTTTCTCTAAAGCCAACATGAGGAAAGTAAGGAACGTGAAGAATATTTTGAATAAATATTATAAGTGCTCTGGTCAAAAGGTGAACCATCAAAAATCAATGATTTTATTTGGGAAGTATGTCAACCTGAGGAGGAAGAAAGACATTATAAAAGAATTAAGGTTCATTATTGTTAAGGAAATGTGTTAGCTTGGTGTAAAGTTAATGTTAAGGAGGATGGTGGGTTTTGATTTCCAGAAGCTTATGGAAGCGGCTTTGAACAAGTTAAATATTTGGGGTAAGAATTTTATTTCTTTGGAAGGAAAAATGGTGTTGGTTAAATTAGCTTTCTTGTCTTTACCAATCCTTTTGTCTGCTCATTCTTTGGTTCCATTGGGAACTTTAAAGGATTTTGACAAAATATGTAGAGCTTTTTTGTGGAATAAGAATAATGGGAATGTGGGAATGCACTATGCTTCTTGGAAATTGTTATGCAAAAAAAAAACATAATGGTGGCTAGGGTCTTTTTTTGGCTGTGTCTAAAGTGGGGCCTCCTTGTGCTAAATTTGCATGGGATTTCTTCATGAAGCTAGATTCTTTGCTCAATAGTATCTTCAGAGCTAAATATGGTGCTAATTTATGGAACAATCCGGTAAAGAAAGGGAGTTCTTCAACTTGGAAAATATTGTGCAATGGTGCTACATATCTTAGAAATATTGTTAGATGGAGGATTTCTAATGGTAATTATATTAATTGTTTGCATGATTCATGGATATTGGATAAGAACGTTTCTAAATGGCCTACCTATGTAAGAGATTTGAAATCATAAAATATAATTTAAGCTTATTTATCACGGATGGAACCTGGAATTAGGATCACCTTCAAATGTTCTTTAGCAACAACTGGTTGAATTAATATTACAAACTCTGATTTATCCTGAGCAAGGGACGGATCAAATAGAACTTAGTTTCAAGCTGCAGAAAGATCTATTGCTACATTGTCTCAAGAAGCAATTATGGAGTATGATTCAGATTGTGAGCTATGGAAATGGATAAAAAGAATAAAATTAAGACCATGTGTAGAGCTGTGCTAGTGGAGGTTATACAATGAAGCTATTCTAAACAACTCTTTCTTATTATATAGGAGATTGATCAATTATTGTGGATGTCTGAGAGGATCTGATGAGGTGGAAGACAACAAACACATTATTGAAAAGTGTGGAAAACTACTAAATGTAATTGCTCTGTTAAACAAATGGGGATTTTAAGTACCTCGATTTTATAATTTTGTTGAATGCTTAATCATTTTATATAGAATTTCATGTATCAATTCTCTCATTATAAATATTTACTGTACAAAATTTTTTTTTTTTTTTTTTTTGGAAGAGTAGAAATAAGTTGGTTCATGGAGGAAAGGAAGACTCTGATGTATCTATTGTAGCAAGCACGGTTACTATGGTTGTTGTTACCCCAACCATCAATATCTATTCAGACAACTGGGATGTCAACCAGCATAAGCTATTTTCTTTTTGATATCCTCCTCCACCCGGATGGATAAAGATTAATGTTGATGCTTCTCTAAGAAGTAACAATAAGGATGGTATCGGTAGTGGTTTTAGAGAAGATAAAGGTAGGTTCTTACTTGCTTTTGGAGTTCAATACTTGCACTGGGACATTACTCAGTTGGAACTTCTAGCGGTTTACACTTTAAAGAATGTCATCTAGGATTGGATGTTGGAAGCACAAGGTGTAATTATTGAAAGGGATAACTTTAACATCATCATGATTCTTCAACAATCTTTGAAGATATTGAAGAATAAAGAAAGAATTGAGGATGATTTGGCTTTCATCCAAGAGTTAATCAAGTTTCTTTCAATTTTTCTACTAGAGGATGTAATAAATTAGCATATTATTGTGCTAATTTTGCTTTGGGTAAAAGCTTTATTTGGAATGATCTTAGTGATGTAGAAATTCCTCCTTCATTCTTGTTTATTCTAAAGGATGAATTTGAATCATTAGCTTTACGTTGAGTAGTTTGTAATAACCTTTCATTCTAATGCAATGTTGCATTTTTCTTCAAAAAAAAATATGAATACTTAATATGGGATATAGAGAAGATACAAGTAAAGGTGGTTTTTCTTATTGATCTATATTCTTGTATTATGGCTTAGATGATCATACAATCATCTCTATAAGAAAGGATTCAAGAATCTTAGAGATCAGATACAGGATATTTGAATTTAACTAATCAAACTAAATCTGATAGGTATTATGAATTATGAGTATCTAATTATAGTATTATCTTCTGTAAGATTAGGTTATAGGTTCCTAGTTCTAGAGATTTAGGGCAAGTTATTCTACATAAGGCATATTATCCAAGTTATATTATTCATGCTGAAAGTAACAAAATATACAATGATATAAAAGATATATTCTGTTGGCCAGGATTAAAAAGGTATAGCTTATTTTATTTCTAAATGTGAAGCATACCAGTTAGTGAAAGCAAAACATCAAGAACTAGAAGTTTTTCTACAGCCATTGTATATTTTAGAATAGATGTGGGAAGAGCTAACAATAGATTTTGCTATGGGTTTTCCAAAGTCAAGATAGTAATTTGATGTCATTTGGGTTATAATGTATCATCAAAAAAAAATCTACTCATTTTATTATGAACCAAAAGTCCAATTCACTCAATAAATTGGCCTAGGTGTATATGCATGAGATCATCAACTTATATGGGATACCAAAGGTGATCATTTCTAACAAAGAAGGTAGTTTCACCTTCAAATTATGGCAATTTAGCAAGGTCAAAGAATAAAATTATATTTCAATATAACATTTCATCTGTAAATTGATGGATAGTCTTAGAGGGTTATTCAAATACTCAAAGATCTTTTGAGATTGTGTGTTCTACACTTAGGTGGCAGTTTACCTACATGTAATAATTGCTATATTATATATCTGAGATTCCTAGCATATTTTAGATGTCGCTTTGAAGAAGTGGGTGATAATATATATATATATATATATATATATATATATATATATATATATATATATATATATATATATATATATATATATATATATATATGAGATACATCTGAATCTGAGTTACATAGAGAAAATAAAAGGATTATGGCCTATGATGTTAGGAGACCAAGAAATAAATAGACTATGATGGTTACAGTTCAATGGAAGAACCAAATTGAAAGAGAAGTTAGTTGGGAAAAGAAATATGAAATGAATCAGTTATATCATGATCTGTTATGACGGTTGGAGCTTTGAAATATCGAGGATGATATTTTTCTTAAGTATGGGAGAGTTGTAACACCTAAAAAGTTAGTCTATCATTCAACCCATTTTGTTCAGACTAGATTCAAGGCAATCCATTAAGGTTTTACATTTGAACTCTTATATATGTGTTTGAGAATATTCTGTGTACACGAGAAAGTCTTCATATGTTCTAAAATGAGTCTCAGAGGCCTATTTGCATGCTTAAGCAAGTCTAATATTTATTTAGTGATGCTATGGTGTTTTGTTTGGTAGTGCAAGTTCTCTCAAAAAATTTGAAAAAAAAAAAAAGCTTTGCAATGCTAGAGGTAACGCAATGGTGTTTTGGGCTCTCTAAGGAGCACTGTCTTGAGCATCGCATGGTGCCATGGCACTAAGACAAATTTTAATAATTAAAATATAATTTTATACTATTTAATCCATTCATTTTCTCTTGTGGACTATTGGCTTGTGAGAGAAAGCCAAATTAGTGCTTCTTTGAGTCATTTTCTATTAATAACCTATTTTTTAAAGTTGCTTGGATTGAGATAGATGAAATTTTGCCTATCTCAATCTTAAAAATAAAAAATTTCTAAAAAACAAATTAACATAATTTATATTTTTGTAGTAAAAAATGAGGATAATTACTCCTTAAAAACTTTCATCATATAACTTCCTATATGTTATAGAGAAAATAATTATTGACATTTAAGTTTTTTTTTAATTTAACACTACAGATTTTAGAAATTTTATTATTTCAATTGTTTAAAAAATAATCCTAACTCTAAACAAAATATTGTAGTACAACTAAAGTCTTTAAATAATCTCTAAATAATAATTTAAATAATCTCTAATAATTTGGTTAAAATTTAAAATAATGAATTTCTATACAGTAGTGTATTCTGCTACCTAAAGTTATATCATTTTTTGAAAGTTTGAAATGAGTTCAATTATATTTTAATAACTACAATATAATAAATTAAATGTTTATGTGATTGAATTTTATAATTTTGAAGAGTTTTGAGATAGATGGAGGAATTTTAGTTCTGATGTTAAATACACATTCTAGTGTCTGCACGCATGTTATGGTGCATGATACATATTATGTTATCATAATTATTTAAATTCCCTTAATTTTATTTGCTATGAGTTACAAGGGTTAAAATTTTATGAATTCAGTCTATTGGAGGCATAAGGATCGGAATTCTTTAAATTCTATCTGTTGAGAGGTATAATGGTCTTTTTTTTAATGTTATATGATATAAAGTAATTATTTATTATTCCAAGTGTTATTAATTGAATTCTTCTTACCTATAATTATTATTCTATTTAAAATAGTGATTTATTATGTTGCATTAAGCTCTAAATTAAATGTTTAATAAAGATTCATTAAAAATTTAGAATTGTAAATGTAGCCTACTGAGATCTATTAGCTCACAGTAGTTTCACCATCTGTTTTCATGGTCTTAGAGGGGGAAAGGGCCAGTTGAATAGTTGTGTTAGGATATGATTCGAGTCTTTAGGGGTATTTCTTTCTTTTGATTTTTGTATACTCATTACTAGTTAATTATATTATTCTATTCTACAATTCAGTCTATAGTTATATATTATATTTTTATATTCATTCTGATGATGAATTAAAAAGAGAGAATTTTATGGATGAGTTATTTTTAGTGCACTAAATTTCATTAGAATCTATGTGATTATTAATAATTTAAAGTTAAAAATTGGATGAAAATTTTGAATAATTTCTAAAACTTAGATCCTGGGATTCGCTTGTTACAAACCAATATGATAAGACATATCCGTTCTATGCATCTTATCAGATTGGATTATGAAATTGACAACAGTCAACAATGGTGGCTTAGCGACCGATGGTAGTGATGTTGGTGGTTTTTATAGTGGTCAGCGATAATGGTAGATACTGGTTGAAAATTAATGAAGGAAATAAAAGTAACTATAGGTGGTAGTGGTAGGTGATCATTGTGGCTAATAATATGCAATGGTACTTAGACACGAAGACAAATTGTGGTGAAGTTGGTACCAACGTTAAGTGACATGACATCAATGATCGGCCAAGTGAGGTATTTTTCTTGTTTAAAAGATGAAAACACATAGAAACACCTAATTTATATTTTAAAAACTACTAGCCCAATTTAAGTAAAAATATATTCAAGTTATACTTCTTAAGTATTAAATATGTGTTAAACCAAATCTACAGAAAGATATTAATCACGCACAAATTATGATTTTGCTAAATTTGAAATAATTAAATTATCATATTATATAATATATTTTACTATTTAATTATTCTAATGATTATAATTTAATGACCCTGTAAGCTTGCCCTATCAATTGACCAAAGCTTAACTTGTATCAAACAAGGGAACACACTACAAAAAAATTTATTTTTAAAGGCATATCTATTATGACACTTTTATTCAAGTGCCTTAACAAATATTTATTAAGGCATATTTTATTTCATGCTAATTAATAGGGATTTGGCATGAGGATGAAATTGTGCGTTAAGTTTCACTTATGGTGCCCGCTTCTTGTAGTTCGTTGTTTGCCACTTTCACTTTTTATAGGGTTCTTCTTGTTCTCTTCTTCTTGATCGCTTCTTCTTGTTCGCCTCCTTCAATCGGGATGGCTGCATCAAGTAAATTTTTTTTAATTACTGGGTTTATTCCTTTCAATGTCCAATGCCACTATCTACGGTTCAGAAAAAATTTATTTCTTCTTCTGATTTCTAGGGTTCTTGATATTCTCTTCTTTTGATATTTAGGTTCTTGAGATTCTCTCAATTTCAAAAGAATCGAATAAAAGGTGATTGTTTGTAATTGATAAAAGGTGAATATTTTGTTTATCTTAATACTCATCCGAACGATTGGACAAGAAAATATTTTGTTGATCTCAATTCTCATATGAATGTTGGTCTGGTTTTATTTTCTCTTAGTTTTCTTGTTCAATTGATCACTTCTTATTTATATCAACCTGTTACTTTAGAGTTTATACCAGCATTTGTGTTACTATATTGCTTCTTGTTCGATTGACCACTGAAACTTTATATTTAAATAGAATCACATTTTGTGCTAATACACTGAATGCAAAAAAAAAAAAAAAGACTAGCTTACATCATTTTTCATTTTGAGTGTTATAGTCCTAAAATGATTCATAGGATTAGGACCATTATGTAGAGCTTAATGCAAGTGATCAAAACAATAAATGCAACACATAGTGCAAAGCTCAGTATAAGTGACAAATTGAATAAATAGGAGAACTAGCCTCAAGTAACCTATATATAAGTGTGTAAAGTTATGAAATTAAGTTCAAAGATATCTGTTTTTTTTTTTTTTTTTTTTTTACTTGAAAGCTATTTTAAGAAACAATAAGAAAGTTATCACAAACAAAGCCTTAGTTATCATGACATCAAAGGAGACTGATTGTTTATCAGAGCCCAAATATGAAAAATCATCAAGGTAAAGTAGTTAAGTCAAGTAAAACTTTATTTTGAAAGAATTAATCCAATCATTAAGAGCATGTTGACCTCATTTTTTTGTATGAGGTCACTAGGGACCATCCAGATTCCAGATCAATCCTGACCCTACATCGATCTAAACTCCAGATCTTAAGATCTACCTTGACCCTAGGATTCTTCTAGACCAATCTAAACTCTCGAATCTTCCTATACTCACAACCCTAGGACCTACTCTAGAGCCTAGGATTTTTCCATACAGACCTAGACCTTAGGATCTATTCTAGATTCTAGGACTCTTCTAGATCCCATACTCTAGGATCTTCTTAAATCCTAATTCTCTTCTAGATTCTAGATCCTAGGTTCTACTATAGATCCTAGGATTCCTCCAGACAAATCTAGATCTTAAGACTCTTCTAGACTTTAGACTTTAAGATCTATCCTAGACTCTAGGATTCTTCCAAGTCAATCTAAACTCTAGGATTCTCCTAGATCCAGATTTTAAGATCTATTTAGGACTTAGGATTCTTCAAGACCCTAGACCATAGGATCTGTCTAGAACCTATGACTCTTTTAAATCCTAGACCCTAGAATCCCTTTAGGTTCTATCAATCCAAACTTCAAATGAATCCTGACCTCAAGCTAATCCATATCTTAATTCAATTCAAGTCTCAATCAAAACCCAGACTTCATTCCAGTTCAAAGATTCAAACTTCAGTTCAAATCTTGATCCTGACTTCTAATTCAAATTCAATCCTATCCAATCACTTACGATCATCCCAAATGATCATAAATGATTTAGATAATTCAATTCATATCATCCAAATTCAAAATTCAATTCAGATCCAAAAATCCAAACTTAAATCCGAAGTCCAAAGGCCCTGTTCTAAAGGTCTTTTTTAGGGATTTTTCAAACACATCAAAACCCAGTCAAATGGCATCTGATTCAGGGTCTGTTAGTTGCATACAAATGGGACATGTCCCTAGAGGAAACCCTTTAAATTTCAGCCCATTCTTAGGTCCTTAGCCCCAGAAACTAAATCAAAATTTAAAGGCTATAAAACCTTCAAATATCTACGGCCTATGTCACTAGACCTGTCCCCCAGTAGATCCTGATCTTAGAACTTTCTCCAAAGTTTCCAATAATACCGAGACCATTGATATTGACCTATTGAGCAATAAACGACCTTTTGCTGGACCCATTTTGACCACTAGTAGACCAGGGGTCAAAATGACCAAAATACCCCTTAGGGGCTCAAACATTGATTTCAAACCAGACGACCTCCAAATTGAATGCAACCACCTCCAACAAGTTTCAAATATCAAATCAAACCTGTTGGACCCATTTCCAGATACTGGGTCAATCTGGTTGACCAAGTCAATATGGTTGACCTAAGGGGCCCGTTAAGGGTCCAAACAGATGATTTAACTGAAATGATATATCTAAGCCATAGAACCACTTCTAATTGCCTTCAAATGTCATTTCAAACTTCCAGAGACTAATCCCAAATCTAGACCCCAGGTCAACCTGTTTGACCAGATCCAATAAAATTGATCTAAATGCCCCTTAATGGGCCCAATAGGCCCATTTAATCAAATCAAACTCTCCATACCTTAGGACCACACCCAATAGACTCTAAATGTCATTTTAAATCTTTTGAAACCATTTCCAGACTCTGGATCCACCTGGTTGACCAAGTCAACCAAGATTGACACTTTGGCCCATTAAAGGCCCAAATAACCCATTTAACCCATTGAACCCATTTCAAACTTCAAAACAGCTCCAAAACTTGGTTCAAATAATTTCTAATCATGGCTAAATCATGCCTTAATCCTTCGTCAATCAAATCAAAGGACTTTGACCAAGTCAGCCCTATATTGATTGGTCAAATCCCCACTTATGTGATCTAATACACTCAAACACCAACCTCCAAGCCTTAGGTTTATCATTCCAGCACCCATGGCATCCCCATATGCCACCTCACTTATTGTTGAGCAGTTGACTGGTCAACATGGTCAACAAACCCCTTTAAATGACTTAAATGCCCAAATGGCTTGACCCAAGCTAGCCCACTCCCCATCAATCCATTCCAGTAACTTTATTTAATTCCATAGCTCTCCCCCATGCCACCTCAGCTGCCACATGGCATGGGGACCAGCCAAACTGTAAAACCATGCTTTAAGGTGGTCAAATTTGGTCAAATGACCCCTTAAAGCTAATCCCTCTTAATCGAAATCATTCTAGCAGTTTAATTATCCTCTAGAATAGGACATTTCCCAGCCCTTGGATGAAGATCCAATGGCTCTTATCAACCAACATGCTCTAGTTAAGACAAAACACCCTTTACAACTAGGATGTCCTTGTTCCGTCCTTGCCCTCTGCTCCCACCAACTCCCGGGGCACATGGCAGTCATCCAAGAGCTAATCCAGACAATCTTAACCGTCTATCCTATTTGGAGTCATTTTGAATAGGGAAAACCCTAGGAAATGGCTTTCATTCAATCCTTTGCACTCTATCTCCACCTCAAGCCTTTCTAGCTGAGCTCTCTACTCATTCGTCCCTTCAACCACCTCCTCTTCGCATCCCGACCAGAACCCATCCATCAAACCCCGCCGGTGAGTAGATTCCGGTGAGCTCAAGCCCAAATCCATCCAAGGTCTATTTCGGGCAATTTGTGGTATGTCAGAGCATGGATTCAACAAGGAACTAAATCGTGGACAATCTATAAGCTCAAAGAATCCAAAAACTATTCAATCCGTCCATTAAATCAATGTAAATCTCTAAACCTAGCTTAAGACCCATAGAGTTAATTAACATTTTATTAAGCTCTTGTTTAATATTTTAAGCATATCCCCATTGATTCTCTTCATCTAGGCAATCTATGTTTTAAATTTCAAGTCGTTTGATTCTTTGGTTTAAGAGAAAACTCAAAAAATTAGATTCTAGGGCATCACTCGTAATCTCCGGCGAGTGTACGTTTTCTGGACCGTTGATCGCTCTATCAACATTCCAGATCGAGCCTTTCGGTGCCCTTGTCCGACCATGTATCCGTTACGTTGTCTAGTTTTTGGTCCGGCGAGATCTGAGCCGACCATCCCAGACCGCGGGATTAGCTGCCCGCCGTCTGATCTCATTTAATTAGGATCAAACTGTGGGGCTTGATCTTCGCCATTGGATGGAACTAGCAATGATCCAACGACTGCTGTGCCAGGCTGACGTGGTTAAGTGAATACTGCGTGGACCCCAGCCACCGCCGTGTTTTCGATCCAGCGAACCCCGTCGCACCGCGTGGCATTCTCAGCCGCCGCCACATTTTTGATCCAATGAACCCCATCGCGCCGCGTGTCATCTCAAATATCTTATATACTCGCAAAATTAAATATAAGTCCAAAATTTTAAAATAACCTATAAAACTTCTCAAACAATTAAGATCTTTAATTTAAAATTTAATTTAATTTAAAGTATTATATATTTTAAATTATTTTAATTATTGAATTTATCTTCTTTTAAATTAATAATCAATTAAAATTTGATCAAAATAATTTAGAGAACTCAAAATTATATTTTAATATATATATATATATATATATATATATATATATATATATATTTAAAATTCAGTAAAACATTTAATATTTAATCAATTTTTTATTTAAAAATTATCTTAATTATTGATTATCTTTAAACTATTTTAAATAATTAATTGCCTTAAAATTTAAAAATATATATATGTAAAAAGAAATTCAATTTTTTAAAATTAGAGAAATTTAAATAAATTCAAATATTTTCATTTAAGATTTATTTTAAGATTAAAAGTTGATTTGTGTTAAATAATTTGAATTACTTATATATTCGCAATATTAAGTTAATAATTAATTGAATATTGTATTAAAATATTTTCAAATTTTAAAATCTATTTTAAATATTTCAAAATGATCTGAGATCCCTTAAGATATATTTTAAATTTATTCTCAATGATATTTTAAATTAGTCTATATATATATATATATATATATATATATATATATATATATATATATATATATTAAATTCTATTTTAAAATTATAGATAGTTAAATTTGAGAGCCTTGATTGAGGACTTTAAAAAATTTTTAACATAGTTGAGCTTGAATGAATAGTATTAATGGAGAGTGGTGATTAATCAATGAGCAATTACTTTGTTAATTGTTCATTGATTAATCTCTCAATTAAATGAGTTTTATCTTATTCTTTGCATGTTTAGGTTGTGCACACACCACTTATTCTAGGCTCTCCTAGATTTAAGTACTTGCTTGATTGTGTGTGTTTATTCATATCTTGAGTTTAAGGGTTAGTTAAAACTTTGATTTGAATCTATTCAAACTTAGTGTCATTAAGGACAATAATTAAGGACTTGTTTAGAGAACTTAGAATATTTCCAATAATTAGGATTCCCCTCCTCTTGAGTTAAATTTTGAACCACATAAACTTAGTGACACTCTCAGCCCAAAGGAAGATTTTCACTAGTTTTAGACACTATTAAGCCCCCTAATTAATTTTCCTAAGTTTAAGCCTTAATTAAGCCTTGAAACCCTCCAGAAAAATACAATAAATCAAGATTAAATACAAAAAATATGTATAATACCTCTAACTGACCATAATCAAACCCTTAATCAACTAAAATTAAAAACCCCTTGATTTGATAGCAAATTAAACCTTAATTTAATTTTAAGTAAAATTCAATATTTAATTAATTTAATTAATTAGAAATAATTTAAAATTCTAAAAATTTCCCAAACACTTGGAAATCTCTTCTTAGGTCAGGACCTTTAGAGCGGATTTCAAGGAGACGGGACATCATTTGGAGCAAAATTGCAAAAAGGCCCTTTAATTAAGGATATTTAAAATTTCCAATAAATACATAAACTTCAAAAATTCATAAATAATTCAATAAAAATCCAAATTGACCAAATTCACTTACATTCAAATCATAATAATGTCTAATATTTATTAAAAATATTAAAGTTCTAGAAAATTATCAAATTTAAAGAGTCAACAAACCGGTCAACTTTAAGTCAAAATTAGTTCAAAACTTCAAACCTTCGTAATAAAATATAGAAAAATCTAATTTCAACGTAGTTATAGTCTAATTGATTGTATTAAGGTTAAGTCTTTTAATAATATGCTAATTTTCTATAAAACACTCTTAATCAAAAAGGCAATTTCTAATCCCTTAATTAAATGATTTAAATAATCCAAAAAATCATAAAAACTCAAAATCACTCTAAAACTCCAGAAAATATTAGTTAATGTTTAAAGAACTGAATAAACCTTTTAAAACAAAATAACCATCCTAAAGATGAAGTTTATTGGTTGGACTACTCCGGGCTGCGGCGCTATGTGTCCTAAGGAGGCTTGTTTCTCGAGCCTGGTGGCATAACGCCCCGAATGGATTATAAGGGGTGTTAAACTTTAATCTTAATTATAAGGGGTGGCCAATCGAACCTTAAGTAACTTTAATTAAATATCCTATTCAGGACATATCAAAACCACACAACCTACCTCACACACTTTAGATGGTTTGCTAGGATCACCGACTCTAATTGTAGGATAGGCTGGTGTTTTACTCAGGTTTTTGAGTTTTCACTGCATGTTGTTTGCTAACTTAGAATTGATGTGTTTATTTACTTACTTCCTGCATTCTGTAATTGATTATACGTTAGATTTACCCCTAGGTTAGGGACGAATTATACTTGTTCAGTCTTATACAGGTGGCTATGCTCACATAGGGCGTTGAGATTAAAGGGGGTAACAAAAATAAAATTATATATATATCATGATTTGCACAAGTGCTTCAGATGATGCTTAAGACCCCCTTTAAAATTAAAGGAGCATGGCCTAGTGTGGCTCAAATAATGCATTTCAATTTTTAAATTATAACTGCATCGGATAGTATATACAACCACTGATTATTAGGATAACCTTGTAGGATCGAGTCGAGATTTTTCTTTTAAATTCAAATGTAATTTGATTTTATAAAGGTTGGTAAATTTTTTAAATGAATTGAGATTAGCATATGAATATCCAATTTGAATTCCAAAGAGGAGAAGACATCCCTAAAGGGGAGAGTCTTTTTCCATTTGGAAGTCAAATTAGGATGCTTTTCAAATATCCAAAGAGGAGAGATAACACCCCGTTAAAGGGGGGGTTTCTTTTCATTTAGATATCTGGAACCGACGAATCAAGATGTTCATGAGAAGATGAAGAAATGGGTGATGAGAAGAATCCAAATCTCAAAATCATTTAAGTGTTAAGATTAGAAATCCGGGTTGTTATCAATGACGCCTAGCCACTTTACTTTTCTGTAAACTCTGACATGTAATATTATAAGGCACTTGCCTATGGACATTCAATTTGAGATATTTAATTTGATTGATTTATTTAATTATTTTCGCATTAGAACAGTATGCTTTTCTAGTCTTTTTTTTTTGCTTGCCGTATTTGATTTAGCCTGGAATTCGATTTTAGGCTCTTAGGGGTTTGTCAAAAATTCTTCTACTCTAATTAAATAAAATTTTTAAGATAAGATAGAAACTCTAAATGGTCTTAAGAAGTAAGCTCGGGCTCACCGAGGGTTTTTCATACATTTATATTAAATCTTCTCTACCTTGTTAGGCACCTCCCCACCTGCGGGTTCTGGCAAACCACCTGGCCTATGAGGGTGCGATCTGACAAGGGAATGTTGTGCAATCCCTAGGGAAAAATCTATTTTCTAAGCCAAAAATTTTAAACTGCAACATATTGATTTATGCATTTTATCGAGTCGATTAGCATGCATTGCATTAGTAACGAATTTAAAAAGAGGCTAATATTTAATTGCATTTATGTAGACATTCAAATACCCAACATAAGTCAAATGGGCTAATTAGGATCAGCTCTAGATGTCGGCCCCAACTCTACAAACTCAATCTAATTAACATTCCTACCACTCTACATAAATTGATTGGATTCATAATTTTAAAGCGCCTAGGTGGTTTAGCTGGCTCCCCAATCCAGGCTGGGGAAAGTCCAGATTTGCACTGCATTAGCTAGGTTCGGGTCACTTTCTCAGTACTCAATTTAGACTTACGTTTCGAGGCTGGCTCGGGCTATAAGACCTCACTCTCTGGGAATCTAATCCCAATATTCTAATAAAATTGATTACACAAATTAAAAATCTCTTTCAATCAAATTTGAGCCCAACACTTAGGATAGGCTGAGGTATTTCAGAAGTAATTCAGAATCTCAAAGCACCTCCTACTTCTCCTCCTTTGACTCTAGAAATAAGTGCTCAACATTGAACCAATCCCATTTGAAAATTCCTACCCTTTTTCTCCTTTGATATCGATCTTAGAAAATCTTAAATGAAATTTCTTTCGCTATTTTAATCGAGAGTATTCGTAGGGAACTCGAGTTTCCTACTATGTAATTAACTACGAGGGCTTGCGCTCGTAGGAGATTTAGAAACCCAGACCTGATTTTCAGAATCAAGTTTTCAAAACCTATAATTAATTATCTTTGGGAATTCAAACAAAAAAATGGCGATCGTTATCGTCATATTCAAATAATCGGTAATAGGTAATATCATCTTTCTTCAGGAAGATATATTATTTTATTATCATTTTTTAATTATGAAATTAATGATCTCTTATCCATATTATTATAGTTAAATAAATGATTGAACATCATTTTGATCTTCCGAGATCATATGTTGTTCCCCCTTGAGTTTGACAATGATAATTTGGATAAATTTAAAGTTCTAAAATTTGAACCCATTAGGGAACGATATGATCACCTCCTGAGGTGATATACTGTTCCTAATGACGTGTTTAACTTCAAAATTTAAAAATTTAATATACCCAAAAAAAATTAATCCTTTTTCAAAACTATATTTTTCAATCAAAATAAAAAATGGCGACTCCACTGGGAACAATCTCTCTCTCTCCATCTTTAATAATGATATAAATTTTATTGAAACGGTAGTCTTAACTGTTGGAACTCATTCAATAAGAATTAGGATGTTAAGCCTAATTAAATATCCCAAGGCTAACCAAGAGGGGGGGGGTGAATTGGTAATTAAAAAATTTTAATCCTCTTTGAAAATTTAATGGAAACAAAACATTAGTTTGTGAACTTTTCTAGAAAACTTTTTCAACCACAAAGTTTTAAACACAAAAAGTAAATAAATAGCAGAAAATAAATTACACCAGATTTATAGTAGTTCGATTAAAACCAGACCTACATCCACTCCCCAGAGGCACCCTCTAAGTATTGCACTAATACCAATAGTGACTCTGCTTTAGCACCCACAGCAAGGCGGAGAAGCCTTTACAAACTCTTTTCACCACTACCCGGTGCGGCAGAGAACCGTTCGTCCTTTCACACTCCCCCGATGTCGGCAGAGAACCGTTCGTCCTTTCACACTATTCCTAGTATTGGCAAAGTACCATCATCCTTTCACACCCTCCAATTGTAGGCAAAGAACCTTTCATCCTTTCACACTTTCCTAGTGTGGGCAGAGAACCCTCGGCTGTTCACACTTTCCAAGTGTCAGCAGAGAACCGGATCTTCTTCCAAGATCTTCTTCACAAGTCCAATCTAAAAGAAAAGAGAGAAGAGTGAAGTAATCTCTAACTTGAAAGTGGAAACACTTACCCTTAAGTACTAAGTGAAACCTTCACGCTCCAATGGCAAGAAATCTCCTTCAATTGCTCTCTCACACTCTCTCCTTGACTCTCTTTTCAATAGGCATGAAGATCAATGACCAAGAAGAATAAGTTGCAGTTTAGAATAGCCTATTTATAGAAGAGACAAGAAAAACCATCTAAAAATGGCAGATATCAAGTTATCATGTACAAGATCGTCCAGTACGATCAAAAATCATCCCGGACAATTTTACTTAAAAGCCTTGAAATGAACCTGTTTGTATATGTGTACGAAATGATTTCGCACAAGCTGATCGTCCCGTACGAACCAAGTTCGTCCGGTATGAACGGTTATCACCAGGTTGGTTCCAAAAACTGGAGAATGAATATAGAAAAACTGTCCTAAGTCGGTTATATCGTCTGGACGAAAATGGGTTCGTCTGGATGAAATTCTTACATAGAGCAAATCGTCCTGAACGATAATTAATTTCATCTGGACAAAATTCTTATAGAGAGCAAATCATCCTGGACGATATTTAATTTCATCCCGGACGAATATGACTTAGAAAATTTTTTTAGCCAGTTCCTATTCGTTCCAAGTGATTTTAAAAGGAGATAACTGTCTGATCGTCCTGTACGAACTTATATCATCCCGTACGATCAGTATAAAATTTATATGATCTCCTTATGTGTGTGTGTATATTTTTATTCACTCAATTACAATCACTCCCTCTCAATTAAAATGACATTTTTAAACTTCAAAATTCAAAAGAATTTTTTGCTGAATTTGATTTGAAATTTTCATGTTTGAGAGTTTGATTCACCTGAAATGTTAGTACACACAAGAGCAAATACAAAATTTCTAAAAAATTGTTATGAGATAACTACACAAAGAACAATAATATTTGGTATCATCAAAATTATACAAGTTGCAAGAATGTAAAACATGCAAATAGCAACTATCATTAACAATCTTCCCCTTTTTGATGATGGCAAAAAAATTATTATTTGTAGGATTTCAATTTTTAATAATCTCCTTAGCTCCCCCTGAATTAATGAATACATAAAAATAAGGAGGCATTTTGAACTAAAGATCACAATTTTTGTTTTTCAAAATTTTTATAACAAACAAACAAAACAAAACAAAAATTACAAGTCTAATAACACAAAAATATAAGAACACAAAACAAACAAAACAAAAACACAAAATAAAAATACAAACAAACAATTTCTCCCCCTTTTTGACAGCAACAAAAAGTGAAGAAGAAATAGATAAGAAATGTATGTAATCATAAGAAATTCATTTGCTAATTTAATCTTGAAAGTGATTGATATAAGGTATGCAAATAAAATTAAAAACTTTTGGCAAATCATAGAAATTCATAGAATTTAAAGTGTGATATAACATTGTAACTAAGAAGAATTTATCAAAGACATGATTCAATTTAGACATTGAGATAAAGAAAATTATTGCAAGAAAGATGTATTAAAAATTGTATGTTTCAAATTTCAATATAAATATAAATAAACATAAGATTAATTTGAATTAAGAGACTAAAAGAATCTGGAAAGAAGAAAACTACCACATGTGGCGCTTTACGCATCTTTTTCAAATTTTTGGCACATTTTTGTGCATCTTTTTACATTGGGCTTATTTTGTGCCTCTTTTTCACATTTGCGAACTTTTGCGCATTCCTTTTGATTTTTTGTACATTTGTACAATTTTCAAGAGTAATTGAATTCTTTTCAAAGGCAATAATCTAAAATTTCAAACTTTTCTAAGTGCATATATATAATTTGAAAAATGAAATACAAAATAAGAAAACATCTAGATTGCAATAATAATTTTAAATATAATGTAGTCTAAATGAAAAACATGAAATTAAAAATTCTAATTAAAACAAGTTATAAACATAATTTAAATTTAGAAAGACTAGATTTTCTAATGAAATTAATCTCAATTTACAATCTAATTTTAGGCACAATTAAGATTAAAAAGACTAATGAAATTCATAAATATTAAGCACATTTCAAAAACAATTCAAATCGAAAGCAAACACAACAAATATTGATATTAATAAAAAGATTACAATATCAATTCGTAATATCAATACTAATACAAAAGGAAAATACACTGAACTTTCAAACAAACACAACTAAAACAAAGATTGATACATGAAACATCTAGAAAATCAAAACCCAAATTTCTATTCTTCTTGAGGAGGAGGAGGAACACCACCAAAGAAGTTGAAGTAGGAATTTATCAACATAACATTGGTATTAATTTCATGAACTTCATTCCTTATATTACCAATGTGCTATTGCTGCGGCTGAAGTTGAGCATCAATTTGATCAAATCGTTGATCAAAATGAGTCTCAAGTCTATCAAATCTCTCAATCAAATTCTAATAATTTGGTTGAGGTGCAGTTGTTTGTGCTCCTTTTTCTTCTTCTTCAGAATTGCTGGCATGTGATTTCCCTTTGTCCTCCTTAAAGATCCTAAAAGAAGCATCGTTGTAGTAGAGCGGCTCTTTAAACTCTTCATCAGGATGCACTAGATTATATTTCTTTTCCAAAATAAAGATAACTAAGTGACCTAATGCAATATTTCTTTTTCTTTTCTGATCAGCATGCCCAATTTCGGAAAGCCCATAAAGATATTCTAAGATAAGTTGGGCTTCATCAATAGGTTTATTTTCCATAATAAAAAATGTCACAATAGAAAGGAGTGGAGTAATGTTGATTCTATCACCAGCTTTTGGAATTATAGAAGATCTAAGAATGTGCTGGATGATTCGAGCATTTTTGGTTAGTCCAGAAACTCTAGCAATATGATCATCTAGGCTATTTCCTCTAATCACCCTATTGATTTCAAACCACTTGAAGGTGTTCTTGTTCATAAGGGTGTGGGCTCTAAAACCTTCAGTTCTTAAGTTGAGAAAAGCACCTAAGTCATGCTTTGTGATTTCAACCTTTTGTTTAAAAACAAAAGAACTGACAGAAGAGTGGTCGGAGTTGAAACTCATATTTGCTAGGAAGTAAAGGAATGTCTGTTTGTTGTAGAGGTGGATAAGAGTTAGGATAAATTCAAACTGAGTGGAAGCGAAAAGATGCATTACCTTGAAGTTTATCTCACTTTGGATCAGAATGTGAGATGGAGTGATTTTTGCAGAGGCAAATCGAGGAAAGGATTCCTCATTTTCTTTTGAAAGAAAGTTCTCTGAAGGATTCCTATGGGGTTTCTTCGCTAAAATCTTTTGACGCTTGCTAGAGGAGGCCATTGTTGATCTAGAAATCGAAAGGGATTGAAAGAGATGTTTGAAAGTGTGATTGTTGAGTTAGAAAGCCATCTTATTTAAAGAAAATGATACGTTCGTCCTAGACGAAAAATGTTTAACCTGGACGAAGATTATCGTTCGTCTGGACGAAAAACTTTCGTACAGACGATTAAATTCGTCCAAAATGTAATGGCTTTTCCTAATCAACACAACTTACGATACATCCTTTCGTACAGACTTTTGACTTGACCGACCGTACAGACGATCCATGTTCGTCCAGACGTCACACTTGTGATCGTTTTAATGGCAGTTTTAAAACCGTCCCCTACATTGAACCGCCATGTTTTCGTCCAAACGAACTCCAGGTTTGTACAGACGAAGTTCATTAAAAACTACCTTATCCACTCACCCGTTTTCTCATTTTTTCGCACAGTTACTTAAAAATTTCATCCCGGACGATCTGAGGATCGTACAGACAAACTTAAAAACTAAAAAATTGCACGAATTAATTTTAAAATCTGACAGTTTCATGCATTTCAACACATCATCCCATACGAAAAGTTTTTGTCCCAGATGACCTGCTTTCAAAATTTTTATTTTTGTATTTTTATCAAAGCAAATAAAAATAAACACACAAAACAAAATGAATAACGAAAAAGTACAGACTCTAAATAAAAAATCACTCAAAAACAAACAAAAAACACAAAATCACATAAAAATAAACTATGAAAATAAAACATCAAAGTTGCAAAAAAACATTTTTATTTAAGCATTTAAATCAATCACACCAAGCCTTGTTCTTAATGCACTGAAAGTATCAAAGGCTAAAGGTTTTGTAAAAATGTCTGCAAGTTGATTTTCAGTAGAAACATGTGTAAGTTCAATATCACCTTTTGAAATATGATCCCTTATGAAATGATACCTTATGTCTATATGTTTGGTTCTTGAATGTTGAATAGGATTTTTAGAAATGCAAATAGCACAAGTGTTATCACAATAAATTGGAATAGTGCCTATTGTTAATCCTAAGTCAATCAACTATTATTTCAACCAAAGTACTTGTGCCACACAACTTCCTAATGCAATGTATTCGGCTTCTGCAGTAGATAGGACAACTGAGTTTTGTTTTCTACTGAACCAAGACACTAAAGAATTTCCTATAAATTGACATGTTCCAGAAGTGCTTTTTCCATCCACCCTACAACCTGTAAAGTCAGAATCAGAATAACCAATTATTTCAAAGGAAGTACTAAACTTAGGATACCAAATTCCTAAGTTTTGAATTCCTAACAGATATCTTAAAATCTTTTTCACTGCTGTCAAATGTGATTCTTTTGGATCTGATTGAAATCTAGCACACAAGCAAACACTAAACATGATATTGGGTCAGCTAGCAGTCAAGTAAATTAAAGATCCAATTATCCCTCTAAATTTCTTTTGATCAACAGATTTTCCCTTAGGGTCCTTATCCAACTGAACTGAGGAACTCATTGGTGTACTAACAGGTTTAGCATTGTCCATTTCATACTTTTTGAGGATGTCCTTAAGATATTTAGATTGACTAAGAAAAGTACCTTCCTTATTTTGCTTAATGCTAAAGCCTAGAAAGTAACTTAAATCTCCCATTAAACCCATTTCAAATTCACTACTCATTGTTTTAGAAAACTCACCACAAAGATTTTTATTTGAAGATCCAAATATGATATCATCCACATAAATTTGAACAATGAGTATGTTTTTTTCCGAATTTCTTTAAAAAGAGTGTTGTATCTACACTTTCTTTTTCAAATGATCTTTTAAGTAACAAAGTGCTCAACCTCTCATACCAAGCCCTAGTGCCTGTTTCAATCCATATAATGCCTTTTTTAACTTAAAAATATGATTTGGGTATTTAAAATTTTCAAATCCAGGTGGTTGTTCTACATAAACATCTTCTTTTATTACCCCATTTAAAAAGACACTCTTAACATCCATTTGAAACAATTTAAATCCTTTAAAACAGGCAAAGGCTAATAAAACCCTAATTGCTTCAAGTCTAGCTAAAGGGCCAAAAGTCTCTTCAAAATCAATCTCTTCAATTTGATTATACTCCTTAGCAACTAATCTAGCCTTATTCCTAATGACTACTCCTGAGTCATTCATTTTATTTTTGAATACCCACTTATTTCCAACTACACTTTGATATTTTGGCCTTGATGTTAATTCTCAAACTTTATTTCTTACAAATTGATTCAACTCTTCCTGCATGACCAAAATCCAAAATTCATCCAATAATGCTTAATCAATATTAGTGGGTTCAATTATTGAAATGAAGGCTGAATGATTGACTTCTTTGTTTAATCCATGCCTAGTTCTTACACTCTCACTAGGTTCACCAATTATCAACTCCTTTGGGTGGTTTTTAGAAAATCTCAAATCTCTAGGCAAAGAGTTTTCTATTTCCAAATTTTCTTCCAATCCTTCTTCTAAATTTTCTTCCAAATTTATCTTTTCAATCTTTTGGGAGTTATCCTCAATCTCATCTTCTATAATTTTTGGCTTTTTAAAATTTCCAATTTCATCAAAAACAACATGTGTGGTCTCTTCAATTTTCAAAGTTCTTTTATTGAACACTCTAAAAGATTTTCCAGCACTTGAGTATCCAACAAAAATTCCCTCATATGATTTTGGATCAATTTTCTTAAGGCAAATTTCCCATTATTATGAATGAACACCTTGCATCCAAAAACATGCAAATGACTCAAATTTGGTGTTCTACCCTTTAACAATTCATATGATGTTTTATTTAATTTTGATCTCACATTCACCCTATTCAGAACATAACATGTAGTGCTAACTGCCTCAGCCCAAAAATATTTTGGAATTGAATATTCTGCTAACATTGCTCGGGCGGCTTCTATTAATGTTCTGTTTTTCCTTTTGACTACCCCATTCTGTTGAGGGGTTCTATGTGCAGAAAAGTTATGATCAATTCCATTTTCCTTATAAAAGTCCTCAAATTTTTCATTTTCAAATTCTCCTCTATGATCACTTTGTATATTTATGATTTCACACCCAAGTTTTCATTGAATCCATGATGCAAAGTTTCTAAATTCCTCAAATGATTCACTCTTATGAAATAGAAATCTAACCCAAGTGAATCTAGTGTAATCATCCACAATCACAAATCCATATGCCTTTCCTCCTAGACTTACTGTTCTAACTGGTCCAAAAAGATCCATATGCAAAATTTCTAAAGGTTTACTTGTTCTAAGATCCTTATTGGTTTGAAAAGAGGACTTTACTTGTTTACCTAATTGACATTCATCACAAATATGATCCTTAGTAAAGTCTAGTTTTGGTAGTCCTCTCACTAAGCCTTTTTGGGTAATTCTCCTAAGATTTTTCATGCTAGAGTGATAAAGTCTCCTATGCCAAAGCCATGACTCATCAGATACAATTTTCAAATAAAAAGTAGTAGGAGTATGAAAGCAATTCAAATCTAGCATATAGACATTATTTACCCTTTTTCCATTTAAAACATCTTTATTATTAAGGCTTAATATGCAGCTAGTAGGAAAAAATTTAACATAATACCCTTTATCACATAGCTGACTAATACTTAACAAGTTATGCTTTAAGCCTTCTACCAATAGCACATTTTCAATGAAAAAATTCTTAATATTACCAATTATACCTGACCCAATCACCTTCCTTGTGGTGTTATCTCCAAGTGTAACCTTGCCTCCACTCCTGGGTTCTAGCGAAATGAATTGTGTAGAATCTCCAGTCATATGCTTTGAACATCCGCTATCCAGGTACCATATGCTCTCACGAGGCCTTGTGTGAGAGCCATCCTGCAAAATATCAAACGTTAGACCTGGGAACCCAAACAAGTTTGGGTTCACCTTTTGGCAATTTATAAAAAGATGCATGTATGATATGTCTAGGATTATGCATCTTAGGTTTCCACACTATATAATTTTTCATCCTCGAAGTATAGGTGTGACCTATATGACCAATCAATCCATAAATATTGCATTTAACATTAGGAAAGGGTTTCCTAAGTCTTCTACCATTCATTTGATTTTTTAGGGATTGCATAAATTTAGGATACAAAATAGGATTAGTGAAATCTTCAAGTTTTGGAGGTATCCTATTATCCTCGAGAGCTTTTATCTTCAAAATATAATATGAATTCATATCTTCCAAGATCTGATTTGTATAATTTGATCTATAAAGTTTGTTCTCTGATTCATCCTTGAAAATTTTAAAATCTTTCTCAAGTTTTTCAAAGGATGATTTATAATATTCAAGGTTCTTATTCAAATCATCAAACTCATCAAGTAATTTCATGTGGTTGTTATCAATTAAAGCATGATCATTCCTAAGGATTTCATGCTCCTTTTTAAGATCTTCCAATTCCAAACAAAGGCTAGCATGCAATTTCTTTGTCTTCCTATATGCTTCATGCATGTGTTCAGAAACTTCAAAAAGTTCATCATATGTTAAGACACATACCTCTTCTTGATCTGAATGATCAAGTATGTCGGCCATTAAGTACAAATTAGTGACTTCCTGTTCTTTTTCTGTCTCCGATGAATCTAAAGCTGAGTCCGCCCAAAAAGCTCTTTAGAACTTCTTTTTACCCTTTTTCACAAATGGTTTCTCCTCTACTTTCTCCTTGCTAGGATTTGCTTTGAGTAATAGGCATTCAGTCTTTATATGTCCAGCTTTCCTGCATTCATAGCAAATAACTTCATTAGAAAATTTGGCATTTCTATTGAACTTACCTCTATTCCATTATTGGCATCTCTTTTGCTTCCTCTTAAAAAAGCTTCTGAATTGTCTAGTCATTAAAGCAATGTCATCTTCATTCTCAGGTTATGAATTTTCATTTTCAGACTCTTCCACATTCAATGCTATATTCTTCTCCCTTCGTGGTTCACCTGCATCAATCTTTCTTTGGCTAACTCCTTGCTCGTAAGCAATTAGCGATCCAAGAAGATTGTCAATGGAATATATGTTTAGATCTTTAGACTCTGTAATTGCAGTAATTTTAGCATCATAAGCAGTAGGCAAGCATCGCAAAATTTTATTAACCATTTCAGCATTAGTTAACTCTCTACCTAAAGCATGCAAAGAGGTGACAATTTGTGTGAATCTTGTGTACATTTCAGAAATTGATTCATTTCGTTTCATGCGAAACGGTTCATAATCATGCAACAAGATATTAAGTCTAGATTGCTTAACCTCATTAGTCCCCTCATATGCTATACAAAGTCTATCCCATATGTCCTTTCCACTTTTGCAAGTAGAAACCCGCATGTAATCTTCTGATTTTAAAGCACAAAAGAAACTATTCAAGCATTTAGCATTAAGTTGTGCTAAGTCACGTTCTTCTACAGTCCATTCAGTAACAGGTGTTTCAACTCTTACTCCATTAACTAATCTAGTTGGTTTTGTATACCCTTCTTGAACTAAAATCCACATGCGATAATCAAATGACTGTAAAAATGTAGACATGCGTGTTTTCCAAAAATCAAAAGGAATGTTTTCAAACAGTGGAGGTCTAGTAATAGAATAACCCTCAGGTGTATTTCTGTTTCCAAATGTAGCCATCTATGTTAATCAAAAAGTAATCTATACTTATGATTTTGAAACAAAGCTCTGATACCACTTGTTGGAACTCGTTCAATAAGAATTAGGATGTTAAGCCTAATTAAATATCTCAAGGCTAACCAAGAGGGGGGGTGAATTGGTAATTAAAAAATTTTAACCCTCTTTGAAAATTTAATGAAAACAAAACTTTAGTTTGTGAATTTTTCTAGAAAACTTTTTCAACCACAAAATTTTAAACACAAAATGTAAATAAGCAGCGGAAAATAAATGACATCAGATTTATAGTGGTTCGGTCAAAACCAGACCTACATCCACTCCCTAGAGGCACCCTCTGAGTATTGCACTAATACCAATAGTGACTCTCCTTTAGCACCCACAGCAAGGCGGAGAAGCCTTTACAAACTCTTTCCACCACTACCAAGTGCGGCAGAGAACCGTTCATCCTTTCACACTCCCCCGATGTCGGTAGAAAATCGTTCATCCTTTCACACTATTCTCAGTGTTGGCAGAGTACCGTCATCCTTTCAAACCCTCCAAGTGTAGGCAGAGAACACTTCATCCTTTCACACTTTCCTAGTGTGGGCAGAGAACCCTCGGCTGTTCACACTTTCCAAGTGTCGGCAGAGAACCGGATCTTCTTCCAAGATCTTCTTCACAAGTCCAATCTAAAAGAAAAGAGAGAAGAGTGAACTAATCTCTAACTTGAAAGTGGAAACACTTACCCTTAAGTACCAAGTGAAACCTTCACGCTCCAATGGCAAGAAATCTCTTTCAATTGCTCTCTCACACTCTCTCCTTGACTCTCTTCTTAATAGGCACGAAGATCAATAACCAAGAAAAATAAGTTGCAGTTTAGAATAGCCTATTTATAGAAGAGACAAGAAAAACCATCTAAAAATGGCAGATTTCAAGTTATCATGTACAAGATCGTCCCGTACAATCGAAAATCGTCCCGGACAATTTTACTTAAAAGCCTTGAAACGAACCTGTTTGTATATGTGTACGAAATGATTTCGTACAAGCTGATCTTCCCGTACGAACCAAGTTCGTCTGGTATGAACAGTTATAACCAGGTTGGTTCCAAAAACTGCAGAACAAATATAGAAAAACTGTCCTAAGTCGGTTATATCGTCTGGACGAAAATGGGTTCGTCTGGACGAAATTCTTATAGAGAGCAAATCATCCTGAATGATAATTAATTTCATTTGGACAAAATTCTTACAGAGAGCAAATCGTCCTGGATGATATTTAATTTCATCCCGGACAAATATGACTTAGAAAATTTTTCTAGCCAATTCCTATTCGTTCCAAGTGATTTTAATAGGAGATAACTGTCTGATTGTCCTGTACGAACTTATATCGTCCCGTACGATTAGTATAAAATTTATATGATCTCCTTATGTGTGTGTATATGTTTTTATTCACTCAATTACAATCACTTCCTCTCAATTAAAATGATATTTTTAAACTTCAAAATTCAAAAGAATTTCTTGTTGAATTTGATTTGAAGTCTTCATGTTTGAGAGTTTGATTCACCTGAAATGTTAGTACACACAAGAGCAAATACAAAACTTCTAAAAAATTGTTAGGAGATAACTACACAAAGAACTATAATATTTGGAATCATCAAAACTATACAAGTTGCATGAATATAAAACATGCAAATAGCAACTATCATTAACATTAACTACCCTTCTCTCCATTGGCCCCTCTCTCATTTCTTCCTTGGGTGAGTGTGGCCAACTCTATTAAGACATGTCAAACAAGAGGTGAGTGTAAGAAACCTCCCTCTAGGTCAGGCTTGGACATTTTTCCTCTAACTTGGTTGGTAGAGCAAAAGAGTCAAGCCTATTCCTTTCTAAATCATTCTATAAATATTAGAGACTGCATGCTTAGATTAATCAATAGCATGCTAAGTTATATAACTTATAGAAAATTTCTTCAGTTTTAAAATCAGAATTCTCAACCCTTTAGTAGAATTCTAGTCCTTCCAATCCTTCCAATGTTTAAGTAATTGCTATGTTGCATCGCTATATATTGGATTGTAACCTTTACAATTTGATATATACGATCGAGTGTAGAATTCACTTTCAATATTTAATCTAAAAAATTCAACTTTTCTGGCAAATCTAAGCTATGACATTTCATTTTTAGGCCACTAACTAGAATGAAATGAGTTGAGTAATCCTCTTAGGATTTTCCCTACTTTTGGTGAACCTTCAGTTGAATGAAAATTAAATACATTGAGTCCCAAAAATAAGGGGAAATGCCGCTGAAATTTTGAATTTTTAGATATCTTTCCAAAAAACCAAATCAAGTTAACCGTCGTTGTTATATGTCTTCCTACGACGATCATCGTAGTTAGCATATACAACACATCTTTGAATCCTCTCGGCAAAAGTTTGCCTTCGACAATTTCATCCTTCAATCACTTTTAAGGCTGAAAGAACTAAAGATCTTTTAGCAATTTCCCCTAATCTTGTAGACCTTTTTGTTGAATGAAAATTCAACACCTTGAGTCTCAAAATAAGGGGAAATGCTATCAGATTTTTGAATTTTCAAGTATCTTTCCAAAATCACTTCTAATCAATCATCGTTGTTATATGTTTTCCTATGACGATCATCGTAGGTAGCATATATAACACACCTTCAAACTTTTCTGCCAAAAGTTTGCCTTTAACATTTCATCCTTTAAAGGATGAAAGAGTTAGGCTTTCTTACTAATCTTCCCTAAATAGTTTGCGAACCTTTTGTTGAATGAAAATTCATCACATTGAGTTCCAAAAATAAAGGGAGATGCTGCCGGATTTTCAAATTTTTAAAACTCTTCTCAAAACAGTCCTTTAATCTGTATTTTTATGTGTTTCTTACATCATTCTGTTGTATTCTAACGCATATAATACAACTTCACATTCAAAACTTCAATTCTAACATTCTATCCCAAGTTGATTGCTAGGGTAGAACACATAAGTTAGAAACTTGTCAAATCTCTAAAGTTTGAACATATTTTCAAATTTCAAGCCTTCAATCCAATTTGGGTTTTGACGTTTCACATGAGCAAGTCAATGTTGTGAAAAGGGTCAATCCCAAATTTTTAGATTCTCTATTTATTTTTTAGAACCATTATGTCAAAAATAAAACTCAACATTTTGTGTTTCAAAAAGTGAAGGAGGATCACCCAAATCAGGTTTGGTGATTATTACCATGTGTCTTCTACAATACTCTGTTGTAATTGAATGCATACAACATGAATCCAAATTCTCTTTCAAAATCCGTTTGGTCTTTGACATCTTTCCTCTAAGTCAATTAGTATGACAAGAGAGTCAAGTCAAACTTCTTCAATTCTCCTTTGATCTGACAAACCACCTTGTCAAAGGCGAATCCAATTAGATCCGGGTTCCAAAAACAAAAGGAAATTTTCCAATTTTCAAAATTCAAATCTTCTCTCTTGAATTCATCCAAATCAAATTCAGATTATCATTGTTATATATTTTCTTACAACATCCTCTTGTGATTGAATGTATACAATGAAAATTCAAGCTCTCTTTCAATTCAAATCAAACTCGGACTATCGTTATTATATACTTTTCTACAACACCTTCTTGTAGTTAAATATATACAACGAGAATTCATGCTTTCATTCAATCAAAATTAATCTACATATTTTATCATTTTATACTAAGTTATAGCTCTTATAACCCAATATATATGATAAAATATAAACTTATTTTCAAATTCAAATTCAAGTTTCTAATTCAAATCTTCTCCTTTCAAATTTTAGATAATCAAATCACTTGTAATGGCTAGCAAACTGTTGTTCTCAATGGACCGCGACCTTATGATTGAAGAGCTGATCTATAAGAATTCGATTTAGTTTGAGATAGGGTTTAAATCTCTGAGATTGGTAATGAATGGGAATACTTTGGTGGACCTTGCTGTTGATGGTGAGAAGCACACCCCTTTAGTTCAGTTAGCCATAGAAGCCGGAAATGATGCCCCTCCTATTCTCTGGTCTGCACTAAATCTCGCTTCTATACCCAAAGAATTCCTTGAGGATGCGAAAAAACTAGAAGCTGCCGCTGAAGGAAAGTTAGTGTTTAAGAAAGGATGTTCTAGTTCTGAACCCCTCTATGGCAGCAAGAATGCCAAAAAGAACTACCTCAGGAAGGTCAGAAAGAAAATCATCAAGTTAAAGAAGATAGCTAAGCTGAACACCTTAGCTAAAGCTGAACTCGTGGCCGCTGAGGAGCTGCTAATCCCTTCAAATCTTCTCCACTCTTGAAAGGGAGTCATTTTAACCCCCTTGCAGCTGCTGAGGGGGAGGAGAGAGTTAGTAGGATAGCTATCACTCCGCCAAGCCCTGTGGATTACTCAGTTAAAAGAATTCCAAAGGAAATGCTCACCTTGAGGACTAGGATGTTGATGAATATCATCCACACCTATGCTGCTCAGACGGGTGAGACCAAAGAACAATATGTGAAGCACCTGAAGGGGGTTATCTCACATAAACTTTAGAAAGAGGTGTTAAAGGAAGAAAAGTCTGAAGCAAAGAATCTGACCCCTCAGCCAGTGAGGAAGAATAAGAAATTTGTCAAGCAAACTGTAACTTCAATCCTTATAGATGGATATCATTGGCTGTCTTGCCTCCCGTCTACAAAGACAAAGGAGATAGTGTTAACTGAGTCTGGCTAGAGTCGCCCTCTTAGCGGTAGACCACCGACCCTACCTTTAAAATTGTCCAAGCTGGCCCCAGTGATAGCAAAATCTAAAAAAGCTCTCAAGGAGTTGAAACCAGTGGATGTTAAGGGTAAGAGGCCCATGTCCCCAGATGAATCATGTACGTGAAGGAAGTTCAGTAGATCTATTGGAATTCAAATCAGAGAACCTCAAATTCAGCCGCCAGTTGAACTCCCTCGACTCCCAGTTCAGGGATGTGAGGATTCTATTCTGAATGATGTTGGAGTTCCCAATGTTCAAGCTCTTCCATCACCAATTAAGATAGATGTCCCTCACCTTACTAAGGATGTCACCATTGCGACTAACGACCCTGGGATAGTCGGAGGGGATAAGACAATTCAAAATCCTGATGAAGAAATGTTAGATCAATTGGTTGCTGAAGAACTCACTGAAGAAGACATTAAAATTGACGACATCTTCGATAAACTAAATGTGAAAGAATATGATCAAGTAATGGATTATGATGGGTACTTACTAATTTATTCTGAAGCAACAAATGGGAGACCAGTTTAGGAAGTAGTGCAAGAAATTAGAGACATTCTTAAGAAGAAGGCTGTTGAAACATTCAATCCGAATGAAGATGATTTATTAGTAGACGAAGATCCATTAGCAGATGTTCATATGGTTGAGACTCGAGCATCAACTACGGATGCTGAGCCTTCTAAACACCGCTCTGGTAAGGAGGAAGAATCAGCAGCAGTCGATTCAGATTTAGATAGTTCTGTCATATTAAAGGAAAAAAGATTAATACATTAAAAATCTTGAAAGAAAAGTTAAGGAGATGATTGTCACGACCCGATTCGACGGGGACGGATCCCGCCCAAACCGGATCGCGACCAGCCTAAACAAACTAACCAGGATCTGGTTTGGGAATTGGTTTCGGAACTGAATCTTCCAAATAATTCTCAAAACGGCCACACAAACACAGAACAACAGAGCTACTATAAATCACCAAATACGGCGGAACAAAACATCTATCTTGTCTTTTCCTCAAATACAATCATCTACAAATACAGTGCATGGCTTTTGAACAGAAAGAAAGACAGAACAGAAAAGCCATGACTGTACAAAAATCAAAAGGTACAACAAATACCTATACGAATCAGACTCAGAAATCTACTCCTGGACTTCCTTCCCTTTCCCAGAACCTGAAAACCACCAGAAAACAAGAGTGAGCTCAACAGCTCAGCAAAGCAACAAACCTCCAATCAAAACTTCCAGAATTCAAAACCAAACTCATCATACAGAAATCAGATCAGAAATCGGAACAGAATCGTACAGATTGTCAAACCGGACATATCAGAAAGAAACAGAATAAAATCAGAACAGATACGGACGGGTATCAAATCAGAATCAGAGTCGTACGGATTCAGAGTACAAACAAAACATAATAAATCAACAGAGTCAGAATTATACAGAAATCAGAAAGTCAGAGTTAGAATTAACAGAGTTGTACGGAACAGAAATCGTATCAGAAACAGGACAGAATCAGACATATCACATTAACACAATCAGAAATCAGAATTGCTTACCGAACAGATACTGAATTCGAAATCATATCAAATCAGATATCAGACAGATCAAATCATATCGTACGGAACTTATTATCGCTTACAGAACGGATACAGAAAGCAGAATCAGATCAAATTAGATATCAGATATCAGATATATATTTAATAGCTAAATTCCCTGACACTGACTGAATCTCTTTGGATTCAGGGCCCTTATAACTCCCTTTGTGCTCACGGCACCAGAACAGATGTGCTTACAGCACCAGAACAGATGTGCTTACAGCACCAGAACAGAATTCATCGGATCCGGAACAGAACAGATATCAGATTTTCAGATTTGAGCTCATTTCAGATTTCCCTGACACTTACTGAATCTCATAGGATCCAGGCCCCTTATAACTCCCTTTTTATAGCACATACAGATAGCATTTCAATTCAGAAGAAATCCGGGCAAATCAGAAATCAGACAAAAATCGGGCAGCACAACGGCAGTAGACGGAATTTACACAAAATTTCCTGCAAAGAAAATTTACCAAATTCGCACAGAACATAGATAATCATATTCCAGAACATTTATTCTACTGCACAGAGAATTTACAGATTCACAGAAAAATGTAATCAACTGAAAACGCTGCCGAATCAAAAATACCCGGACAAAAATCTTTGGAAAATAACCAAAAACTGCACACTCGGCACTTCAACAATATACAGAAAGTTACGCGGTAAAAACTGAATCAACCAAAAGTTACGGACGAAAATCGGTAACGGAAACGAAATCCGGACAGAAAATACCGCCAAACTCGACGGTTCTGAAAATTGAGAAAGGCGGAATGTGCCTTACCTTGCGTACAGCAAAATCCTCAACAGTCTCGACGAACGAAAACGGACCCGCGGCTTCCCGAAATCAACTTTTCCTTTTTCTCTTTTTCTTCCTCTCTCCTCGGATTAAAATCTGATTTTTATTTTCTTTTTCTCTCTCTTCAAAATATCTCATTTCCCTTAAGAAATGCTCAGATCGTCCTGGACGATCGCACTTCGTCCCGGACGATGTGTGCTCTGGAAAATCCTCGTCCAGACGAAATTTCATCATCGTCCCCGGTGACAGGTCCTCGGGAGAATTTTCGTCCAGACGATCCAAATTTCGTCCCGACGAATCATACAACCAAAACTGATTTTCTGCACAACCTGTACCGATCGTCCCGGACGATCCAACTTCGTCCCGGACGAACCTGGAGCAGAACTGATATTACAATGATTATAAGAGTTGAATAGATGCAAAGTCAGCCTTTTCAATTACAGCAGTCTAGACCCGAGCAGTTACAACCTATAGTACACACAATGGGCTAGCACAGCAAGAAGGCTGATTCAAATCCCAAACTTCCAGAAGTTACTTCTCTAGTGTCTCCAGCAGATAAAGATATCCGCCAGATGATTGAAACTCATGTAAGGGAGGCCATAGTTCATTCTCAAGGAACTGTATCTATTCCAAAGGGTAGACCCTACACCGAGGAATATGATTTGGTTCCTTATCCCAAGGGCTTTGTGCCACCTTCTTTCAAAGTTTTTAGCGGCTTAAAAAACCCAAGACAGCATCTGGCCCATTTCTGAGAAAGCTGTTGCAATATAAGAGAGTCGGATGCTCTACTCTTTCGTCAGTTTGTGAGTAGTTTGTCCGGTATTGCTTTTGAGTGGTATGCAGATTTACCAAATAGTTATGTAAAAACTCTCACAAAGCTCGAGGGTCTCTTTTTAAAGAGATTCTCAAGAGCTCAACAACGTGTAACCGTTGGTGATCTCATCATCGAAAAGCAAAAATCAGACGAGTCTTTGGTTGACTACATCTTGAGGTGGTGAAACCTCTTGATGAAATGTAAACCCCAACTGCAAGAGCAACATGTAGTAGAGATTCTTCTAAAGAATATCCACGGGCCTATTGCTTTCCTATTAAAGGAGTTTACAATCAAAACCTTTGAAAAACTTCTTAACAAAGCTAGTAATCTACAAGAAGAGGCTTCCAAAATGCCATTTTTGAAGGATTCTACTGAAGATAAGAAGGTTAGTAAATCGTTGAAGTCCTTTGAAAAGAGAACAGCAATGGTTTCAGCTATCGACAAGGGGAAGAAGCCGATCAATATTCAACCGAGTAATCCTGTTGTTCAACAAACTCAGAAACCTCAACCCTTTCAGGTAACTTATCAACCTATTAGAAAATATCACCAGATTACTTTTAAAGAAAGATTGGCTTCATTTAAAAGGGAGTCGGTGAGGAAAATCTTTAAGAACCTTCAAAAGAAACCAGATTTTTGATTGCCGGAGGCCAAGAAGCCAGAAGAGGTAAATAAAAAGGATGATCCAACCTTTTGCCTCTACCACCGCATGTTGGGCCACACAATCGAAGACTGTATAGTCTTTAAGGACTGGCTCGAGAAGAACTTCTGTCAAGGTAACATAATAATTTCAAAGGAGTAGCTGGTCAATCCGGATCAGGGGTCTATCAAATCTATTTCAGGTAAGAATTCTAATCTTTCTTTGTCCCTTAAAAAGTTGATTAACCAATCTTTTCATCTTTCTCAATAGTTACCGATGAGAGCCCGGGCCCGATCTAGGAGGTTGACTTGGAGGCATCGCAGGAGGATGTTGGGACGATTTCCTCTCTAGTAGTCGTTGGAACTACTGTAATGAATAAAAATGAAAAGAGTAAACCTTTTGTAGAGAGGAAATTTCTTGATAAGAGATCTGTACAAGTGGTGGATGGTGGCTCAAAACCACTAGCCCCACTAAAGTTATTTGACTTTTACTTTGCCCCATCAAAGGCAAAGGGTCACAAATTAAATAAAAAGAAAGATTCTTCTGCAAATGTTTTGATGAATAGTGTTGAGAATGTAATTTTAAATGACTCTTCTATTGAAAATAACCCAGAACCAGCTGAGATCAATCAAGAAGTTCAAAAGCTTAGCTCACCAAATTTGACCTCTCAAGGGGAAAATGAATATGATGTTTTATCATATAGTGATACCCCTGAAATTAACTTTCAAGGGAGTCCCGTCATGATAGACTTTTTGGATTCAGATTCCCATTTAGAAAATGACAATCAATTGCCTAAGGAGTGCGTAGACCTCTCTGTAGCTTGTCCTTCCGATGAAATCATGCAAGTACAACTATATGGTGGTAAGGTTTTACCCCCTAAGCTTCCTCAACAGGAAAAAGAAAAACAAATTATTCCCACTGATCCGATTCAAGTCCCTACTTAACAATTAAACTCTTCTTCAAATCCTTCGGGTCCATGACATTAATGTTCCAAGTGTCGATTATAATGTCTTAGCTCACCTTAGGAAGTTGCCTGCTAAGTTGAGCATTTATGATGCCCTTGTCCTTTCAAAATAGACGAGGGAGACTCTAATTAAAACACTTCTCGACCCCAAAATTTGCTTAGCTCAACTCGCTTCAACTTCTGAGGAAGAAGCTTTGTACTTCAAGGAAATCCCAGGAGTTACCTTCTCCGATGAAGATTTACTCCTAGGAACTGCCGATCATAATCGCCTGCTTTACATCACCATAAATGTAGGCAATTTCAAGCTATCAAGAGTTCTTGTTGATTTGGGTGCATCGATCAACGTAATGAACATAAAGACTCTCACATACCTTAGAGTTGATACTAACAAGCTCTCAACCGATAGGTTGGTGCTTCGTGGGTTCAATGAAAAGGGAGAGAAGGCTTTAGGTTCAATCACACTTCTTCTAGAGATAGGAGAGTTAAAAACTGACACAAAATTTCATATAATTGATTCGGCTACGTCCTTTAATGCGCTCCTAGGTAGGCCCTGGATCCATGAGTATAGAATGGTTCCTTCCACCCTACATCAATGCATCAAGTACCAACGAGATGGCATTGATTTTGAAATTAAGGGTGATCTACAACCATTCTCTATTCATGAGGTCGGGATCTACAAGGACAGTATGTTCCCAAAGGGTCCACTTCCAAATCTAAGATAGAAATCAATGATAAGGAGGAAAAAGTAGAAAATCAAAGTTCAAAAGCAATTCAAAAATTGAGAAAAGAAAAAGTCAAGAATCAAAAAAGATAAGATTCAAATAGTGAAGACGGCGTCGAGCACGTGGTCTTTAGGCCTCCAATCAACTTACCTCAAAGAGGTGGGAGGATGGCCCAAAGAGCATTCGGCCGAGGCTGCCCTTCGGTTGAAAAGAGAAATCCCCCAAAGTACATCGAGCTTGAAACAAGTTTTTATGAAGAATCAAGGAAGAGGGGTGCCAGAATTTCTTTTGACTACAAAAAAATTAATCCTCCAAAGTTTGATCTCACCTTAGATTCATATAGTGACCAAGAGGGTAACGATTCTAAACTTCAAAGTGATGAGCCTAAATTGAGTATATATGAAAAGCTTAATAGGGCAGTTAAATCCTTAGCCTTAACCCCACTATTAGTAGACAGAGTCTCAGGGTTAGTAACTAAGGATGCCCCTAACTTAGATGGAAAAGTAAGGAAAGTCTAGAGGTTCTTCCCTAGCACCTTCTCTTCAAGGAACAAAGGTGATGTAATCCTAGAAGAGGCAGATTTCAACGAATTAATGGAATTACCTTTTGGCTACTTTCCTGTTGGTGTTAAAGTTCTTATCTCTAAAGTTTTCGCTCTGAGTTGATGGACTAAGGGATAGGAAAAATACCACCAAAATATTTGAAATTCAAAATTCAATAAAAATTAGACAAGTGGTATCGGCTTTGATACCATTAGTTCGTTTAACGATGATGAATATTGCTTGATGATAACTAGTCATCCTAAATCTGAAAGTGTCCCTACTGAAGTTGTTGATTCACTTGACAGAATGTTGGAGACCTTAGACAATTTTGATGAAGTTCAAATTCGGGATGCACCCCCTAAATTTGAAGAAGAAATCAAATCGATAGTCGATGAACTTAAAGAAGTCAACCTTGGAACGGAGGATGACCCTCGCCCCACTTTTATAAGTTCTTTGTTGAGTGAGGATGAGTCTAAGGATCTAATTCAAATTCTATCCAAGTTTAAGGACTGTTTCTCTTAGTCATATGATGAAATTTCGGGCTTGTCCGCCGATGTAGTAGTTCATAAACTTGGAATCCGGTACGATGCCATTCCTGTCAAACAAGCTCCGCGACGCATGCGTCTGGAGATCGAACAACAAGTCATTTTTGAGGTCAAGAAATCGGCCGAGGCTGGATTTATCCAGGAGGAACAATATCCTTCTTGGGTAGCCAGCATCGTGCCTGTTTGAAAGAAAAATGGTCAAATCCGGGTCTGTATTGACTATAGAGACCTGAATAAGGCATGTCCCAAGGATGAATTTCCTTTGCCAATTCCAGAACTTATGGTGGACATCGCCTCTTCGCATTTTGTTTTCTCCTTTATGGATGTCTCGTCTAGTTATAACCAAATCAAGATGGCCCTAGAAGATGAGAGAAACACTGCATTCAGAAGTCCTATAGGGATCTTTTGCTATAAAGTGATGCCATTTGGCCTTAAAAATGCCTGTGCTACCTACCAGCGGGCTATGACTCGAATATTTGATGACTTAATCCACAATCAAGTCGAGTGCTACATCGGCGATTTAGTTGTCAAGAGTAAAGTTAAAGAGGCTCATCTTTATGACTTAAGAATCATCTTCGAGCGATTGCGCCGCTACGACTTTAAGATGAATCCTTTGAAGTGTGCCTTCGATGTCATGTCAGGGAAATTTCTAAGCTTCATAGTAAGGCACCGCGGAATTTAAAATGGTCCTGCCAAAATCGAAGCTATCTTAAATATGCCGCCTCCCAAGAGACTTACTCAACTAAGGTCTCTTCAAGGTAGACTGGCGTATATAAGAAGATTCATTTCCAATCTTTCCGGAAGATATCATCCATTCTCGGTCCTTGCTAAAAAGGATGCCAAATTCATCTGGGATGAGAAATGTCAATCTTCTTTTGAAAATATCAAACAATACCAGACAAATCCACCAGTCTTGGCAGCCCCCATTCCGAGGAGACCTCTAATCCTTTACACTGCGGCCTTTGACGAGTCTCTCGGGGCCCTCCTTGCTCAAGTCAATGATGAGGGGAAAGTGAATTCTCTCTATTACCTGAGTCGGAGACTTCTCCCAATGAAAATTTGATATCCAACGATTGAGAAACACTGTCTTGCCTTAGTTTTTTGCAGCACAAAAATTAAGGCATTACATGCTTTCTCATCAAGTCAACTTAATTTCCAGTTTTAACCCCCTGCAATATCTTATGACCAAACCTATGTTGTCAGGATGTTTGACTCGCTGGTCTATGATATTGCTTCAACTTGAAATCACTTCAATTTGCCATCGTCGACTTCCTTGAGGCACACCCGTTGCTAGTGGAATCCCCTCTAAACTATGATTTACCTGATCAGCAAATCATGAGTTTTAAGGAAGCTAACACTCAAACCTAGAAAATGTATTTTGATGGTGTTGCAGCCTCTCAACGGGGCAAAACACTTGAATCTACTATTCCCGTGAAAGTCGAAGTTGGTCTGGTATTCATAACACCGGATAAGGGAATGATGTACTTTTCCTACCATTTATCAGAACCCTGTACGAACAACGAAGCTGAGTACGAGGCTCTGATAACTGGCCTAGAACTTGCAATCTTAATGGAGATTAAAGAGATTAAAATCTTTGGTGACTCTCAACTGGTGATCAACCAAATTGCCAGAACCTATAAAGTTTTGAATCCTAAACTCCTGAAATACCACCAATACACCAGTCACTTGCTCGAGCAAATTCCCATTATAACTATGTATAGGATTTCCCGTGAAAGTAATTCCTCAGCGGATGCCCTTCCAAAGCTTGCAAAAGAATTTGCCTGTCCAGAAGAAGACTCTATCCCTATAGAAGTGCAGGGTCGTCAAGTCCTATCTCCTATAGATATAGAGTACATCAAAAAACAAACTTCCCAGGTCCTTTCTACCTCTTCAGTAGCCGATGAAGAAGGAGATTGGAGACAACCGACAATTGAATATCTTCAAGAAGGCAAGCTCCCTTGTGAAAGATCACTTGCCCATCAAATCAAGAAACGTGCCCTATCATTTGCATTAGTCAACAATACGTTGTACCGATAATCGTTTGATCAGATGTGGCTCCATTCTTTAAAAAAATGTGAGGCCATGAAGATTGTTAACGAAGTCCATGCCGGACTGTGCGATGCTCATCAATCGAGTTCTAAGATGAAAATGAAGATCAAAAGACTTGGATATTAGTGGCTTACGATGATTGATGATTGCATGAAAATTGCAAAGTGTTGTCATCAGTGCCAAGTACATGGTGTGGTTTTACATCAGCCGCCTAACATGTTGCATCCCACGATAGCCTCGTGGCCCTTCGAAAGCTGGGGCACGGATATCATTGGGCCAATTGACCCTCCTTCTTCAAAGGGTCATCGCTTCCTTTTAGTAGCGACTGATTACTTTCAAAATGGGCGGAAGCAGTCCCATTAAGAAATGTAACATCACACCATGTAATGAAATTCTTCCATGATCATATCATATATCGATTCGACGTGCCACGCAGAATCATATCTGATAATGGGTCCACTTTCAAGTCTACAAAGATCAATAGTTTTGCAAGTCACCATGGGATTTATTGGAGATACTCAACAATCTATTACCCATGGGCTAATAGATTAGCTGAGGCCTTCAATAAAACATTGGTTCAAATCATCAAAAAGACCCTCGATGACAATAAACATCAGTGGGATGAGAGGTTAGTGGAAGATTTGTGGGCCGACAGGACCACTTATCAAACCCCGACCAAATCCACACCGTTTGCACTAGTGTATGGATCTAAGGTCGTATTCACTTTAGAAGTTCAAATCCCTTCGCTTAGAATTGTAATGCAGAACCAGATCACAACTCAACAGAATGCTCAACTCCATCTAGAAGAACTTGAAAGCCTTGAAGAATGTCATCTTCAAGCTCAGTAAAATCTAGAATTGTACAAAGCCAGAATGATTCAAGCTTATGATAAGTTAGTGCGACCTAGAACCTTCCAAGTAGGCTACTTGGTCTTGGTTCTTTGGAGGCCTATCTTAGCGCACCAAAAGCTCGGTGGAAAGTTTGAACCAACTTGGGAAGGACCCTTCGTAGTAGAAATAGCCTACAAAGGAGGCTCGTATCAGCTAGTGGATTGTAAAGGAAATCACCCGATGCTTCCTGTAAATGGGCGTTTCCTTAGGAGATACTATGCTTGATGTAGCTCAAATTTTCAATCAATAAAATTTTTAAATTTTCAATCAAGTTTACTCAATGTCGCTCAAATATTTTTAATCTCAATACACTGTGTTTCTTTTCTTAAGGGTAAGATGTGAACTATCATGTCTTCTTGCCTTAGATTTAAGCCTCTTAGTTGTAGAGTACGCCCTTCGTGGCACCACCCTAAAATTCAAATCTTGATCCTCTATATAGAGTAACTTTCCTCTATATACGATCGTTCAAACCTGATCCTCTGTTTAAAGCAAGTTTCCTTTACACATGATCGATCCAGACCCGATCATCCGTAGAGAAAGTTTCCTCTACCCATGATCATTTCAATCCCGGTCCTCTATATAGAGCAAGTTTCCTCTATATATACGATCGTTCAAATCCAACTCTCTGTGTAGAGAAAGTTTCCTCTACATATGATCGTCCAGACTCGATTCCTATGTGAAGAAAGTTTCCTTCATATACGATCATTCTAGATCCGATCTTTCATGAGAAGCAATGCTTCCTTCCCACAAGATCTTTAATCTTCTCTTCCTTAAGGACAGATGTGAGTCATCGTGCTTTTTTTCCTTAGGATTAGATCCACTAGTGGTAGAGTACGCCCTATGTGGCATTATCCTAGTTTCAAATTCTAGACTAGAACTTTCGTGTAGAGTAAGTTTCCTCTCCATAAGGTCATTCTTTAGTGGTGGAGTACATCTTTTATGGCACCACCCTAAAATTCAAATCCCAGTCCAATCTTTCGTGAAAAGCAATGCTTTCTTTCCACAAGATCTTCAAACTCTCTCTTCTTCAAGGTTAGATGTGAGTCATCGGGCATTCTCTCCTTAGGATTAGATCTATTAGTGGTAGAGTACGTCCCTCGTGGCACTACCCTAGTATCAATTTCAAATTTGACCCTCTGTAATTTGGATTTCCTCCTTTCTATACGATCATCCAGATCTTCTTTTCTCCTGGGATAGACTTTGTCTACTCTTAGGATCAAAAATTCCAGACTTGACCTTTTAATTCGGTCAACGCCAATATGTGCAATAGAATTTCATTCTATTACACATATTAGGGGTCCATTTGTTGACCTCATTTTTTGTAAGAGGTCACTAGGTACCCATCCAGATTCCAGATCAATCTTTACCCTACATCGATTTAAACTCCAGATCTTAAGATCTACCTTGACCCTAAGATTCTTCTAGACTAATCTAAACTCTAGAATCTTCCTATACTCACAACCCTAGGACCTACTCTAGACCCTAGGATTTTTCCATACAAACCTAGACCTTAGGATCTATTCTAGATCTTAGAACTCTTCTAGATCCCATACTCTAGGATCTTCTTAGATCCTAATTCTCTTCTAGATTCTAGATCCTAGGTTCTACTATAGATCCTAGGATTCCTCTAGACAAATCTAGATCTTAAGACTCTTCTAGACTTCAGACTTTAAGATCTATCCTAGACTCTAGGATTCTTCCAAGTCAATCTAAACTCTAGGAATCTCCTAGATCTATATTTTAAGATCTATTTAGGTCTTAGGATTCTTCAAGACCCTAGACCATAGGATCTATCTAGAACCTATGACTCTTTTAAATCCTAAACCCTAGAATCCCTTTAGGTTCTATCAATCCAAACTTCAAATCAATCCTGACCTCAAGCTAATCCATATCTTAATTTAATTCAAGTCTCAATCAAAACCCAGACTTCATTCCAGTTCAAAGATTCAAACTTCAGTTCAAATCTTGATCCTGCTTCTAATTCAAATTCAATCCTATACAATCACTTATGATCATCTCAAATGATCCTAAATGATTTAGATAATTCAAATCATATCATCCAAATTCAAAATTCAATTCTTATCAAAAAATCCAAACTTAAATCCAAAGTCCAAAGGCCCTGTCCTAAAGGTCTTTTTTTAGGGATTTTTCAAACACCTCAAAACCTAATCAAATGGCCTCTGATTTAGGGTCTGTCAGTTTCATATTGATGGGACATGTCCCTAGAGATAACTCTCCAAATTTGAGCCCATTCTGAGGTCTCTAACCATAGAAACTAAATAACAATCCCAAGGCTATAAAACCTTCAAATATCTACGGCCTATGCCACTAGACCTATTCGCCAGTAGATCCTGATCTTGGAACTTTCTCCAAAGTTTCCAATCATACCCAGACCATTGATATTGACCTATTGAGCAATAAACCACCTTTTGTTGGACCCATTTTGACCCCCAATAGACCAGGGGTCAAAATGACCAAAATATCCTTTACCAGACGACCTCCAAATTGAATGCAACCACCTCCAACAAGTTTCAAATTTCAAATCAAACCTGTTGGACCAATTTCCAAGACTCTGGGTTCACCTGGTTGACCAAGTCAATATGGTTGACCTAAGAGGCTCATTAAGGGTCCAAACAGGTGATTTAACTGAAATGACATATCTAAGCCATAGAACCACTTCTGTTGGCCTTCAAATGTCATTTCAAACTTGTTGAGCCTAATCCCAGACCCCGAGTCAACCTGTTTGACCAAATCCAATAAAATTTATCTAAATGCACCTTAGTGGGCCCAATAGGCCCATTTAATCAAAACAAACTCTCTAGACCTTGAGACTACACCCAATAGACTCTAAATGTCATTTTAAATCAGTTGAAACGATTTCCAAACACTGGACCCACCTGGTTGACCAATTCAACCAAGATTGACCCTCTGGCCCATTAATGGCCCAAATAACCCATTAAACCCATTTCAAACTTCAAAACAGCTCCAAAACTTGGTTTAAATATTTTCTAATCGTGGCTCAATCATGCCTTAAACCTCGGTCAATCAAATCAAATGACTTTGACCAAGTCAACCCTATATTGATTGGTCAAATCCCCACTTATATGATCTAATACACTCAAACAACAACCTCCAAGCCTTAGGTTTATCATTCCAGCACCCATGGCATCCCTATAAGCCACCTTACTTATTGTTGACCAGTTGACTGGTCAACATGGTCAACAAACCCCTTTAAATGGCTAAAATGCCCAAATGGCTTGACCCAAGCTAGCTCACTCCCCATCAATCCATTCCAGCAACTTTATTTAATTCAAAAGCTCTTCCCCATGCCTCCTCAGCTGCTACTTGGCATAGGGACCAGTCAAACTATCAAACCTTGCTTTAAGGTGGTCAAATTTGGTCAAATGACCCCTTAAAGCTAATCCCCCTTAATCCAAATCATTCCAGTAGTTTAATTATCCTCTAGAACATTCATAGGACATTTCCCAGCCCTTGGATGAAGATCCAATGGCTCTTATAAACCCCACATGCTCTAGTTAAGACAAAACACCCTTTACACCTAACATGTCCTTGATCCGTCCTTGCCCTCTGCTCCCACCAAGTCCCAGGGCACGTGGCAGTCATCCAAGAGCTAATCCAGTCAATCTTAACTGTCTATCCTATCTAGAGTCTTTTTGAATAGGAAAAACCCTAGGAAATGGCTCTCATTCAATCCTTAGCACTCTCTCACCACCTCAAGCCTTTCCAACTGAGCTCTCTGCTCATTCGACCCTTTAACCACCTCCTCTTCACATCCCGACCAGAACCCAGCCGTTAAACCCCGCCGGTGAGTGGATTCCGGCGAGCTCAACCCCAAATCCATCCAAGGTCTATTTCGGGTGATTCGTGGCGTGTCGGAGCATGGATTCAACTAGGAACTAAATCGTGGACAATCTACAAGCTCAGATAATCCAAAAATGGTTCAATCCGTCAATTAAATCAATGTAAATCTCTAAACCTAGCTTAAGACACATAGAGTTAATTAACATTTTATTAAGCTCTTATTTAATATTTTAAGCATATCCCCATTGATTCTCTTTATCAAGGCAATCTATGTTTTAAATTTCAAATCATTTGATTCTCTGGTTTAAGAGAACTCAAAAAATGAATCTTTGGGCGTCACTCATAGTCTCTGGCGAGTGTACATTTTTTGGATCGTTGATCGCTCAATCAACGGTCCAGATCGAGCCTTTCGATGCCCTTGTCCGACCGTGTATCCGTTTCATTGTCTGGTTTTTGGTTTGGCGACATCTGGGCCTTCCATCCCAGACCGCGGGATTAGCTGCTCATCATCTGATCTCATGTAATCGGGATCGAACTGCGGGGCTTGATCTTCGTCATTGAATGGAACTGGCGATGATACAACGGCAGCTGTGCCAGGCTGACGTGGTTAAGTGAATATCGTGTGGACCCCAGCCGCAACCGCATTTTCGATCCAGCGAACCCCGTCGCACTGCATGGCATCCCCAGCCACCGTCGCGTTTTCGATCGAGTGTACCCCGTAGCGCCGCGTGGCATCTTCGGTCCCCAAATCATTTAAAATGATTTAAAAAGTCATATTTAAATCATTTTAAATCCAGAAAAATTCTAAAAAATTCTTAAAAATTAAATATAAGTAAAAAATTTTAAAATAACCTATCAAATTTCTTAGGAAAATTAAGATCTTCAATTTAAAATTAAAATTAATTTAAAATATTATATATTTTTAAATTATTTTAATTATGGAATATATCTTCTTTTAAATTAATAATCAATTAAAATTTGATTAAAATATTTTAGAGAACTCAAAATTTATATATATATATATATATATATATATATATATATATATATATATATATATATATATATATATATATATATATATATATATATATATATATATAAAGAAATTCATTTTTTTAAATCAGAGAAATTTAAATAAATTCAAATATTTTAATTTAAGATTTATTTTAAGATTAAAAGTTGATTTGTGTTAAATAATTTGAATTACTTATATATTCACATTTTTAAGTTAATAATTAATTGAATATTGTATTAAAATAGTTTCAAAATTTAAAATATATTTTAAATATTTCAAAATGATCTGAGATCCCTTCAGACATATTTTAAAATTATAGATAGTTAAATTTGAGAGCCTTGATTGAGGACTTTAAAAATTTTGGAACATAGTTGAGCTTGAATGAATAGTATTAATGGGGAGTGGTGATTAATCAATGAGCAATTACTTTATTAATTGTTCATTGATTAATCTCTTAATTAAATGAGTTTTATCTTGTTCTTTGCATGTTTAGGTTGTGCACACACCACTTAGCGTAGGCTTTCTTAGATTTAAGGACTTGCTTGATTGTGTGTGTTTATTCATATCTTGAGTTTAAGGGTTAGTTAAAACTTTGATTTGAACCTATTTAAACTTAGTGTCATTAAGGATAATAATTAAGGACTTGTTTAGAGAATCTTGAACCACTTAAACTTAGTGACACTCTCAGCCCATAGGAAGATTTTCACTAGTTTTAGACACTATTAAGCCCCCTAATTAATTTTCCTAAGTTTAAGCCTTAATTAAGCCTTAAAACACTCTAAAAAATACAATAAATCAAGATTAAGCCCAAAAAATATTCATAATACCTCTAGCTGACCAGAATCAAACCCTTAATCAATGAAAATTAAAAGCTTATTGATTTGACAGCAAATTAAACATTAATTTAATTTTAAGTAAAATTCATTATTTAATTAACATAATTAATTAAAAATAATTTAAAATTCCAAAAATTTCCCAAATACTAGGGAATCTCTTCTTAGGTCATTCCTTACCTTTGGAGCTGATTTCAAGGAGTTGGGACTTCATTTCGAGTAGAATTGCAAAAAGACCCTTTAATTAAGGATATTTAAAAATTCCAATAAATACATAAACTTCAAAAAATCATAACTAATTCAAAAAATATCTAAATTGGCCAAACTTACTTGCATTCAAATCATAATAAAGTCTAATATTTATTAAAAATATTAAAGTTCCAGAAAATCATCAAATTCAAAAAGTCAACAAACCGGTCAACTTTAAGTCAAAATCAGTTCAAAACTTCAAACCTTCGTAATAAAATGTAAAAAAATCCAATTTTAGTGTACTTATTGTCTAACTGATTGTATTAAGGTCTAGTATTTTAATAAAATTCTAATTTTCCAGAAAACACTCTTAATAAAAAATTTAATTTCTAACCCCTTAATTAAATGATTAAAATAATCCAAAAATTCATAAAAACTCAAAATCACTCTAAAACTCCAGAAAATATTAGTTAATGTTTAAAACACTCAACAAACCTTTTAAAACAAAACAACCATCCTGAAGATGAAGTTTATTGGCTGGACTACTCCAGGCTGTGGGGCTACGTGTCCTAAGGAGGCTTGTTCCTCAAGCCTGGTGGCACAACGCTATGAATGGATTCTAAGGGGTGTTAAACTTTAAAATAGATTAATTATTAATTATTTAACCTTTTAAAATCCTTAACTTAATCACATTAACCTGGTTTATCGGCTGGACTACTCCGAGCTGCGGGGCTACGTGTCCTAAAGAGGCTTTATTCCTCGAGCCTGGTGGCACAACGCCACGAACCGATTAATGAAAAACTTAAATTAATCAAACTCTTAAAATCAACAATCAAACACTTTAAGTAAAATTTATTAACTTTCAAACTTTAATCAAATTAAGACACTTAATTATACTGGGTACCACTAGGTAACCCAGGCCTACGAGCCTATTTGCTTAGCCCTAAGGAAGGTGAAATAAACTTTATGGCCTTGGTGTGAAACAAAGGTAGTTTCCAACAAATAATTAAGAATTAAGTTTAAAATTAATTCTAAGTCATTAAGATTCAAACTTTAATTAAATATCCCTCAAGCCTTTCAACCAATTGAACCTTAAGTAACTTTAATCAAATATCCTATTCAGGACATATCAAAACCACGCAGCCTATCTCACAGACTTTAGATGGTTTTCTAGTTTTAGGAAGGCCGTTATTTTACTTTTCCACCGTGTGCTAGTTTTTCAAGTTTTCACTTTTTACTGTTTGCTAACGTAGAATTAATGTGTTTGTTTACTTACTTCCTGCATTCTGTGATTGATTGCGCGTTAGATTTATCCCTAGGTTAGGGATGAATTATACTTGTTCAGTCTTATACAGGTGGCCATGCTCACACAGGGCGCTGAGATTAAAGGGGGCAACAAAAATAAATATATATATATTATATAATACTTTGCACAGGTGCTTCAGAAGATGCTTAAGACCCCCTTTAAAATTAAAGGAGCATGGCCAAGTGTGGCTCAAATAATGCATTTCAATTTTCAAATTATAACTGCTTGGGATAGTATATACAACTGCTGATTATTAGGATAACCTTGCAAGATCGAGTCTAGATTTTTCTTTTAAAATCAAATCTAATTTGATTTTATAAAGGTTATAAATTTTGGAAATGATTTGAGATTGGGATATGAATATCCAATTTGAATTTCAAAGAGTAGAAGACATCCCTAAAGGAGAGAGTCTTTTTCCATTTGGAAGTCAAATTAGGATGCTTTTCAAATATCCAAAAGGGAGAGATAACACCCCGTTAAAGGGGGAGTTTCTTTTCATTTGGATATCCGAAACTGACGAATCAATATATTCGTGAGAAGATGAAGAAATGTGCGATGAGAAGAATCCCAAATGTCAAAATTATTTATGTGTTAAGATTAGAAATCCGAGTTGTTGTCAGTGGCGCCCGGCCACTTTACTTATCTGCAAATTCTCACATGTAACATTATAAGGCACTTGCCTATGGACATTCAATTTGAGATATTTAATTTTATTGATTTATTTACCTGATTGTGCATTAGAACTGTATGCTTTTCTAGTCTTTTTATTTGCATGCCGTATTTGATTTAGCTTGGAATTTGATTTTAGGCTCTTAGGGGTTCGTCAAAAATTCTTCTACTCTAATTAAATAAAAATTTTAAGATAAGATACAAACTCTAAACGAATTTAAGAAGTAAGCTCGAACTCGCCGAGGGTTTTTCATGCATTCATATTAAATCTTCTCTACCTTGTTAGGCACCTCCCCTCCTGCGAGTTCTGGCAAACCACCTGGCTTATGAGGGTGCCGATCTGTCAAGGGGATGATGTGCAATCTCTAGGGAAAAATTTATTTTCTAAGCCAAAAATTTTTAAACTGCTACATATTGATTTATGCATTTTATCAAGTCGATTAGCATGCATTGCATTAGTAATGAATTTAAAAAGAGGCTAATATTTAATTGCATTTATGCAGACATTCAAATACCCAACATAAGTCAAAGGGGTCAATTAGGATCCGCTCTAGATGTCGGGCCCAACTCTACAAACTCAATCTAATTAACATCCCTACCACTCTACATAAATTGACTGGATTCATAATTTTAAAGCACCTAGGTGGATTAGCTGGCTCCCTAATCCAGGGCGGGGTAAGTCCAGATTTGCACTGCATTAGCTGGGTTCGGGTTACTTTCTCAGTACTCAATTTAGACTTAGGTTCCGAGGCTGGCTCAGGCTATAAGACCTCACTCTCCGGGAATCTAATCCCAATATTTTAATAAAATTGAGTACTCAAATAAAAAATCTCTTTCAATCAAACTCGAGCCCAACACTTAGGATAGGTTAAGGTGTTTCTGAAGTAATTTAGAATCTCAAAGCACCTCCTACTTCTCCTCCTTTGACTCCAAAAATAAGTGCTCAACATTTAACCAATCCCATTTAAAAATTCCTATCCTTTTTCTCCTTTGATATCAATCTTTGAAAATCTTAAATGAAATTTCTATCGATATTTTAATCGAGAGTATTCATAGGGAACTCCAGTTTCCTACGATGAAATTAACTATGAGGGCTTGCACTCGTAGGAGATTTAGAAACCCAGACCTAATTTTCAAAATTAAGTTTTCAAAACCTCTAATTAATTATCTTTGGGAATTCAAATAAAAAAAAAATGGCGATCGTTATCGTCATATTCAAATAATCAGTAATAGGTAATATCATCTTTCTTCGAGAAGATATATTATTTTATTATCATTATTTTGATTATGAAATTAACGATCTCTTATTCGAATTATTATAGTTAAATAATTGATTGAATGTCATTTTGATCTTCCGAGATCATATGTTGTTCCCCCTTGAGTTTGACTATGATAATTTGGATAAATTTAAAGTTCTGAAATTTGAACCCATTAGGGAACGATATGATCACCTCCCGAGGTGATATACTGTTCCTAATGACGTGTTTAATTTCAAAATTCAAAAAATTAATATTCCTAAAGAAAATTAATCCTTTTTCAAAGCTACATTTTCAATCAAAATAGAGCATAGAGTTTATTTCTGGATGTGTTGACTGAAAAGCTGATAAAAAGAGTTCTAATTATAAGAACAAATGATCAAGTCTACCAACCTTCTCTCAAAATTTTGGCAAATGAATCTTCCAAATAAATAAGCTAAGAGGCATGTTTATAAGTTTATGAATATCCAGATTATTGATGATTCTTATTGAGATTGAATAGAAGTAATCGACTGTCCCCCATTGCAATATAATTTATGTTATGTGGATCAAACTAACATGCTTGAACTTAAGCCAAACTGCAAAGCTTCCGCCGATAATGGTGCTTTGGGCTTGCAATTATTGTTCTCTATTCTCACTTAGTGTTTGGTAAAATTTCATTTCAATCACAAATTTGACTCCTCTCTAAGTATCATGACAATTACATAATGTAAATTTAAAATATCTCAGCATTCTACCCACTTTGAATGGTTCAAAATGCTTCTACTTCCTTTTTTTCAAATCACTCAAACATTTGAAAAGAAAATTCTAGAAATCTAAATGAATTGTATGGTTGAAATTGTGTACTTTCATGCTTAAGTTATAATGATGATTAGAGAGAACATGAATGCTCAGAGATACAAATTTGAAAGAATCTTTAAAGGCAAAAGCTTATGTTAAGTCATATGTGGAGAAAGAAATTGAACGACAAAGTAGAAATCCAGCACGAATTATCAAGAGTTTCAATCCCCTACTTAAAAGAATAGACTATGATTTGCCAAAATTTATTATCAATGTTATTATATAAGATTTTATTTTTTCATGAAGAGTTTTTTTGTTCCTTCCTTAATAACTTGTTTATTTATAATGCAAATCAAAGAGTTTACTTTAAACCCTTTGAATATACATCCACTAGCTCTCATGATTTCTAATATTCCGTTCTCCTTTCTTATATGAAGGTTATAATATGGAAATGGATAGAAGTTGGATGTATTGTTCAAGGAGTAATATGGTTTCTAAAGGAGAAAAACACTTTCTAAATTTTGCATTCAGTAATGGAAGTTCAAGTGGAATGATATTATGCCCATGTAGAGATTGTGGAAATGGCATTTGTAGGACAAGAGATGATGTTGAAGCTCATTTGCTTTGGAGAGGATTCAAACCTAGATATTACCATTGGACTTCTCATGGGGAAGCTTCATTTTAAAATGGCATATGATCCCATTCTCTCATTGCTAATGATGTAAATGATGACATGGAAGGGTTATTAAATGATGTAGTTAGGTTTAAAAGTAATACTGCAGATGAACGAGAAGAAATTAATAAACCAAATGCAAATGCTGCAAAGTTTTACATGTTGATAAGTGACTTACAACAAGAATTATTTCCTAGACGTAAAAAGTTTTCAAAACTTGACTTTCTTGTTAGGCTACTTCAGCTTAAATGCCTTGGTAATTGGACTCAAAAATCATTTACAATGTTGCTTGACATGTTAAGGGAAGAAATTGAAGATATTCATCTATGAAAGTCTTATTAAGAGACAAAGAAGATAATTCAAGATTTGGGCTTAAGTTATAAAAAATGTGATGCATGTCACAATGATTGCATTTTATATTGGGTTCCTCATGAATTTAATAATGAAAGTGATATTTTTAATGAGTCAAGATGGGTTGCAGAAGATAACACTTCAAAAGATATATCAAGTAAAAAAAAAATAAAAACGTTGCATGAAAAGTCATGTGGCACTTCCCATTAACATCAAGATTGCAGAGATTATTCATGTCATCTAAGACTGCATCATATATGATATGGCATAAAGAAGATCGCATAAACGATGGTTGCATGAGGCATCCAGCTGACACTCCTGCTTGGCAGCACTTAGACTACCAAGATACAAATTTTGCTACATATCCTAGAAATGTACGATTTGGTTTAGCATCATATGGATTTAATCCATTTGAGACAATGACTTCAACTCATAGTACTTGGCCTGTTGTATTGATGTCATATAATTTTTCACTTAACCTGTGTATGAAATCACAATACATGATGCTTTCTTTGCTTATTCCTAGGCCAATTCAGCTTGTAAATGATATTGATGTTTATTTACAACCACTTGTGGCTGAGTTAAAAGAGTTATGGAAAATTGGTGTGCAGACTTACGATGTTTGTTCTAAGGAGAATTTTCAAATGTGAGCTGCATTATTATGGACTATAAATGATTTTCCATGTTATGCTAACTTATCGGGTTATAGTACAAAAGGGAAATTTACACGCCCTATTTGTCAAGAGAGAACATGTTATGAGTGGTTACATTTTAGTCATAAAAGATGTTATATGGGACATCGGAGGTTCTTAGATCACGATTATGTTGATAGAAAAGATAGACAATCTTTTAATGGTTATGAAGAACATGGGACAATACCACCACCAATTAATGGAGCTAAAATTGTTGATATGTTAAGAAGTATAAATGTGAAGTTTGGAAAGAAAACATCTGCTAATCCTAATTTTACTTATAATTGGAAGAAGCTTAGTACATTTTTCAAGTTGTTGTACTGGGAAAAAAAATCTTTTCCGCCATAACTTAGATGTTGTGCATATTGAAAAGAATGTATATGATAAGCTTTTGGGTACATTATTGGATCTTGATGGAAAGACAAAAGATCATTTGAATGCACATAAAGACATGAAAAAAATGGTAATACGCCCTACATTGCACCCTACTTGTACTTCATTTGGATATACTTATTTATCTACTGCATGCTTTACAATGAACAAAAAAGAAAAAGAAATTTTTTGTAAAGTCTTGAAAAATAGTAAAGTGTCAGATGGATATGCATCAAATATTTCAAGATGAGTGGAACTGAAATCATTGAAAATACTTGGATTAAAGAGCCATAATCATCATATAATATATAATACAACAATTGCTTCCATTATGCTTAAGATGATCTTGCCTAAGTCGGTTCGCTCTTCCCGAATTCATCAAAGTCATTTTTTTAAAGGCTTGTACTCTAAAGTTCTTCTCCGAATTGTGCTTCTTAGACTGGAAAAAGAAATTACATTTACAGTTTGCCATCTTGAAAAGATATTTCCTCTTGCTTTTTTTGATATCATGGTGCATTTGACAATTCACTTGGCCACCGAGACAAGGATTGGAGGTCATGTATATTATCGTTGGATTTATCCAATTGAAAGGTTAATAATTATTTCATGTATTATTATTTCTTTTATTATATCCAACTTTAATAAAAAAATTGTATCATTTATCAAACAATTTTTTTAGACTTTTGGGAAAGTTAAAGTCATATGTTTGTCCAGAGGAATCAATTGCAAAAGGCTATATTGCGGAAGAATGTTTAACATTTTGCTCTTTATATTTTGCTGAGCATGTGGAAACAAGGCATAATCAACTTGGAATAAATGAGTTGGATGAAAATATTTTGAATGAGGGACTTAACATCTTTGATACAAATGGTCGGGCACTTGGAAAAAGAGTGGTCAAGATCTTCAATTATGACACACTCATAAAAGCACATCGATATGTCCTTTTCAATTGTGAGGAAATAGAGCCATATGTTAGGAAAAAAATTAGTTGAAGAATACATATTTTCTTTTATTTATATAATTATTATTAAATTATTCTTATAAAATTTATGATTATTGTTAGGAAAATTGCTATTTGCATGTTTTACATTCTTGCAACTTGTATAGTTTTGATGATTCCAAATATTATTATTTTATGTGTTGTTATCTCCTAACATTTTTTGGAATATTTGTTTTTGCTCTAGTGTGTACTAACATTTTAGGAAAATCAACTCCAAGATATGAAGACTTGTAATCAAATTCAACAAATATTCATAAGTTTTGAAATGAGAGAGAGTGATTGTAATTGAGTGAAAAATCATAAAATACACACTTGGGGAACAATTTTGTGAACTGATCGTACGGGACGAACATAGTTCGTAGGGGATGATCATGTCAATTACCCCTAAGAAGAGCAATGGATCGAACAGGAGGGAGAAAATTTTTCTAAGTCCTAATCGTCCAGGACGAATTTAATATTCATCTCAGGACGAACGTCTCGGGATTCTCACTTTCCATTGTTCGTCAGGACAAAATTTATGGTTCATCCCAGGATGAACATCTCTGTATTCTCACCATGCTCTGTTTGTCCAGACAAAAAATAATGTTCATCCCCGGACGAATGTCTCTATTTTGAAGCTTGCACTGTTCGTCTAGACAAAAATAAGGTTCATCCCAGGACGAACGTCTCTGTATTGAAGCTTGCTCTGTTCGTCCAGACGAAATGAAACTTCATCCCAAAATGAAAGTCTCTGTATGAAATCGTCCCAGGACGAAATCTGTTCGTCACAAGATGAACTGAACTGACTTACGTCAGTTGGTTACGTCCTGAAGAATTTTGGGAAACCGACCTATGAAATAACTGTTTAGTACTGGACGAACTTTGTTCGTACGGGACGATTAGGGTGTACGAACATAACTCATACCAATATATATAAGGTTCGTTTCCGACAATTTAAGTAAAATCATCCAGGACGATCCACGATCGTATGGGACGATCCACTGCGTACAAAATTAAAAACTTGTAGTTTTTGGGCAGTTTTTCTTGTCTTTTTGTATAAATAGTTCAAATTTGACTGCCACCCAATCTTTTTGCTTATTAATCTTTGTGCCTATTAGAAGAAGAGTAAAGGAAAGCGTGAGAGAGAGCATTCAAAGAAGGATTTCTACCACTGGAGCATGAAGGCTTCGCTTGGTGTTCAAAGGTAAGATTTCCAACTTGTGATTTGAGATTACTTCACTCTTTTTTCTTCCTTCCTTCTAGATTTCTAGTGAAGAGATCTGTCAAGGAGATCCGATTCTCTACCGACACTTGGAGAGAGGGAACAGCCGAAGGGTTCTCTGCCCACACTAGAAGAGTGTGAAAGGACGAAGGGTTCTCTGCCCACACTAGGAGAGTGTAAAAGGATGAAGGGTTCTCTGCCCACACTAGGAGAGTGTGAAAGGACGGATGGTTTTCTGCCAACACTGGGGATTGTGTAAAAGGATGATGGTTCTCTACTGCACCGGGTAGTGGTGAAAAGAGTGTTTGTAAAGGCTTCTCCGCCTTGCTGTGGGTGCAGAAGGAGAGACACTATTGGTATTAGTGCAATACTTAGAGGGTGCCTCTGAGGAGTGGATGTAGGTCTGGTTTAGACCGAACCATTATAAATCTTGTGTCGTTTATTTTATTGCTTTTTATTTTCCGCATTTTTCTTTTGTTTTAAAAATTTGTGGTTGAAAAACCTTTCTATAAAAATTTTATTAAAAGTTTAATTTCGGTTCAACTAAAATTTAAAAGAGGGTTAAGTTTTAAAAATACCAATTCACCCCCCTCTTGGTAGCCTTGAGACATTAACTTAGGTCTAACAACCTATTCACTAGACTCAACAATTATATATAATGAACATTACAATATATTTAAAGAAATGATAAGACAAAAAAGGTCTCGCTATGGAGAGCATGAAGCTAAAATAGTGCACAATAAGGATTTCATTTCTTGGTTTGCAAATAAGGTTAGTGTTATAATGCTAATGTAATTTACATGATAATTTTTACTGATTACATCTACTTTATTTTAATAGATTGCTTCAATTGATCCATTGAAGGATGATACTATCTCGACTGATTTGATGCGCTTGGCTAGAGGTCCGTCCAATGTTGTCACTCTATACAAGAAATACCTTATAAATGTTTTTCATTTTCAAGTTGTAGATTTGATGAGAAAAAGAAAATCTCAAAACTGTGGAGTGATGGTTAAAGCTCTAACTTCAAGCTTTGCTAGTATAAAAGATAAGAACATTATTTCAAGTAACTTGACATAATATGGGATCTTAAAAAATATAATTGAATTGGATTACACAGTAGAGCGAAGTGTTGTTTTATTAAAATATGATTGGATTTCTAAAGGAAAAAGACTGAAGGATGATGAGGATGGCTTCATCTTGACTAATTTCAATAAAATTAAATGACATCAAGAACCTTTTATTCTTGCTTCTCAAGTTTAACAAGTTTTTTATGTGGAAGATCCTATTGATTCTATATGGTATATTGTTGTTACAACGTCACCAAGAAATGATATTAATAACATTCACATAGACACGAATGTTGATGACTACTTGCAAAGTGATACTTCTATTTAACAGTATTTTATTGATGATGAAGTTCAGTGGACTAGAGATTAAGTTGATGGCATTATACTAGAGTAATTGATTTGTGTACTGTTTGTTGCAAATCTATATTTTCATGGCTTGTGTTTTGATGATTGACAAACACTACTTCTCTTGGACTACTTGTTGCTTCTAACTTTTCAGGAATCGAAGACCGGACGATCAAGAAGAAGCCAAGTTCAAGATTGCGTAGGTTTAATGTTGAGTCAGTCTGTACTTTTGTTTCTCTCTTTTTGAGTCTACTTGTAATGGTCAAAGAGACTGATGCTAAGTAACCCTACACACACACACTTGAGAGACTTAGAATTTCTATTTTTGCCCACATCGGCCAGGCCGATATTCAAATCGTCCTGGACGATCAGCTTAAAACAGAAAGTCTAATTAAGGATTCTTAATTAAGGCAGCCGACATTAACATATCGGCCTGGACGATATGTGTATCGGCCAGGACGATAAGCTCAAAATAGAAAGAAGTAGCCGCCTTAGACAGTTAAGGTATACTGTATTTTTAAATTATCGGCCAAGACGATACCCATATCGGCCTGGACGAAATTACCAAATTATGCCTTAATTGATCAGGAAATCAAGGGAGTAATTAAGGATGATTGATACGATCATATCATCCTAAACGATCGCAGGATCGGTCAGGACAATACATTCAAAATCCTTGAGTTGCTTCAGGATGATAAATATCGGCCAGATCATAAATAGGGCGATGCTCAGGACGATTTGCCTCTGATTTGAACTAATAGGCCAGAACGATCATATGATCGGCCAGGACTATCAAGCCAAATTTTAATCGTCCAGGACTGTTCCCAGGGCGATGCTCTGGACGATCTTCTTTGATTTGTACTTATCGGCCAGGCCGATGTACATATCGGCCGGGACGATAAAGTCGGCTACTTGCAATTAATGAGCTCCTTGAGAACTCTTCTATTTAAGAGCTCTTGTCCAAACGTTTTAGAAGACTTTTGGCTGCTGCCTTGACCTGAGAAGACCTTGAGGAGAGAAAGAGAGAGAGGGAAAGAGAGAGGATCTTGTGAGGGGGAGCTTGTGAGGGGGATTCACAAGGGTTGCTTCAAGGATCGCTCTGCTTGTCTTTCTTCTGGAGGTTCTCGTCCGTGGAAGGGTCGGTAAAGGTAAGGAGTTTGCTTTTGGTTGTGGTTCTCTGCCAGCTTCAGGAGGAAGCAAAACGAGGTTCTTGTAAGGGCTTCTCCGCCTAGCCGTGGGGGCTAAAGGAGAGTCACATTTTGTAGTGCAATACTTGGAGGGTGCCTCCAAGGAGTGGACGTAGGTCGAATCGACCGAACCACTATAAATCTTGTGTTCTTATTTTTGCTTCCGCACTTTTTAAATTTCGCATTAATTTCTTATGGTGTGATTTGGTTTGTGATTTTATTTCTTTATCTTAAAAGATTTTTTAAATACCAATTCACCCCCCTCTTGGTTAGCTTGGGACTAAGTTCATAGGGCTTAACATCCCGAACGAAATTTCAAGTGGTATCAGAGTTGGATTCAAAAATTTAAGTTTGAAAACTTTTTGAATTTGATCCATGGCTAACATTGGGAATCGTAACACTACGGAAGGGTATTTCATTACCCGACCTCCCCTGTTAGATAACCTACCTTTTGATTTTTGGAAAACCCGCATGTCAACGTTTTTACAATCTACTGATTATCGCATGTGGATGCTTATTCAAGAAGGTTATTCTCCACCTTCTCGTGAAATTAACGGTATTAAAACTGAAGTTGCTTTTACTGAATGGACTTTCGATGAACGTGATTTGGCTCAATTAAATGCAAAGTGTTTGAACTATTTTTTCTATGCTTTGAAATCTGAGGATTACATGCGTGTTTCAACTTGCAAAACTGGTAAAGAGATTTGGGATAAATTATGCATCACCTATGAAGGTACTAATGAAGTTAAGCAATCCCGTTTAAACATTCTCTTGCATGACTACGAACTTTTTCGTATGAAACCTCATGAATCAATTTCTGACATGTACACTAGGTTTACTCAGATTGTTACTTCAATGTATGCACTAGGAAAAGAGCTTTCAAATTTTGAAAAAGTTAATAAGATTTTGAGATGCTTGCCTTCGTCTTATGATGCAAAAATTACTGCCATTACTGAATCCAAAGATTTGAACACCTATTATATTGATAACTTACTTGGCTCACTCATTGCTTACAAGAAAGGGGTGAATCAAAGAAATCTTGATGCAGGTGAGAAGAAAAAGGAGAAAATAATCGCACTGAAGGCACACAAATCAGAGTCTGAATCTTCCGGGTCTGAAAGCGATGAAATTGCCTTCATCACAAGGCAATTCAAAAGCTTTCTAAGGAAAAAACAAAAGCATCATCAAAGTTGGAGAAAAGGTAAGGATCATAAACATATTAAAGAATCTTTTGATGTTGTTTGTTTTGAATGCAGGAAGCCTGGACATGTGAGAACTGACTGCCCTACACTTAGAGACCAATCAAGCAAAAGAAAAAGTGAGGAGAAAGCTAAGCCTAGGAAGAACAAGAAGAAAAACCAAAGGAGCTTTTGGGCAGAATCTGGTACTGACTCCTCTGAGACTGAACCAGAGGTAGAAACTACAAACTTTTGTTTTATGGGAAAAGTTCAAAGTGATCAAGAAGAGGTATGTGAACTTTCCTACGATCAACTTCTTGAAGTCTCAAAGAAAATTCATGCATCATATAGGAAATTAAAGAAAACTCATGCTAGCTTAAAACTAGAATTTTTAAATCTACAAAAAGAGCATGAAATTTTAATTAAAGACCATCAAACAATTGATTCAAATCACATGACTTTACTTGATGAATTTGATGAGTTAAATAAAAATCATTGTGAGTTAGTTGAAGAGCTTGATGCATTAAAAATAACACACACATCACTTGAATTAGATTTTAAGAAGTCTAAAGAGATAGAGAAAAATTTGAGGATTGAAAATGAAGTTTTAAAAAGCACAAATTTGAAGATTCAAAATGATTTAGAAGCATGTTAGAAAACTAGGATGACATCTACTTTAGATCAATTGCCAAAACCTAGGAAAAGGCATTATAACTCAAATCACTTAAGAAATCCCTTTCCTAGAGTTAGATGATTTTCATGTGGCATGCTAGGACACATCTCTCATACTTGCACGATTCACCATAGTACGTATTGGATGTGGAGACCTAAGGTGCATGATCCACAGCATACCACACACGCATTGCATTCTTCTCTTCATAAGAAGGAACCCAAACCTTCTTGGGTTCCTAAATCTAACATTTGATAATTTTGCAGGAGGGCTCTCACAAAAGACCTCTTGAGAGTATGTGGTACCTGGATAGTGGATGCTCTCGACATATGACTGGTGATGCTAGCCAGTTTATTGTACTAGAGTTCAGGACTGGAGGCAAGGTTACTCTTGCAGACAACACCACCAGGAAGGTGGTAGGAGCAGGTATAATTGGCAATTCCAAGAACCTTATGATTGAAAATGTTTTGCTTGTAGATGGATTGAAGCACAACTTGCTCAGCATCAGTCAATTCTGTGACAAAGGCTTCATCGTGCAGTTCTTTATGGATTCATGCATTGTAAGTTTAAGTAACAACACTATTTTGCCGGGAAAGAGGATCAACAACGTCTACATGCTTGATTTAAATAACATTGAATGTGCTGCTTCTTTTTGCTTAAAAACTGTGATTGATGATTCTTGGTTGTGGCACAGGAGGCTTTGTCATGCAAGTATGAAAAGCCTTAGGAAAGTGACCCTAAAAGATCTAGTTAGAGGTGTCCCCAAACTTAAGTTTACAAAAGACCACCTTTGTGATGCCTGTCAACTAGGAAAGCAAGTCCACTCCACTTTTCACCCCATCAAGGACATTAGCACCTCTAGACCTTTAGAAGTCCTTCACATGGATTTGTTTGGACCCATTAGCACGGCTAGTTTGGGAGGGAAAGTCTATGGTTTTGTGATTGTTGATGACTACTCGAGGTTCACTTGGACTAGATTTCTTTCACATAAAAATGAGTCTTTTGAGGAGTTTAAAACATTTTCTATTTGGATTCAGGAGAAGCTAGGTTGTGAGATTTTGACCATCCATAGTGATCATGGGGGAGAATTTGAAAATGAAAGATTTAGAGATTTTTGTGAGGATAAGGGGATTAGTCACAATTTTTCAGCCTCTAGGACCCCTCAGCAGAATGGGGTAGCTGAAAGGAAGAACCGGACCTTGGTGGAAGCCGCTAGAGCCATGCTTGCTGAGTATTCACTTCCAAAATACTTTTGGGCTGAAGCGGTTAACACAGCTTGTTATGTGTTGAATAGGGTGAATGTTAGAGCCAAATTAGAGAAGACACCCTATGAGATCCTTAAGGGTAGGACACCCAATCTTTCCCACCTTCATGTCTTTGGTTGTAAGGTTTTCATTCACAACAATGGGAAATCTCACTTGGGAAAATTTGATCCTAAATCTGATGAGGTAGTATTCTTGGGATATTCTAGTGTTGGGAAGTCATTTAGGGTGTTTAACAAGAGAACTTTAATGGTGGAAGAGACAACCCATGTAAATTTTGATGAGTCTGAGCCGAAGAAACATGGAGTAGAAGATGATGATATTGGAGAGATTACTAGTGGAGTAGAGAATTTGGGAAGGGGTGTGAGCACCTAAGTAATGAAGGAGTAGAAGGTGTCACCCAAGGAGTAGAGAACTTTGTTGAAAGGGGAGAAACTTCACACACTTTGCCTAGAGATTGGAGATACTCTACAAGTCACCCCAAGGATTTGATCTTAGAAGACCCTTCTAGTGGAGTTAAGACTAGACATGGACTTAGGAAGGAGGTGAACCACTCTGCCTTTATTTCTATGACTGAACCCACCACCATTAACCAAGCCCTTTCTGATGAGTTTTGGATTTTAGCAATGCAAGAAGAGTTGAATCAATTTGTTAGGAATGATGTTTGGGAACTTGTGGAAAGACCTAAAGGACAAAGTGTAGTTGGAACAAAGTGGGTCTTTAAGAACAAAGTGAATGATTCAGGAGTGGTGGTGAGGAATAAAGAAAGATTGGTGGCTAAGGGGTACAATCAAATAGAAGGGATAGACTTTGAGGAGACTTTTGCCTCTGTAGCTAGATTGGAAGCCATTAGAGTGCTATTAGCCTTTGCCTGTTATAAAGGATTTAAGCTTTTTCAAATGGATGTCAAGAGTGCCTTTTTAAATGGGGAGATAAAAGAAGATGTGTTTGTAGAACAACCTCCAAGTTTTGAGAGCTCCCAATTTCCAAATCATGTGTTTAAATTGAAAAAGGCATTGTATGGTTTAAAGCAGGCACCAAGAGCTTGGTATGAGAGGCTTAGCACATTCTTACTAGAAAGGGAGTTTGTCAAGGGAAGTGTAGACACCACCCTTTTTCTTAGGAGAGTTGGAGATGATTTACTCATTATTCAAATTTATGTGGATGACATACTCTTTGGATCTTCAAATAAAATTTTGTGTGATGATTTTTCTAAAACAATGAGTAGAGAGTTTGAGATGAGTTTGATGGGAGAATTGTCCTACTTTTTGGGGTTTAGCATAAAACAATTGGAGGATGGAACTTTTCTAAATCAAATAAAATACATAAAGGACATTTTGAAGAAATATGAGATGGACAAAGCCAAGCCAATTAACACTCCCATGACTTCTAGTCCTCCATTGGACAAGGACCCAAGTGGTAAGTCTGTTGATCAGAAGAAGTATAGAGGCATGATTGAATCCTTACTTTACTTGACTGCGAGCCGACCTGACATCATATTTAGTGTTTGCCTTTGTGCTAGGTTTCAGGCTGACCCTAAGGAATCCCACATGATTGCTGTTAAAAGGATTTTTAGATATCTTTTGGGGACACAAGGATTAGGGATTTGGTACCCTAGACATAGCACTTCTTTTGAGATTATTGGTTTTTCTGACTCTGATTTTGTAGGATGCAAGGTGGATAGAAAGAGCACTTCTGGAACTTGTCAATTCATTGGACAATCTTTGGTCTCTTGGTCTAGTAGGAAGCAAAACTCTGTTGCTCTTTCCACTGCTGAAGCTGAATACATTGCTCTTGGAAGTTGTGTGGCCCAAGTCCTTTGGTTAAAATAACAGGTATTGGATTTAGGATTACATGTAAGTACCATCTCAATCTTTTGTGACAATACTAGTGCCATATGCATCTCTAAGAATCCTATCCAACATTCAAGGACTAAACACATTGACATTAGGCATCACTTCATTAGAGATCATGTGACTAAGGGAGACATTGAGTTACACCATGTGACAACTGAAAATCAACTGGCAGACATCTTCACTAAACCACTGGCCTTCGATACTTTCAGCTCTTTAAGGACCAGGTTGGGTGTGATTGACATAAATGCATGAAAACTTTTTATTTTCTTTTGTTTTTCTTTTGCTTTTTATTTTCGTTTACATTTGTTTCCTTTTTGTTGTTTTAGCTTTTTTTTTGTGTTTTACTTTTCTTTTTCCTTCTCTTTACTTAGTTTTCATAACCATTGCTAATATGGTATTATATTCCTTGTCCTTGTCGTTGGAAATTTGTAAACAAAATGTTTTTATCTACTCAATCTCTTAAATGGTAGGAATATTTTGTGATTGTGTCTCTTTCTCTAACCTATTTTAGTGGCATAGTTTTCTTCTCTAATCAAAAATCTATCTCAAGTTAAAGATTGGTTATGGAATTGCGATCTTGTCTTAAGCTTGCTTAAGCAAATCTATCTTATACTTATAATGTTTAAAGTCCTTTTATCACATCAAAATTTCTCGTTACTCTTGTCCTTGATTATTAATTCTGCTTGTGATAACTCTTCCTTTTGTTAGAGAGAGTACTCCTATTCTCTAATATATGAGAAGATATATTCACAACTTTGTCTTTAAAAGATTATAAAAGAGAATATAGCTTGCAAAAAGAACAAAATTTGGCCAATGATGCCAACAAAAGATGCGCAAAGACGCCAAAAATTGAACAAAAAAATCTATAAAAAAAAATGCGCAAAGCGCCACGATATTGACAAGAGGCATAAAATGAGCCCACTCCAAAGCAAGCTACTCTCTCTTTTTAAATCTTTTAGAACTTAGAAGTGTTGGTTACCAAAGACTTGACTTCGATTAACTTGAGATTGTGACAATTTTACTTTACCTCATTATTGTATGAAGATGGTTTTTTCTTAAGCCAAGTGATAGGTGGATTCCTTTTTCTCATATCCAATTTAATCCTTGAGTTAGGTCATTGATTTCAAAAGACGATTCTACCCTAAAAAATGTCTGAGCTAAGGGTAGCCATGATCGAATATTCTACTATTCTATAGATTGATGAGCTTATTAACACATTAACTCACAAATTTTTTTTGAATCAATCACATGGAATACTATATCATGTTCATGCCTTGGTTAAAAAAAAAAAAAGAGGAGGATCTCTTTTGCTTTGCTTTCTTGTACCCTTCTTTTTGATATGTCAAAAGGGGGAGAAGTGTATGAGATTCCTCTTTTCATCAATCTTGAAATCTTTTGCTATTTTTTTCGTAGTGTTTTGCCATTATCAAAAAGGGGGAGATTGTTGCAAATCTATATTTTCATGGCTTGTGTTTTGATGATTGACAAACACTACTTCTCTTGGACTACTTGTTGCTTCTAACTTTTCAGGAATCGAAGACCGGACGATCAAGAAGATGTCAAGTTCAAGATTGCGTAGGTTTAGGGTTGAGTCAGTCTGTACTTTTGTTTTTCTCTTTTTGAGTCTACTTGTAATAGTCAAAGAGACTGATGCTAAGTAACCCTACACACACACACTTGAGAGACTTAGAATTTCTATTTTTGCCCACATCGGCCAGGCCGATATTCATATCGTCCTGGACAATCAGCTTAAAATAGAAAGTCTAATTAAGGATTCTTAATTAAGGCAGCCGACATTAACATATCGGCCTGGACGATACGTGTATCGGCCAGGACGATAAGCTCAAAACAGAAAGAAGTAGCCGCCTTAGACAGTTAAGGTATACTGTATTTTTAAATTATCGGCCAGAACGATTCCCATATGGGCCTTGACGAAATTACCAAATTATGCCTTAATTGATCAGGAAATCAATGGAGTAATTAAGGATGATTGATACGATCATATCGTCTTGGATGATCGCAGGATCGGCCAGGACGATACATTAAAAATCTTTGAGTTGCTTCAGGATGATAAATATCGGCCAGGTCATAAACAGGGCGATGCTCAGGACGATTTGCCTCTGATTTGAACTAATAGGACAGGACGATTGTATGATCGGCCTGGACTATCAAGCCAAATTTTAATCGTCCAGGACTGTTCCCAGGGCTATGCTCTGGCCGATCTTCTTTTATTTGTACTGATCGGCAAGGCCGATGTACATATCGGCCGGGACGATAAAGTCGGCTACTTGCAATTAATGAGCTCCTTGAGAGCTCTTCTATTTAAGAGCTCTTGTCCAAACGTTTTAGAAGACTTTTGGCTGCTCCCTTGACCTGAGAAGACCTTGAGGAGAGAAAGAGAGAGAGGGAGAGAGAGAGGATCTTGTGAGGGGGAGCTTGTGAGGGGGATTCACAAGGGTTGCTTCAAGGATCGCTCTGCTTGTCTTTCATCTGGAGTTTCTCGTCCGTGGAAGGGTCTGTAGAGGTAATGAGTTTGCTTTTGGTTGTGGTTCTCTGCCAGCTTCAGGAGGAAGCAAAAGGAGGTTCTTGTAAGGGCTTCTCCGCCTAGCCGTGGGGGCTAAAGGAGAGTCATGTTTTGTAGTGCAATACTTGTAGGGTGCCTCCAAGGAGTGGACGTAGGTCGAATCGACCGAACCACTATAAATCTTGTGTTCTTATTTATGCTTCCGCACTTTTTAAATTCCGCATTAATTTCTTGTGGTGTGATTTGGTTTGTGATTTTATTTCTTTGTCTTAAAAGTTTTTTTAAATACCAATTCACCCCCCCTCTTGGTTAGCTTGGGACTAAGTTCATAGGGCTTAACATCCCGAACGAACTTTCAAGTGGTATCAGAGCTGGATTCGAAAATTTAAGTTTGAAAACTTTTTGAATTTGATCCATGGCTAACATTGGGAATCGTAACACTACGGAAGGGTATTCCATTACCCGACCTCCCCTGTTCGATAACCTACCTTTTGATTTTTGGAAAACCTGCATGTCAACGTTTTTACAATCTACTGATTATCGCATGTGGATGCTTATTCAAGAAGGTTATTCTCCACCTTCTCGTGAAATTAATGGTATTAAAACTGAAGTTGCTTTTACTGAAAGAACTTTTGATGAACGTGATTTGGCTCAATAAAATGCAAAGTGTTTGAACTGTTTTTTCTGTGCTTTGAAATCTAAGGATTACATGCGTGTTTCAACTTACAAAACTGGTAAAGAGATTTGGGATAAATTATGCATCACCTATGAAGGTACTAATGAAGTTAAGCAATCCCGTTTAAACATTCTCTTGCATGACTACGAACTTTTTCGTATGAAACCTCATGAATCAATTTCTGACATGTACACTAGGTTTACTCAGATTGTTACTTCATTGCATGCACTAGGAAAAGAGCTTTTTAATTATGAAAAAGTTAATAAGATTTTGAGATGCTTGCCTTCGTCTTATGATGCAAAAATTACTGCCATTACTGAATCCAAAGATTTGAACACCTATTCTATTGATAACTTACTTGGCTCACTCATTTCTTACGAGCAAGGGGTGAATCAAAGAAATCTTGATGTAGGAGAGAAGAAAAAGGAGAAAATAATCGCACTGAAGGCACACAAATCGGAGTCTGAATCTTCCGGGTCTGAAAGCGATGAAATTGCCTTCATCACAAAGCAATTCAAAAGCTTTCTAAGGAAAAAACAAAAGCATCATCAAAGTTGGAGAAAATGTAAGGATCATAAACATATTAAAGAATCTTCTGATGTTGTTTGTTTTGAATGCAGGAAGCCTGGACATGTGAGAAATGACTACACTACACTTAGAGACCAATCAAGCAAAAGAAAAAGTGAGGAGAAAGCTAAGCCTAGGAAGAACAAGAAGAAAAACTAAAGGAGCTTTTGGGCAGAATCTGGTACTGACTCCTCTGAGACTGAACCAGAGGAAGAAACTACAAACTTGTGTTTCATGGGAAAAGATCAAAGTGATCAAGAAGAGGTATGTGAACTTTCCTACGATCAACTTCTTGAAGTCTCAGAGAAAATTCATGCATCATATAGGAAATTAAAGAAAACTCATGCTAGCTTAAAACTAGAATTTTTAAATCTACAAAAAGAGCATGAAAATTTAATTAAAGACCATCAAACAATTGATTCAAATCACATGACTTTACTTGATGAATTTGATGAGTTAAATAAAAATCATGGTGAGTTAGTTGAAGAGCTTGATGCATTAAAAATAACACACACATCACTTGAATCAGATTTTAAGAAGTCTAAAGAGATATAGAAAAATTTGAGGATTGAAAATGAAGTTTTAAAAAGCACAAATTTGAAGATTCAAAATGATTTAGAAGCATGTAAGAAAACTAGGATGACATCTACTTTTGATCAATTGCCAAAACCTAGGAAGAGGCATTATAACTCAAATCACTTAAGAAATCCCTTTCTTGGAGTTAGATGTTTTTCATGTGGCATGCTAGGACACATCTCACACACTTGCACGATTCACCATAGTACACATTGGATGTGGAGACCTAAGGTGCATGATCCACAGCATACCACACACGCATTGCATTCTTCTTTTCATAAGAAGGAACCCAAACCTGCTTGGGTTCCTAAATCTAACATTTGATAATTTTGCAGGAGGGCTCTCACAAAAGACCTCGTGAGAGTATGTGATACCTGGATAGTGGATGCTCTCGACATATGACTGGTGATTCTAGCCAGTTTGTTGTACTAGAGTCCAGGACTGGAGTCAAGGTTACTCTTGCAGACAACACCACCAGGAAGGTGGTAGGAGCAGGTATAATTGGCAATTCAAAGAACCTTATGATTGAAAATATTTTTCTTGTAGATGGATTGAAGCACAACTTGCTCAGCATCAGTCAATTCTGTGACAAAGGCTTCATCGTGCAGTTCTTTACAGATTCATGCATTGTAAGTTTAAGTAACAACACTATTTTGCAGGGAAAGAGGATCAACAACGTCTACATGCTTGATTTAAATAACATTGAATGTGCTGCTTCTTTTTGCTTAAAAAATGTGATTGATGATTCTTGGTTGTGGCACAGGAGGCTTTGTCATGCAAGTATGAAAACTCTTAGGAAAGTGACCCAAAAAGATCTAGTTAGAGGTGTCCCAAAACTTAAGTTTACAAAAGACCACCTTTGTGATGCCTGTCAACTAGGAAAGCAAGTCCACTCCACTTTTCACCCCATCAAGGATATTAGCACCTCTAGACCTTTAGAAGTCCTTCACATGGATTTGTTTGGACCCATTGTTTGGGAGGGAAAGTCTATGGTTTTGTGATTGTTGATGACTACTCGAGGTTCACTTGGACTAGATTTCTTTCACATAAAAATGAGTCTTTTGAGGAGTTTAAAACATTTTCTACTTGGATTCAGAAGAAGCTAGGTTGTGAGATTTGGACCATCCATAGTGATCATGGGGGAGAATTTGAAAATGAAAGATTTGGAGATTTTTATGAGGACAAGGGGATTAGTCACAATTTTTCAGCCCCTAGGACCCCTCAGCAGAATGGGGTAGCTAAAAGGAAGAACCGGACCTTGGTGGAAGCCGCTAGAGCCATGCTTGCTGAGTATTCACTTCTAAAATAGTTTTGGGCTGAAGCGGTTAACACAGCTTGTTATGTGTTGAATAGGGTGAATGTTAGAGCCAAATTAGAGAAGACACCCTATGAGATCCTTAAGGGTAGGACACCCAATCTTTCACACCTTCATGTCTTTGGTTGTAAGGTTTTCATTCACAACAATGGGAAATCTCACTTGGAAAAATTTGATCCTAAATCTGATGAGGGAGTATTCTTAGGATATTCTAGTGTTGGGAAGTCTTTTTGGGTGTTTAACAAGAGAACTTTAATGGTGAAAGAGACAACCCATGTAGTTTTTTATGAGTCTGAGCCTAAGAAACATGGAGTAGAAGATGATGATATTGGAGAGATTACTAGTGGAGTAGAGAATTTGGGGAAGGGGTGTGAGTACCTAAGTAATGAAGGGAAATATGCACCTATTGATATTAGAAGTTGGGATCAAATGAGAAATATGCACCTACTAGGTGTTATTGAGAATGCTAATTGGCATGTTGTTGGGTAAGAAGCATTCTTGGATTGGTGGCCTAAAAATGCAAAAATTTTGTGTGAAGTTTCCAGTGAAGGTTCATTTTATAACGGCTTGAGAGGAAATATATATTGTAAATCACCTTTATTCTCTTAATATAGTGCATTCCAATGGTATGACTTCTGCATGTTCAAAGCACTAGCAAGCTTGAATAAGCAGGTAAGCGATATGAAATAAAGCTTTTCACTTTTGGCATCAAAATTTAGATATGTTTTTTTTTTTTCCTCATCTTGACAGGGTGTTGTGCATTGTAATGGAAAACCAGGAAACTTACTCTTTACATGCAAAGTCAACAAAGGTTATCTCATTGACTTCAATTTAGCTAGTTGAGTTCTATTAACAACTGAACCCTTATTGTGTATTATTTCTTACAATTTATTGCTTTCTGCGGCCTATTGATAACCTTGCAACTATTGTGTCTGTGTGCAGTTATTGATGAACCTGTTGGTGGATTTGTTTTGTTATGCAACAAAGGTGAATTTGAGCCTTTGACTCCCTTTTTTTTCCTCATTTATTGATGGTTGTTTGGGTTGTTGGGTAAGCCTTTAACAAGTGTAGTTACCAAGGTAAATGGCGTGTATCCGTTCACATCTTTTATGGTTCTTTGAATAAAACTTCATTTATTTTACCCACCAACTTATTCAATTAAGTGTTTCTTTGGGTTTAGAGAATTTATAGAATCCTTTAATTTTCTTCACTTCTACACATACCTCATTAGAACATTAATAGGTTAATCTTCCGGGCTCCTTTGAGAGAAGACTGCTTTGAAAAAAAAAAAGTTATGGCAGTAATAGGGAAGGTAACCTTAGCTTTTGAAGTTGAGCCAATTACAATGGTTTAGTAGATTCTATATCATGAGTTAACCTTGAAGTTTTAGTTTATCCCTGGAATTTGCTTACAATGTTCTTCTAAGCACTATCTCTCCCCTTGCTCCCAAATTGTTATATCTAAGTCATTTTCTTTTTTAGAGTTAAATATCTTGCTTAAAGCAGTGAGTTCAGAAGGTTGATACATAGCTGCTTTTGTATTCAGAGAAAATGGTTGACAAACTGATCTTCAACTTCTCTGACAAATTGAACTTTATTCAAAACAAATACAGCTACTTGAAATTACTAAATGCGACAAGAGGGGGGTGAATTGGTTGATTAAGAACTTCTTTAATGAAAAGAAATATCTTTTTACAACTTTATACGAAAGCAAATTTCATTCACACTAAAAAGATAGATAATCAATTTCATCCACGTAATTAATCATATTAAAAATAAATGCGGAAATAAAGTGCAGAAAAAATAAAGGAAAGAACACACCAATTTATAGTGGTTCGGTCAAACCATGACCTACGTCCACTCCCCGGAGGCACCCTCCGAGTATTACACTAAACCTTTAGTGATTCTCTTTTAGCCCCCATAGCTAGGGGGAGAAGCCCTTACACAATCACTTCCACCTTCCTCGGTGCGGCGGAGGAGCCGGGTCCTTTGACACCAACGAGATCTTCTTCTTCCCAAAACTTCCTTCAAGACGAACCTTGAATCTGATGGTACTAAGGTGCAAGCTCGTCAGAGCAACCGTGTGAATTCTCCTTCACACTCCCTTGAAACCCCCTCTAAGGTTCTTCCCCCTCTCTCAAACTCCACCCTTTCCTCTCTCCCTTTTAAGTCCTCTCTTCAAGTTTTCTCTAGAAAAACAAAGCCACAATGGCTACCAAAAGACTCTTACAAAGTCTTATGAGAGTGCTTAAATAGAGTGCTAAAAAAACCCTAAAAATACTCAATTCAGTTGTCAAATATCATACCGTATGATCACAGGATTGTCCAGTACGATGTGCAGAAATTAACCAGTTAGTACTGTACAATCCAGTTAGTACTGTACGATCCAGTTAGTACAGTATGATCCAAATGACAAATTTTAGCCGTTTTGATTGCATAATCTCAGGATTAACTTAGACAATATTTTAAACATCGTACAGTACGATTATGATCGTACAGTACGATTATACAACTTTTGAATTACATATCGTACAGTACGATGTGGGGATCGTACAGTACGATTAGTTATATTCAAAAATAATTTTTCCAGGAAAATAAACTAATTTAATTTATTTCTGTTACACTAGATCGTACAGTACGAAATAAATTTGTATAGTACGATGAACAGAAAAGTTAAAATATTTATAATAATTTTTTGCTCCCTCTATGTGTGTGCATGATCAACAAACTAACATACATCATTACAAGACTTCACTCAATAAATGAAAATTACAGACTCATTTAATACGACCAATTCTACACAATCTTGAGCCTTGAATCTTCAAAGAACGGTGCATGATGTACTTGAAATATTAGTCAACATAGAAAGAAATATGCACTACAAATACCATGAGAAATAAAAGATTAATAAATATTATTTGTTATCATCAAAATCATAAACTCGGAAGCCCGAGTTGCAACACTACTTGATGGGAATATATCTATGTTTGAATCTAGATTTGATGATCTAATGATGAGAGCTAATGGCCCACAATTCATTATTGTTATGTATGTTGAGATAAAGGATAAGAAAATAATTTAAGAGTTCACTGTTGAACGTGGGTTTGTCATTGCTTCCGCAATCACTAAACCTTGTGTGTTCTTAAAGAATATGTTTTCCAAGCTTGCTTCTAAAAAATGAAGTCTATAGTAGCTTCCAGTCTGCCTGCTCCTTTTGTAGCTCCAAGCAACTTTGAAATTTAGTTTTCATCCACTATTGCTTAAGTGTTTTCACCTAAAATTAACTCATAACCATAAGCTATTATTACAATTTTGTCTCTTCATCATGTACCATCTAAAATTAAAAGGATTTTCAACACTATTTTCTTAATTATTATTTTTTATGTGCTTTCTACTGCATGAAGATAGGGCTTTCTGCTATATTGTTTACAATTTTGTTAATGTTGAAAATCATTCTTTAGATTTTCCATCTAGAGCTGACACAGTAAATTCAAAGGTGCAGTCAAGTGCAGTCTTATTTCATTATGGCTTGAGATAAAATATATAATGTGAGTCATCTTTATTCTCTTAATTTGGTGTAGTCTAGTGGCTTTGCTCTGAGAAAATCTAATTTTGATGGTGCATGATGAAGAGGGAGAAGAGATTTTGAGAATAAGTTTTACTCTCATTAAGAGTTGCAAGTCAAGGTCTGAAGGTAGTTTCGAAGATCTAAAAATTCTGTAGTTTTTCTTCACAGAATTCAAAACAGTGTTCTTGCTGGAATGAGGAGTTTGATATAATTTATTTCCTCTCAAGAATGGAGATTCCCTCTACATGAAGCAGCAGTTTTGCTCAGTGAAGAGGATCAAAAGCGAATTTGTAAAATGGTATTGTATACTAATTTTCTAAAAACTAATGCTTAGCTTGAAATATGAGCTCCAGGGGAGGCCTTGTCCAATTGAATTCATGGTTTTTATGATTATTATTATTGGGATTCTACGGTATTTATAAGATGATAGTAAGGAGAAATAACTTTGTACTCTTCAATAATTAGTTCCTTAATTTTCTCTATTAATTTATACACACAACAGTGAAAAAGATTTCCAATTCAAAACTTTTTACAGTTGAACTATATAAACCATACAAAAGTATTAATATTATTTATGCCTTACTAAAAATCTTCTGCAAGTTTGAGAAAAATTTGGATACAATACAGTTGAATAGGTTTGGTACATTAAAAATGATGGATCATATGAAATTAGATGTTAAGGCTTGGTATTGCATATGTTGTTCACAAGAAGGAGAAGAGTTTTTGGTTTTTGAGTCGATTTGTCATTTTATTTCTTTATGGCTTGAGATAAAGACTTTGCAATTTGAGTTAATTTTGTCTTTTGAAACCTATATCCAATCTTTATTTGTATTTTGCACTCAATTTCTTTTTCATTTGACTCTGATAGGTTTCTAGCATTCTCAATATCCATGATGTTCCAAACATCTGGCATGTTCCACTAATACTTAGGGTGAGTTATGTGTCTCCTATTTCACATTTTCTTTCAGTGGTTCAGCTATGTTGTGCATCCTTGTAGCTTGATGTTCGAAGTTATATTAGCAACTATTACCTGATTTTAACTTGATAGTTAAACTTTGCATTCTCTGTCTAGAACCAAAATGCTCATAAAGCTATCTTGAAGCAACAAAATTATCTCAGGAAAGCATCATACTTAAAAATTCCCTTGTTCCATTATATTAATTGTCTGATATTTGTGTTACTTATTTAAATAACATCAAGAACTGAATATGAAATTGTGCTTCAGTATTGCTAGTGCCCCAGATTTCTAGAACTTGACACAAAAGGCAGAGTCATATGATAGATTTACTAATTATGTATGTATTACTAAAAACAATAGCTATTTTTTTATGTATTCTTCAACTTTATTTTTGAAAAAAAACTTTTTTTCATAGGTTAAAATTGCTATGGTCAGGAAGTACACTGGACTGATGGATTCTTACCTATCTATTGTCAAGGTTTGCGAAAAGATATGAATAGTTTCTCAAATTTTGGTTTCCATAATTTTATTCCTCTAAATATTTAATTTCAAGCCCTTTTTTTTTAACCTTGCTTAATAACCTTCCGTAAAAATTAGAATTCAACTAAAGAAACTTCCCAACAATTTGAGTTTAGTCCATCTTTTGAGTTTTTGGTCTAGCATTCTTTGTAATTTGAGTTGTTTTTGTCATTTTTAAAAATTACGTTGAATAGAAAAGTATTTGCAAGCGTATACACTTCAACACTTGTCTTCCCTACGTTATTTTTTTATCATATCATTGTTGTTTGTCAAATTTAAAATATACCCTTTTTTAAATTTGTTTTGCTTTCCAAATAATTTAATTGACCATAACATACATAATAGTTTTGCATCTTTAAAATTATCTATCTTGAACAATAAGATATGCCATGTCATGCATATGAACTATTGCTAAAGTTTTTAATCATTGATTACAATATATGGATAAGTGGAATGATATATTCAAGCAGCCTCAAAAGTACAAAAGTAAGGCGCAATTGATGATCGTGACACATACTTTCGTCTAGTGGATGACAATGAAGTGTGGAAATAGAAATTCCAAGACTTGGTTGCTACAATGTAAAGAAATCGCCCTCATAATAAAGGGCTTTTTTTTTTCATGTATTGTTTTGTGAAGACATTTATTTTAATGGATTGATTATGTACGTATATGAAGATTGAAGCAGAATTTTTGTTGTATTTAAGGTGGAAAATTCTTGTAATTTAATATTTATGAAATAATTTTTTTTATTTATATAAGCTCTCATATGTATATGAGATTTTTAGAAATTTGATTGGAGATTAATTATATGCAAATGAAATATTATGAGTCAGCATAATTAATTGATAATTGGATATAATTTATATTAGATACAATATATATTGAGGCATAAAATATTGTCATTTTATTTAAATTATTTTATTAAATTCAAGTGTTGGGAAATCATATATCTTAGAGCAACTTAAATGTGCCTTATTATTAAATATATTTCATCAAATAAATGCATTAGGAAAGTTAACCTATTATGACACATAATATTTGTCATATTTATTAATAAATTCCATCATATAAACATGTTGGAAAAGCTGGTCGATTAGGACACCTTATAGATGTCGTTGAGGAGACTGTCGTCAAAATTATATGTCATGAAAGTTTCGTTTTTAGGGCACGAAAAGATGCCCTTAACCCTATGCAAACGGTCACCTAAGTGACACCATTGTTTGATGCCTTAATATATCATGTGCCCTAATAGATACATATTATGGCACTTAAAGGTGCCCTAATAGCCATTATTTTTTGTAGTGACACGATTATGTTGTTCATCGACACATCAAGTCAAACAACAAAATCAATGTAAGTTAATCATGATCCAATTGATTTTTCTCTTTTTATATATTGAAGACATATATATTAACTCACTCTAATGATTTTCGCCTGCATAATATAATAAAATCTCATAAGGTAACAATATATGCTTATCAAATTAAAGTTAAATTATATAAAATAAATATAATTTAATTTCCTGGCTTTTAGGAAAAAATTCACATTGATCAGCTCTCTTTTAAATTGAACCAAAAAGATTTTACTTCAAATAATCCAATAAAAAAAGAATAATATATAGTTGCTCTTTTTTCAACATTGATACCCAATAACCATACTGTTAGGCCCATAAGCCTTGGTGTAGGCCATTTTTATTTTTATGATAACAAACACATGTTTGGTGTGAATAATGTTTCAAATTTAATATTTTAGTCTTCACAAATGATCAAGCCAAATCACGAAAAAAGCTACTTAAAGCTTGGGTGGAGACTAGGTTTAGGGAACTTCTTCTTGTAAACACTTCACAATGATTTAATCACAACAAAGGTGCTAACTAATTAAATGATTTCATGCATACTTCATTTCACATCATCATGCATTAGATAACTCATTTTTATCTTAATGTAAAACTAGATTTATTTTGGTAAGTTTGCTAGCTAGTTCAATTTGTGCTTGCCATTCTTTTCTGGCATGTCTCATGACTTCATAGATTTTAATTTTTATAAATTATCATTTCACATTATTTATTTTTTGAATTATCACTTCTATTTTCATAATTTTAAAAAATTCAAAAACTTTCCTAAAATAACTTATATACAAATTTAATATTTTGTACCTCTTTTATTTCCTTCATTTGGATTAATATTTAGTTGAGTTAATTTATGTATGTTAGTTAATTATTAATTATGTTAATTAAACCTATAAAGCTTAATTAAGTTTATTGATTAATTAATTAACCTCCTCCCATGCCAAAATACAAATCCCTCCTTAAGAATATTATTTTAGGAAATCCCTCCTTAGGGATTTTATTTTAGGAAATCCCATCTATTAAATCCCATTAATTATTTTTTAGTTTTATCTCTATTACACCTCAGCAATCCATGAGATTAATTTTCATTGAAAGATTTGAAATATTTCTTTCCTAATATTCTCTAGCTAAAATTTCCATACACTAAATCTCTTCCGAGCCTTTTTTTAATTTTTTGCACTCATTAATTCATTCCTATTTTATTGTAAAGCCTGATTAAACTTGATCAAATTTCATATTAATCTTGTCCCTTAGTTCAAATTACTTCCTTAAAATCTTCCCTCTAAGTCCCTTGGTTTACTTAAGGCTTAAAATAACTCAATTGAACATTAATCTCTCTTTGTGCTTGCTGAAAATTTACTCCATTCTCCTTGGCTTAATTTTACAATTTTTTAAGAGAATCCCTAAAGCTTCCCACCTCAATTCCTTCTATACTTGAATCTCTAGCAGCTTAAAGGCATCCTCAAGCAATACTTTCAATTTTTTGTTGGATCTTTCAATTTTTCTTGGAGTTCTCTTGGAGGAAACCTAGTGGGGTGTAGGTTTTACCTTGGATCAAGATATGATGACTTCTTGCTAAAATTTTCTTTATTTGATCCAAATCTATTGTAAGAGCTTTGTAATTCTTTATTTAGACTTGTGTTATGTGATTCATAATCTCATATTTACATCTTATTCATAAATCTAAAGAGATATAGCATGATTGTGATTCTTGGTGCAAACTAGTAATATTTCTTTGTACTGAGTTTAAATCTAGTTTGAATCATCTTGTGTCCATGTATGTGAATACTTTGAAGTTGCTTTCTTTCTGTAGAATTTTCGTAATATCAATAATCTAAATTATATTTTTTAAAAAGATTTTTTGTAAGTCAAAATCATTTTCATATATTACAAGTCTTTTCGATTAACTAGTTGTTGATTTTCAGGTTATATGCTTTATATCTTTTTTTTTGTGGTTTGGGGGGGGGGGGGTGTAAATAGGGGAAATCATGCCCAATTTCATTCCAAAAAATGAAAAATTACAAGAGATTACAAATGAATTGTAAGAAAAAACTTACAAATTAAAACTAGAACCTACCAAAGAAAGAACAAAACTCTTTATAATAATAGAAACTAAAAAGAAGTAGAGTTCAAATGGACCCTTCAAAAGCTAAAACAAAAAGAGGATGGAAAAAACTCCATCAAACAAAGCAAACAATCAGCCATCATCAGATGCAAACTAAGCCCAAGAGCCATAAAAGCCAGAATAATCCAATAGATCCACAAACTGCAACCAAACATAGAGTCCAAAAAACACTATGAAACAACCAACATGTCTTACACCCGCCACCTACAAAATAAAAATGGAAATAATCCGACCAAGATAAACCAAAACAGCAAAAAATTAAACACCCAAAAAATAACCAATAGCTATAAAAAGCCAACTTTACAGCAGCCAAACCAACAAAGAAGAAAGAAAAACCTCAACTAACAAAGCTAACAAACACCCCACAATAAATACACCCAAGCCTAGGAACCAAAACATCCAGCACCGAAACCTAAAGGCCAAACAGCCAACAGAGCCTAGAGGCCAAAACAACCCGAAGCAACCAACAGAGCCAAAAAAACCCCAACCTACAACCACAAAAACCAAGCAATAGAAACAACAGCCATCAGCTAAACCACCACCAGCCAAACCATTAAAACAAGAGCAACAAAGCCACCCGGCCCACAGAATTGGGAAAACCAACATAAAACCTTGGTGCAAAATTTGACCATCCAAAGTTAAAAAACTTGGTTGTCTAAATTTAACCATCCAAGAAGAAACCGTAAGCCCCACACATCACAGTCCCCCCCCCCCCCCCCCCCCCCCCCCCCCCCCCCCTCCCATCATATTAGTTAAGCAAAAGATCTTTAATGATGTGATAAGAAATTCAGCTAGAAACTTTAGCAAATTAAGCCTTTTTAATAGAACAAACCACCAAATCAGAGCTAGAAAATTTATTCTTGGAATTTCTTTCTTTCCAAATAAAATATATGGAACAAAAATAAAAAATATATATATGTTTTGTATCTAGTTTAAATATATTTATGATTTTATTTGAAAATATTTTTGATTTATTTATTGCTGTAGAATTATCATCTTATTTGTGAATGAATTCATATTTTTCTAAAATTTATAAATATCAAATTCTATTGGATTATTCTATGTTATTGAGTTAACAAGTTGAGATTTTCTAGAGAAAATATTTGGAGACTTATCTTTTTTCACTTGTGGCTATTTTATTAAATATATTTGTGAAACTTACTTATTGTATCTTATTCATATTCTTAGTGATTTAAATCATACACTTTGATATCCTTTTGAATTTTAAAAAATTAATTTTTTTGGTTCTTTAAATGGAAGCTTGGTATATTGTGTATATTAGTAACATACATCTTAATTTAAAAATTTTTGTGAAACCCATTTGACTATTTATTTTATAAATTAAATCTTAGATCATTTAAAGATTTGAAATCCTTATTTATATACTATTTTAACATCAAATCTAAAATATTTTTAAAGTTGAAAGCATTGCGTAAAATATTTTTATTGTGACCATTTTGTGATATAGTGATTAATTTTGGAACTTGATTTTGCCTTGTGTTTGAATCGGCTTTTTCAAGTACTTATATTGCTTCATTGCTTAGATTACATTATCTTAGAAAATTGTTTTAAAAATTTTTTGCTTGCATTTTTCTTTGCAAATTTATTTAGAAACTTCATTTCATCATATTTGCATCTTCATATATATAATATGAAGTCTGTGAGCAAACTCAATTATTTTTTTTTTGTGATTAAAATTTTGTTTTTGTGTGGGGCTTGTGAGCAATTTTTTTAAAAACTATTCCTTTGTGAGATCTAATTTATTACACAAGTTTTTACCTTTCTTTTTTGACTTGTATTAATGTTATGAGGTTTTCATCGTCGTGTGAGATAGTTCTTCCTAGTATTAGAAAGATGTGATTGATGTGACATTTTTTGTTTTTAGTTAAATCCAAGTCTTGGGTTGAACTAGGTGTGGAGTAGGCCAATTTTGAGTTTGGGCCAAGCCACGTTAAATTTTTCTATATTCTCTTTATTGTAATTTGTTATATTTTTATGTTACACTTATATCACTAATTTTTCTACAAAGAGAAATTAAATTTTTTTTTTCTCTCTAATTAGTGCACAACCCAATTCACCACTCCTCTCTGGTTGCCGTAGTGTTTCTCAGATACTCCTTCAAGTCTTAATTCCCCTTCGTTGTTTTACTCTTCAATATATCCCATTAATTTAAATTCGCTCTAGATGCCTATTTATACTATTCGCATAAACCAAAATTAAATTTCATAACAAGAAAAAAAAAGAAAAAAAAAATCCAATGCCTATGATGATCATCCAACTCTACATGGTAAACCAAATTCTCTCCCTCATGGCATAATTAA